>NW_004624783.1:1504596-1539625 GCF_000247695.1 Heterocephalus glaber | reverse complement strand
GTGTGTGTGTGTGTGTGTGTGTGTGTTTCAAGGCTCCTGGTTTCCACTTGTATTACTGTCTTGAGAACTTGGAGTTGTCTTGGCACATTTTTACTGTTCATTGCAAACTCTAAATTCCATTCATCAATTAATAAATTCCATTAATGCCATTTTGTGCCAGTCACTGATTCTCAGTTGCAGTGACCATGGAGACTGGAGACTCCGGGACAGGTATTATTATGCTCATTTAAAGTTGAGGGACAGAGGCCCAGGGAAGTTAAAGACCTTGGCCACACAGAGTTGGTAAGTGGTGGCCCAGGGCTGCTCAAAAGCAGGTCCATGCCTTAGCCTCCCAGGATGCTTGGACAAAAGGCAGACTCTTGTTCATATGGGTTTCACAGATTCGGAAACGCTAGGGAGGAGGCCCAACCCCACTTTCATCTCCGGCCTGTGTTGGCTGCTGCCTCAGTGGAGACGGGGAAGGAGGTGGGGCAGGAGCCTCTGGGTTAGATCAATCTGGTGAGTTTATCTTGGTGTCTCCCATCCCAGGGTCCTTGACTCTCATGAACTCATGCTCTTAACAGCTTTGTACAGTGACGTCAGCCACCCTACCTGGGTACATACACTGGGTTCTCACCAGCCTCTGGGACTTCTTGTTATCAATGTGGGCAATTTCCAAAACAGAGGCCTGGGATTCAGAATGAGCTCTTAGGGGAATATTTGTTGATGGGGAAAGGTTCGATATTTCAGCTACTTTTCACTGGCCACATTTGACAGATCCTTAAGAAGAAAGGAAAGATGTTTCTTTGAGGTTTCTTTCCAAGGCAGACTTAAGGATGTGTTGATGTTCTGGGGCACCACTGTCTCCTGAGAGGATTTCCTTGGTGATAAGGGGCCTTGTTGGAATCATGGCGATGGCTGCAATATCCAAAACTCTTTTGTCTAGTGCAGCCCTTCTTGGAGGGACCACTTTTCCATAAAAGAATTTCATATCCCTTCTACCTCTTCCTCTCTCACCTGCACACCGGCACAGATGTACACACACAAACACACACACACACACACACACACACACACTAACTCTAGATGGATTCCCCTAGGAAACACTGTCTCTCATAAATAGTAGAGAAAACATTAGGATCTTTCTCATCGTCTTCCTAGGAAATAGCTTTTATTTATTGCTTTGGATACCATAGTACAGGAAGGTGTTGAACTTTCTGGCTTCATTTTATAACTGGTGAGGGGAGGGGGTTTTCTCTATTCTCTCAGGAGGTCTGGTAGAGGAAAGTTATATTTTACTACCCAGGGCCAACACCCAAAGTTTTGTTTGTACCTTCTCACCACTGTGTAGGGAATACAAGTTTCTTGGACTTGTCAGGCCAAGTAAGGTCATAGCAGCAAGTCAAATGTCATTGGCTTTTATTTTCAAAACAGGACTTCCAGCTCTCTCGGTCTCATCCTAATTGCTTCTGGAGATACCCATTAAAGAGTGTCAAATATACAAAAACACTTTTTGTTCTCTTTGAGCAGCAACAGTGTCAACAACAACCCACACTCCAGCGTACTCTTGGAGTCCAGTTCATTCCACATCCTCAGACATGTTCCTGGTGGCCTCGTTTTATTGTTTCCCTGGGCTACAAGCCCCTTGTGACTTCTGTTCCTGTCCTGCCTTGCTCTCTTTCTCTCCTTCCCATACATTTTCTGGGTAGCGATCTGCCTACAGTACCCAAATACATCATGCTGCTCCCTCTCTCTAAGATGATATTCTTGGCAAGTCTGCTTGGAAAATTCTTTCCCCTGTTTTAAAAGCAGATTGGCCACCACCTCAACCAGGAAACTTTCTCTGATCTTCCCTCAGAGTGTACATTCCCTCCTGTGGGCTCTCCTGTGTGAGTCTGCGTGTGTGCATTTGTGTTTATGTGTGTTGCATTGACCATGCGGCATTGCCCTTTACTAATTACTCATTTTCTCCCCATGTCTGTGACCTCAGTGTTCAGCTCAATGCCTGGCACACTGCTTATGCTGTGGAAATGCTTATTTGCATTAAGTTGAAATTGTCTTTTATATCAGTCTTGCGAGTGAGCCAGAGAAGAGGAAACTGACGCTGGAGAGGCTGTGTGGTACGCATTGGGTCTGAGACAGATGTTTGGGGAGGCAGGTCACAGGCTCTTGTTTCTGAAAGCTCAGCTCTTTCTTCCCAGCAGAGCTGCTTCTTGGCCTTCTTTGAACCCTTCACTTTCCAGCTGCAGAAACTCAATTGTGTTTCAAGTCTTTAGGCCACCATAGAAATCCATCAGTTTAAAAAGGACAAGGAAATGGTAAAAGAACAGCCCATTATAAGCAGATTCTCTTTCTACCTCTGGGGTTTTGTTCATTGTGAGGCATTTGCATGAAGAATGGCAGCTGTGTTCTGTGGAAGGCCTGCAAGCTGATGGATCATCATGGGGTTTCAGAAAAGGCCAGTTGACTACAGAGGGCATAGAAAGGCTATTTACAGAAGCAGCAAAAAAGATCTTGTTATAAGTCACTAGTAAAGTGGCCTTCAGGACTATGTTTAAGTAAAGCTTCAGGGAATCTGCATTTACTATGTTTTTGGAAATGTGAATGCTATTTCTGAAGTTGACCTTAACTTCTTACTCAACAATGGATGTTGTTGCCCACTTCATAGATTGTTGCAAACATTAATTTAATATCATTTTCTCTAATGGATGTCATCTCTCCCCAAGACATCTGTGATGGTCTCAATTACTCCTCCCACCCCAAACCTGCTTTTGTGCAGTAGCCAGAACGATCTTAAAAATCATCACTCTGAATTTGCTACATTCAAGCTGAGAGCTTCTGCTCCCCTGTGCTTCGAAGGACCTAAATGAGGTCAAGCATTTAGAAGCTAATGATAACTGGCAGAATAATTTTATGTCTGTTAAACTTAATAGTAAAAAATACTGGGACTTGTATTTTGTATGTCTTTTAATTTCAATTTTTTAGTAGTTTTTCTGTATCTTATAAAAGTATCTGTCTATGACAAATTAGAAATACATGGTTTGAGTAGCATTGACCAGTAAGGGCAAGGCCTTTGGTCCTGCCTGCCTCTCTGCCCTCCTGTGTGGCACAAACACACTGGCCTTCTGAACATTCTTTCTCCTTCCTTTAGCTGGGCATGGCATCATACGTCTGTAATCCCAGAAGTCCAGGAAGCTGAGGAAGCAGTTAATTTTGTATCAGTCTGAGCTCTCTTTGTCTCACGAAGTTGAAGAACCCAAACTCCTGGACTAAAAGGGGAAGTTTGGAGAGTGCTTATTGGAAATAATAATAAGAAAAAAAAGCTCTTGGTAGATACCTACCATAAGGGGATTCCAAAAATGGATGGCAGGTGTGCTTTGTTTTGATCTTATATAGATGAGCAGAGTGTGTGAGAGGCTTTGTGGAGTTTTAAAAATCAGTTTTTTAGCTGGCAACCAGTTATTCTGCATTTCTGTTTTTCCAGGTCCAGAGGGGGCATTTGGGAGGAGCTATTAATTTAGCACACTCTACCTAAAAACCTTCTTCCTGAAAGAAAAGGTTTTTTTTATTTCCCCTCTTATCTTAACTTTTACCCTTCTTCCTGTGACTTGAATTAGCTCAGTGTGTGTGTAGTTTGTTTTTTATCCAGCTCTATTTTAGGTTGTCCTTATTTATATGCTAAATAAATAAATTGTGTATTATGTGCTATTACACACTATTGCACTGAAGCAGGAGGATTGCACTGTGTTACACTGAGACAGATGTCCAGGCAGGCAAGTCACAGGCTCTCATCTCTAAAAGCAAGGCCCCTTCCCAGCCTGGGCAAGTTATTGACTTACCAAAGACTATTTCTCAAAAAAAAAAAAAAAAAAAGTAAATGGACTGGGGGTGTAGCTCAGTGTGAAGGCCCTCAGTTCCATCTCTAGTACTTCACTAAATCAATAAATCAAATAATCCTCCTACTATGTGGAGCTGGGCAAATGCTTTTCCTCTGCCTGGATGTTCCCTTCTTGCCTGCCCTGGCTGTGGTTTATTCCTTGCTTATCTTCAAGTCTCAGATCATGCATCAGTTTCTCAAAAGCAGTTGTGCTTCTCCTCCAGATTAGCCAGTTACATGCTGTCTTGTGTTGGATTGTTCTCTTTCATAGTCCTTTACAAAACTGTCATCAAATAGTTAATCCATATAGTTCATTAAGGCCGTCTTCCTTCTGAATGTGGGTCCTATGGTGGCAGTAACTGAGACTGCTTTGTGGCTTGTGCACCGTAATCCTGGAATCTTCCAGAGCGCCAGGCACAGGGGAGGTGAACAATAGTTACAGCATCAGCTGAATACAGCATCAAATGGAAAAGTGCTTTGCACATTGCTTATATACTTACATTAATTATAATGGTAAAACAACAAAGAGGTAGGTGAGTCAGAGAGAAGGGAACACAAATGATCTGTATAATACACAATTAGATTATCCCATCCTGAATAACTGAAATTTGCATAGGATGTTTATAACCCCTAAGTATTTTGCCTCTAAAGGGAAATATAAAATAGGACTCCCCTGGAGACATTAGCCATCAGTTGGGATGTCAGGGCTCAGGTCTAATCAATTCAGTGCATCTGAACAGATTTCCACTAGAAGGGCCTCATTTTGGTTGTAGCACAGGACTGTGCTGGGAGTCACAGGAAGTGACATGTCTGGTCTGATCCCATGAGCAACCTTTGTGACCAATCATGAGGACTTTGGACTTTGCTTTAATAATAAGGAGCAGCCACAAGGTTTAAGGCCAGATAGGGTGGAAAATGGAGAATAAAGGGAAAGGTCTCATGAACATTTAAATTAGATCTTTATTACGCACAGGCCCATGGTCAGTGTGTGTACTACTCTCCCCAGAGCAACCTAGACAGGATGCATAGCAGCCAGGATTGGAGCTAGGTTTATCCTGGTGGCTATTGCTGGAAGGACGCGGACGGGATAGACAGAACTGACTGGACTTGGAAATGGATTAGATGTGGACAGTAAGCGAAAAGGAGTGAAAGATGATAGATGTCCAAGTGCCTGATTTGGAAAACTGAGTCAGTACTGCTTCCAGCTGTCCAGGCTCTGTTTAGAGTGGGCCAACACAGCTGTGTTAGTTAGCTTTCTGTTGTGTTTTAGTTATGACAAATACCTAAGATAATCGACTTAGAAAGAGAGGTTTATTTGGTTCACAAACTTAGAGTTTTCAGTTCACGATTGGTTGGCCTCATTGCTTTGGTCCTGTGGTGGTATGTCATGGTGGGAGTGCATAGTGGAGCAACACAGCTCACCTCACAGCTGGAAGCAAAACACAAAGAGGAAGGGGCTATGGTCCTACTGTCTCCAAGTGTGTACCTCTAATATCCTGCAGTCTTCCCCCTCTAGGGCCCACCTTGTAATGGTTCCACCACCTCCCAGTAGCACCTTGCTCAGAACCAACCCTTTACCATGTGGACCTTTGTTGGACACTGAAGATTCAAACTGTAGCACCAGCTTCAAGTGTGCAGGTAGAAGTGAGGTGAGAAAAGGCAGAAGGGACTTGGTTCTGTGCTGCCTGATTTAGGCCTGGGTGTGGCTGAATTGTGGACAGCCATCTGCAGGGGAACAAGTCCAAGTGTATATCTATTGTGAGAAGCTAGGGATAGAGCCCAGAGGACAGGGGCAGGCTGATGAGGAATCCACTGTCACAGCTGAAAGAATTTAGCATTAGTTCTCTGTTTGTGTGTGTATATGTGTGTGTGTGTGTGTGTGTGTGTGTGTGTGTATTGAGAGAAGCTAGGGATAGAGCCCAGAGGACAGGGGCAGGCTGATGAGGAATCCACTGTCACAGCTGAAAGAATTTAGCATTAGTTCTCTGTTTGTGTGTGTATATGTGTGTGTGTGTGTGTGTGTGTGTGTGTATTGATAATCCATCATCTTCATCTGCATCATGCTTCACTAAAGCTCTTGACTTAATCCAGCTTGACTTGTACAAATGTCGCCATCTGGCACTAGATCATGTGCCTTTTCAATCAAAAGGAGAAGAATGATTCTATTCAGAAATGCAAGCCCGTGACTGGATGCCTTCATGGTGTGTTACAGCCAAATCCAAACTTGTAATCAGCCTTTGAGGTTTTTAAAGTAAAAGGCTTATTTGGATTAAATATGAAACAGAATTCTTGTAGGAAAAAAAATCTCATAGTGTGAATGGCTTTACTCTGTCCTGAATCATTAAAACAAACCCAAGGCTGCTGAGTATGCTTGTGGAGGGTCCTCAGGCTGTTTCTAAGATAAGCGGTAAGAGGATATGGCTAGAGTGTTATCAGTGATCGTCATCAGACATTCTATTTATAGCCCTCACAGCACTGCAGACAGCACTGACACGTGGTTTAGCAGAAAGTGTATTAGGCAGGGAATTAGAGCCTCAGAGTGAGGTCTGTAGACCACCTGCATCCTAGTCGACTGGGAAGTGAGCCAAGATTCTGATTCAACCTCACTGAGATGGTCCCAGAAAATGCCATTTTTAAGACTTCACCACCCCAGGTAATTCTGATGCACACCCAGTTGAAGAATTGCTTTTCAAAGGCAATGATTTTGAGTTAGACAGACCTCTGGTCCCAGCTCTGCCTCTTAGTGGCTGTGCATGTGACCCAAGATCAGTCTCAAATGTGTCATCTAGGAAGTGGGGAGAGGCATGGTGGACTCAATGTAATGCTTGGCAGGTAGTGTCCAGGAAATGGAAGCCATGTGTCATCAGTGAGCTTCTGGCAGCCCAGAGCTATTCAGTTTAACACCCTGTGCATGTGATGAAACAGTAGCATATGCGCAGTTGACTTATGAAAACTGTGTACTCTCACTTTCTCTTTTATGTAATGTAAAATTCTGCAAATCCACATTTTACATTTTTAGGTCTCCAGTTTAATACTCTACTGTGTGCATCATGTAAGATTGTATACATAAAGCCAAACTGACTACACTTTACACTTGAATTAAGGGATTTTCAAAGGCAACCGTGGGGGAACACGTGACATTTTGCTGTTAGTGCTAACTTTAGAACCTCTCCCTTGCCCCTACAAAAGGTGTGACTCCACTATACTTCAGACACAATGATTGACTTATTTTGTGCTTTGATTTTTTTATCTACAAAATTAAAGTAATGACATCTCATGGACTGCTGAGTGGGAATGTGAGATCACAGTTGTGAAAGGCACTTACTTCTTAAAAGAAAAAGTTTTAAATTGTCAAAATAGAATTGACAAAAATAGTCATCAATGTGATGGATGACCCTTCAAGATCAACTCCCAGAAACTGGTCTGGGTGTCTTTTGTTCTCATGCTACAGGTCTAAGCAGCCTTTAT
This sequence comes from Heterocephalus glaber, assembly GCF_000247695.1. The sequence continues at coordinate 1,532,301 of NW_004624783.1, read as the reverse complement.
ATGAGTTAGGCTGGTGTTTAAAGAGGTCTGTCTTTTCTCTTGTCACATGGAGCCATTGATGGAACACCCTTGCCTCCAACATTGATGTCATTTCTTCTGAATCCAGTAAAGCATGGACCATTATTCGACAGACTGGGGTGCAGTTATATGCCTACTTCTGTGGGCTTGTATTTATCAAAGGAAGGAAAAAGGGAAACACCATCAAATGGTTTTCCCAGGCATATTTGTAGCTTTAGAAGCCCTACTTTCCATGAAATGATCTCAAGTGTTTGGCTGAGAGTCACAGAACTTTAGAATCTTAGATTGGACTTTGCTGCCCTGTTTAAATCTGTTCCATAGCATTCCTGATACAAGGTTGTGCAGGCCCTGCTTGAACACTGGTGACCACAAAATGGACCTTATTTTTCCCAAAGTTGGCCATCTTCTGGGCACTAGACATCTTTGATTATTGGCTATCCTTATAACATCCTGCATCCCGACTCTCAAGGGCTACCATCCATCACCTTGGAGAGTATGTCCAATTTTTCATCTGTAGGACAGACCTTCCTGGATTTGAAGGCTATAAACATTTCCTTTCCTCACCATAGACAGCTCTCCTGACACTCCTAGCTGATATGTCTTATGTCTGCTCTTCACATGTACAATGGCTTGTGTGTCCAAAGCACAGAAATAAAGGAGGCTTTTCACATCTTTTCTCTCCAAATGTTACGTTTTTTCAAGTGTTAGTGACATTTTGCATATCAGTGTGATTAGAAGTTAATCATGGGTGACAGTTGCATTGAAGAGTATTTGCAGAAGGTCCCGGTATATCTGTTTGAGGAGAGGTAGTGATAGCTATTTGCAGAGGTTGTGTTTTTTCCTCTTGTAAATCCTATAGTACTTCCAGTTTTCAGTGGAGCTCACCTCAGTGTGGAGTCTTTCTGTAAGTCCATTATTTGTTGTGACTCCCCTGCTCCTAATCCTGGCTTTGTACCTGCGTAATTCACCAGGTCGTCTTTCTTCCAGGTCCTGGGAAATCCCTTCTGGGGCTGCTGATTGAAGCTGTTGCTTCAATTTCACATGCAGTTTTCTTTCTTTTTTTTTTGGTATCAGGGATTAAACTCAGGACCTTGTGCTTGCCAGGCAGGTGGTGGAACCACTGAGCTAAATCCCTGGGCCAAGTTTTCATTTTTTTATTGGATGTTTATCTCTTAACTCCTCTGTTAGGTTTAAAACCCATTTAAGGCTTGTACATCTAAGTATTTCTAATCTAGTGATTTTCATGTTCTTGGTCCTCAGTGATTATAGTAATGATTTTAGAAGGATTTGATCTTCACTTACATCTTAAATTCCCTCCCTTGGTGACTTCAACCATTGCACTGACTTTTGTATGGATTCCCCATTGTTTTTATCAGATTTTACATCTGTAAGTCCCATTGCCAACTGGACTTCTCCTCTTTTGCACACTCACTTGAAGCACCCAAGCCTATTCTGAATGGCGGTATGTCTTGCTTCAACTAATAGCCAGCCCTTGTCCCTCCCCATGTGGTATATAGTTTCTTATTGAGTTGAGTCAGTTCAGTTTTGGAAATGTCTAAAACAGTGATAAACCTGGAAAAGAACTCAGCAAGTTGTGACTGGCTAGCATTGAGTCCTCTCCAAAGAACAGAAGACAAGATGGTGGAGCAGGGAAGATAATGAAAGGGAAGCAGAACAAAGATTGGCTTAAAGTAGTGACAGAACATAGCTTTAGAGATCACAACTTACAGAAATGCATTCTGCTACTTCATAAATTGTCTTAGAACTAGTTTTGGGCAGTCAAAGAGCTAATTATTGTTGCTTAATTATTTTGTAAATGCAAGACATTCAGCATTGGAAGATATCTTGAAGGTTTTGTTGTTTTGGCTAAAGATAAGCAAAGAGAGTTTCTATTTGCATCTGAGGGAGTAACACTATTAGAGTGAAGTTACTATGGTTTCTATCAATTTTTTTATTTACAATGAGAAATTTAACTTCCAAGGGGACTAAAACACTCATGGTGTAGCAAGTACATTTTTGCCCTGGGGAGCACCCTTGGCATAGGAAAGAGGCTGGCCTTTGGGGTTCTTTAGAACTTGGCAGGGTCCTGCCTTGTCACATATTTGTTATGCAAGTTTGGTCCAGTTGCATCACCTCTTGAAGCCTCAGTTGCCTTGTTTCTAAAATGAGCACGGAGATCCCTGCCTTACAGAACTTTTCCTGGGGACTACAGGAGCTAAAGGGGTTCACTCTGCATGTGAGGAGCCAGGTCATGTGAAAAACTAGTGGGCCCTCAGAAGTCTGCTTGGCGAGATTAGAGTTTGTGTTGTGCACATACATGTTCTTGATGGCTCCTCTTCTCACACTGTGGATAGTTGATGTGTCCGACTTCCACCATGGAGTGTCCCTGCTAAGGGAAAATCCTGGGTGCTGTCATGGCAGCTTCCAGGACAGTGCTAAGGTTCTGACGTGTAAGTGACACATTCTTTTTCTTGAGCTTCCTTTTTTGCGACTGCAAAGACCGCAGGCTCTGTGCCCCCAATTTTGACTCTTGGCTTTTTCAAGTCATGTGTTTCCCAAAAGCTTTATTGCCTCTTAATAGTTTTTGAAATCTTGGATTCAGTGGTTTTCAGCCATAATCATGTAGGGGCCCTGTTTAAAATGCAGATCCCTGGGAGTCCCCTATCCTTCCCCTCAATCCTGTTCCAAAATGTTTGAGTGGGCCAAATGTGTCTTTAGCAAGCTTCTCGGGTGATTCCAGTGGAGGGGTAGCATGACAACATGCTGAGAAATAGCTGTCTGCCCTCATAATAGCCCTTTACCCAGAGAGGCTTATGATTCATGTAGTATTTTCAAGCCATGGCTTTATGGAAACAAATGCTAGTTTGAGAGAATCAAATAATGAAATACTTGTCCTCTGAGTGAAGCCTAAACAACTTCAAGTGTTGGTTAATGGCCCAAAACATTTGTGTATCAGTGAGAGAGGACCCCACATTGAGATGGTCACACAGTGCTGTCTCTGTATTCTAGATTGACTAGACTTGCTACCCTTTCCCTCTTCTTGAGATCTACAAATTCTGTCCGCTCTTTCACGTTGCCATAGTCTTTTAAAATCTTTGCAATCTCCTTGTTTCTTTTGTGGAATGGAAGAATGCAAAGTCCTTTCCTTTCTAAGAGCCCAAGTCCTTAGCCAGGGTCTACTTTGTGGGTGGCAGGTGTACTCTGCCAGCTGATGAAACCATCTGAGTCGTATCTTTGAGAACCGTGTGTAAGGCAGTGATTGCCAAGAGAACACCTCTTCTAGCAGAATGTTTAGGGTTAGATGAGAAAAAGGAGTTTTCTCGTCATACATGTTTTATCAGATTTCTTTAGGGAAGAACATCATGAGCTTTTAATGTTCTCGAGCATATTGTGTATTTCCATGCTAGGAGGATTGTTTGGAGGTTTGCCAGGAGTATCTTACCAGGCACTTTCCCTGTGTGGCCTGGGGTTCTAGTATTCCACAGAGCACTCATTGGGAACAATCCCCCAGGTTAAGGGAGCCATTGATTAGGGAGAAATAGTAAATACTGTACCAGGGAAAAAGAAGTGAAGTGAATTTCATTTCCCGTGTTCCCTATCAGGGCTAAAAGACACCTCTTCTCAAATGCTGCATCAGTGCAGGACTGGGTGGATTACTGCAGTGGTTCTGAAGTCCTGAGAGTGCTTCATAGGCCAGCTTTCATGTGTGATTTTCTTGGCATGGTCTTCACATGCACTGGAAGTTTCAGGAACCATATGGCTCTTACCTTTTTGTCTCAGGCCCTGTGACTCTGTCCTCAGCTGCTCTCTCCGTGGGCTCCATGGGGACACTTTTACATGTCTTTCCATCTCTACATGAAGGAAAAACACAACATTTGTTCATTAATTCATTCATTCATTCCACACATTGGGTGTGGGGGTGCTGCCTTCCTATCTATCTTTTAGGTCCTTTTCTCCTACATTTCTATCATCTGTCAGAATATAGAAGGGACTCATTGAAAGCAGGAGTGTAATGCTGTTTCTCTTTGTAGAGAGAGTGTATCTTATAGTAGCTTTTGTAAAAACTGTCTCCTTGGAAACCTACTGACACATAAATCCTCATCTTGAAAGACCTTTGAGATGTGCTTCCTTCTTTCTACAGCCAGAGCAGAAATTCTTGTGTCTGAGTGTCCTTCCTGATTAGGAATACCGATAATCTCTTGTTCTCTTACTCAGCTCTGTCTGACCCAGATTTCAGTTTTTCTTTGAAGGAAAGAACGTATATGTTAGTCACCTTTCTGTTACCCTAAAAAAAGGGGAGATAATTAACATACAAAGAGGAAAAGTTGATTTGGGCTCCCTGTTTGGGAGGTTCCCAGTCATGATAAGTGGACCCACTGCTTTAGACTCTGAGGGGTACTGGATGCCGATGGTGGAGATTGCATGTAGGAGCACAGCTGCTCCCCTCATGGCCAGGAAAGAAAGGGAGGAAGAAGAACACCCCAGGGTCCAGTAATACCCTCTGAGGGGATGCTTTCTGTTACCTAAAGACCTCCCACTAGGCCACACCTCTTAAAGGTTCTAAAGCCTCCAAATGATCCCACCCTGAAGACCAAGACTTTAACCCAGACTTCTGAGGGAAGATTCCAGAGTAAAAGTAGAGTAAAAGGTGATACAGAAAACTCGGCCTGATTTGGTCCTGAGAACTCAACAGCTTAGAATTTCACAACTACTGTCAAATACAGGTATATATTATCACTTCCCACATTTCTATGCAGGGATACTACACCTGGGAAAAAGGACTTCTCCCAGGAAAGAGGCAGGATTTGAACCTGGGCCCGCTTGACTTCCCTCTAACTCTTAGACTCTTCTGGGACCCACTCTTACTAAGCCTGCCCCAACTCAGACCTGACTTCTTCCAATCTGTGTGATGGAGAGGGAACTTTGCTCTGCCATTTCTGGTAAGAATTTTGAGCCATTTTGAGTCCACCCAGAGCCAGTTTCTATAGGAGGTGGACCAAGGAATCGTTGAAAAACACAGATAATTTTCACATCCCATTTGTAACTGTTTATTTTCTGCCTTCCATCTCAAAATTTCCATGAAAATAAGGCTTATCTTTTTGTTCACTGCCAAATCCCTAGCACTTAGAAGTGCCTGCCATATGGAATGAAGGAATATATATCTTATACCTAACCTAGACAGCAATTCATTCCCATAAGCCATTCTTTTAAAACTATGACATATTTTAGGTGGACAAAGTACAGTGAGCAATATAATGAGCATCAACATACCCACTACTCAAAGGCATAACATGTAACTCTATCAGGATGGGCTAGTCAACGCTCCTGTAATAACTCAAATTCAAGTGGCTTAAAACAAACAGCACATGAACAAATGAACAAAATGTGTTGCTTCTCACGCAGACTACATGTTCATACAGGGGATGGTAGAGGCCTAATTCAGGACCCAGGCTTAGACCTTCAACATTAGTCACTGACAGTGACAAAGGAAGAGAGATGATGATAGCATACTATCCCTTCAGTGTCTTGACCTACAAGTGACACTTCTGCATACTTCCTTGGCTAAAGCAGTCGCTCACTTGCCTTGCTTGAAGAGGTTGGAAAACAGTTTCACCATGCATTTAGAAAGACGAGAATATGAACATTTGTGGATGGTTCTAATCCACTGTGTTCTAATCCATTTGTCACCGTTACAAATATAGTAGTTAAGGCTCTCTGTGACTCTTTTCCTGGTCTTATTTCTTTCACTGTCCTCCAGTGAACATTTCTATACTTAATTTGATGTTATTTTATTGTGATTTTACTTTTCATTTCCCTGATTCCGAGTGAAATCAAGCATCTTCTTGTGCTTATTAACCATTTTGGTTTCCTCTTTTGTATGTTGCCAGTTTATCTACCTTATCTAATTTTAAAAATGATTACAGTATATATTCTTTTGTATTGATCTATAGGAATTCTTTGTGTATTTTAGATACTAGATTTTGTTGGTTACAGGAATTACAAAGATCTGCTCTGTAATCTTCTGCTGTATTGCTCTTTGTTTATGGAATCTTTTGAAACACAATTTTTAAATACTTTGTTGTTTCTCAGTCTTTTATGGATTGGACTTTCTGCATCTTGCTTAAGAAACCTTATCCTACCTGAGGATATAACATTTTCTTTTCACAGTTTTGATTTTTATGCTTAGGTCTTTATTCTACCTGAAAGTGAAAGTTGTGAATTTTACTACTTACAGTATAGAAAAAGAACAGTTCTAGGACTCACTAATTTGTCAGGCTTTTTCTGTTGTATATCATGTTTTCATATAGCAAATATTTCATAGCTCTGTATTTGATTCCCTTAGTCTGTGTGTCTATTCCCGGGCCAACAAAAACATACCTAAATGGTTTCTTAATTAAGTACTAATACCTGATAGAATGAGCATTATCTTTCCTCCCACTTCTTCAAGATTGCTTTGGCTATTTTTGGACCATTGTTCTGCCTTACAAATTTTAGAACAAGCTTGTCAAATTGTATGAAAAACCACGTTAGAATTTTGATTTATTTATTCAACAACAGTTACATATCACTTATTACATGTCAGGCACTGTTCTAAATGCTTTACAAATACATATTCAGTTAAAATATATTCCTTATTTTGGAAAGTACCAAAGTTTTTATCCTGTTGTCTTCCTGTTCATGAACGTGGTAAAGATTTGGCCTTCTTTAATATCTCTCTTGTTTTTTGTTTTTTTTTTTGGTACTGGGGATCAAACTCCGGACCTTGCACTTGCAAGACAGGCGGTGGAACCACTGAGCTAAATCCCCGGCCAGTATCTCTTAATAAAATTCTAGAATTTTCTCCACACTGATATTGATGTTTTAACCAAAATTATTCTTGGGTACCTTGTATATTTTTTACTATCATTGTAGAAGATATAATTTGAAAAGTTATAGTTTCTAATTGCACATAGTGTAAAAGAAAGCAATGCAGATTTTTGTTGTTAACTTTAGATCCACAACTTTGCTTAACTGTCTTATTAATTCAGTCATTTGTCTGTGGATTCTCTTGTATTTCCTGTGTGATAACCTCTGCTGGTTAGGACCACTGGTTGAACAGAAGTGCTGACATTGGCTATCTTTATTTCATTCCTAACTTTGAAGGGAATCCTTATTTTGCACCTCTTAGAAGAATGTTCGCTCCAGTTGTCTGATAGATATTATCATGTGGAGAAAGTTTCCTTCTATTTTTAATTGATGAAGTTTTTTTGCTTGTTTTGAATTTTATTTTCTAAATTAGCATAGAAGATTTTGGTAGTTTTAAAGCACTGCTTTAGTTGCATCCCATAAATTTTGGTGAATTGTATTTGTCTTCAGGTTTCCTCTTTGACTCATGATTATTTATAGGTGTATTGTTTAATTTTCAAATGATTGGAGATTTTTCTGGTCTTTGTTATTGACTTTTAGCCTAATTTCATTTTGTTCAGGCAACATACTTTGGATACTTTCAAGTTTTTAAAGTTTTGGTAAGATTTGTTTTATGACTGAGTTTCATCTGTCTTGATGAATGTCCTATTCTGTTTCTGCAGAGTTTTGTATAAATGTCAGTTATATTCAGTTGGTTGAGCTCTGTTACCTTCTAATTTTCTGACTACTAGTTTTATGGATTATTATGAGCTGATATTGAAATCTCTAGCTAAAATTACAAAGTTATCTGTTTCTCTCACTTCTGTTTGTTTTGATTCCTATATTTTAAAACCTTGTCTTTACATATTTAGGCACATTTTATCTTGTTTATGAATTAACCCTTTTATTATTATGTAATGTCTTTCTTTATTCCTGATAATTTTCCTTTTTTCAGAAGTCTACTTTGCCTTCTACTAAACAGCCACTCTTGCCACTCTTGCTTTTTACTAGTTGTGTTTATATGGTATTTTTTTTTAACCTGTTCACTTTTAACTTTCTTACAGTATTATATTTGAGGCGAGTTTCTTGTAAACTTCATATAACTGAATCATTTTAAGTTGTGTCTGACAGTCAATGTCCTTTAATTGATGCATTTAGACTATTTAAATGTAACATAACATTGAAATGTTTGGATTTAAATCTATCACTTTATTACTTAATTTTGTTACTTTTATTTTTCTACTTTTTTTGTATACTTTTAGGTTGTCTGAAAAAATATATATGCTTTGTCTGTTTTGTTTTACTTGTAGTGTTTACTGAGATTTTCTATCCTTCTATCCATTTCAAGATTGTTTGTCTTTCTTTTTTGGAGAATTTTTATAATAATTGCTTTAAAGTCTTGTTCATTTAAGTCTAACAGCTGTTATCACTATAACACTAATGCCTGTTAATTAACTTTCCTATGCATGTTGACATTGATTTTCTCAATTTTTTATTTTTTAAGTAATTTTAAATTTTGTCCTGAACGTTTAAGATGTTATTTGAAGAGACTCAGAGTCTTGTTTAAATCCTACACAGGATTTACTGATATTTGTGTGTGTGTTTTTTTAAGAGTAGGAAAAATTTATTGAGATAAAGAAAGCTTCTGCCTAAGAGAGACAGAAGGGGGACCAGAAAGTGGGTTGCCCACCCACCCCACTTTTCAAACATGTTTTATACAGCAAAGCCATGTGGTGAGGCAGGTACAAAGTGGGACAAAACTATAAGACCCAATGGAAATTTACAAGGTAGGCATGAGGTGGGGCCAAATCACGAGCAACCAGTAAGATTACAAGTACAGTCACCCAGGTAATATTGATTAAATGGGGGGCAAATGGGGGAGCAAGTCAGGCAGCAAGCATACAAGGATTTTCAGTAAGGGTGGGTCAGGGATATTTCCTGGAGAGCTGGGTTAAGACCTTGACCCCCCACCCAGGTGATTGATACCTGTTTAGAATATCAGTCACTGCTATTCATCCTCCAGGGGTGTGGTAGTTTCTCTCCTTTTACAATGCTGGCCTTCAGTGAATATGTCTTCACTGTCCTCCTTGTTGGCTTCTTGTAGCCAGGCCCTGTCTAACTGCCTACAGGATATCTAATTAACTTACCTATCTGCAATAATCCCCCCTCTGAAGAAGCACCCCTGTTGTGAAGGAGCAAAGGGCGAAGACTGTTCTGGCTACTTCCAGCTGAAGTGAGTCATAGTTGTGATCAGCAGTCAGAATTACTCTACAGAGGGTCTATCTAAAGGCCTTCGATAGGTGCCAGGCATTGTCATCTTGGTAGCTGTATAGCTTTGAGTCTGGAGGAGACAAAGTCAAAGATGATATTTGTGTTTTGACAGTTGACCCCAGTGGTTACAGATTAAAAGTTTTGATCAGTCTTCTATGGCTTATAACTAGAAAGTTAATTTGATTTTCAAACCCTCCACAGTGCTGTTTCTATGTATCCCATGTGTGCCATTCAGAAGCCAGTCTGGAATGGGTGCTGGACTGTTAGCTCAGTTCTTGATTTCTTTGTTGTGCTGCTGAAACTCAGGTTCACTCATGTGCTGCTCAGAAGTCAGCCCAGAATTCATATCATTTTATTGATTAATTTGCTTTCCTGCATATTTCCATTTCCACAGTGTCCCTCATACTTTTTAGGTCCCTATGGCTGTCCTTTTAGGTCTCTGGCCAGAATGCTAGAACATTAGTTAAGTTTCTGTGCCACTCACTTCCCCAGACTGGCCCTGAACCCCAGTCCAAAGGGCATGAGGGTACACACAGAGAAAGACACAGTGGAAGTTTATTCCACTCTTGGGACTGCAGCTCCTCTGGTCAGAGATGTAGATATGGGATGCAGCATGCTGGGGTACAAGAGAATGGACACAAGAAAAAAATATGTACGCCAGATTGCCCCCAGTCTCAGCATTAGGAGATCTGTTTTCTGCTCTTGTCACTTGTGCTGTAACTGGAAAGATTCACTGAGAGTCCTAGTCATGCGGATGTCTATTTGGACTGCCTGGAGAAAAGAGCAGAGTATACCAGAGGGAAGAATGAAATACTTGCCACTTGTCGGGAGTACTTTGAATTCTAGTCTTTTCCCTTAATCTCCCTTCTGTTGTTTGTAGTATCCTCAAATAGATTTCCCTGCAGTCTGTCAGGTTTTATAGCTATAGTCAGTAGGACTGCAGTGGGAGTCAGTGAGAGAGATAGGGGAAGTAATCTTCTGTTTTCTTCTATAATCTCTTTCTCTCTTCTTTTTTGTACCGGGGATCAAACTCCAGTCCTTGTGCATTCAAGGCAGGTGGCGGAACCACTGAGCTAAATCCCTAGCCCTCTTCTACACTCTCTTAGTATTCTAAATTATATTATGAGATTAATAGATTCTGTAGGAATATTCTTACTCTTCTGTGATAAAGTTTGTTTAAGCTATATATCAAAAGGTACATTTTTGCATTCTGTTTGCTAACATTTTATTTACTATAATTTTAGCTGTGGTTGATCATTTTCTTTTCATGTATTGTCCTTTTCACTGTTGGAAGATGGTTTTTCTCTGATAGTTTATATAAGCCTTGGTTGACTATAAAACTCTGTGGATCAGGTGTCTCCTTGGATATTTTTTCCTTTGTGTATCACTGTATTACTACAGATTTAATTCCTTTAGTGTTATAAGGTCTATTCAGTTATTTCTACTATCTCTTCTTGAGTCTGTTTTGGTGTTACCTTTTTAAAGGAGTTTGTTTATTTCAGCTATTTAAAAAATTGATTGTCATCAAATTTTCTATAGTTCACTATGAACACATTGTTAATATATGTGAAGGTGTAAGGGGGTGTGTGTGTGTGTGTGTGTGTGTGTGTGTGTGTGTGATGCTGAGCTCACATTCTGGAGCACACTCTGCAGATCCTCTGAGCCAGTCAGTTCTCTGTTGTATGATTATTGGTTGAGTGGGATACCGTTAATCTCTTTTGTGCTCTCGAGAATATTTTGAATGACGGTCACTCATATTATGGTAAGAATGTTGTATAGCCATCATACTCACCTGCAAAATGAGACTACAACTCATTAAGAACACCATGAAAAGGTTGAAAATTCCCAGATATTTTTTCAGTATGATTTTTTTCTCTTAAATAGTCATCCCTATGTGTTTAGGTCCTGTGAAGCTGGTTTTCCTGCTTTACAAAACTGGACTCCAAGTGTAATGGAAAGTACTGGAACAGAACATAGCTCCACAGGGAGCTGTAAGTGATGAACCAGACCCTCCTTCCAGGAGCTACCTGAAAGCTTCTTCCAGCATCACTTTGCAGGAAAGTTAGTAACCTGTGCTGCCTGAGCCGTGTGCCATGTAGAGCCCTGACGTCTGGCATCCTGGATCTGCTCCCCACATGGCTCCTAACTAGCTGTGTGTAGGGCTCCTGAAAATGTTAAGACTACGTTCATGTGAGTCTGGAGTGACCGTGTTCAGTGGTGTCTGAAATGTCATCTCATAAATGCTGTTGAGCAATAAGGACCAGCTGAGTGATTATTTCAGGGCTGTCACTCTGCCTCCTCTAGTTTCTGTGTCCAGAGGTGACTCTATGGGTCTCAAGAGTCTTCAGCCCTCTAACTTGAAACTTGAAACTGCTTGAACCTCATTGTGCAGAAAGAAAGCTGGGCCTTTAGGAGTTCAAAGGGGCCAGTAACAAGGCTATGCAACAGGAACACTGCTGACGGGCAGCTTCAGAGAGGAAAAGCATCTTAATTGGCATCTTCCAGAGAAAAGCAAATTAAGTGCTCGGATTTCCTCCCTGTGTTCTCTCTCCCTTGGCTCCCTGCTACCCTGGCTGGAGCCCAGACAGAAATGCGTTGCCGCTTGGGAGCTGTCACCATGGCTTTCCGGGCTCCCAGGGAGGCCTGTGCAGAGTCTGAGTCCTCCCGTCAAGGTGGACGCTGATTGTCTGAGAGCCCCTCTGGGAGGCTTAGAAGCTTCCACTTAGCAACCGTTTCCCTCCCAGGACCTGGTGGGCCTACAGAGGAATCCTCTTCTATCCTCTTCTGGAGAAGCTTCTGAGTTGTGGCCCTTTCAGCTCCTCCTTTCTCTTCAACCCCAAAGTTGTCAGGTGACAGATGGTACACTGTCCCTGGGAGCCCTTCATTCACTGCTTCCACCTACAAGAAAAAGTATTCTGTTGCCAAAGAAAGTTGAGACCATCAACCTGGGTAGTCTGGTTTTGATAGTCTTGAGTTGTGTCAGCAGTTTTATAGCAAGGCTGAACCTGCTTTGTGTTGCATAGGATGCAAGTCCCAGCTGTGCCACAGCAGTTTTATCTTGGTAGCTTGCTTCTCTCTGGGCCTTGCATTCTTCCAGTGCAAGGGAAGGTTTGGAGGTAAATTGTTGATTACCACATCTTTCCTGGCTGCAATGGCCCACATAGTGTGATTCCATCTCTGACTATATAATTGGGAAGATTTTAATATAGCAGTGTTTGGCGTTATCCTGGGCTGGGGGCGGGGGCGTCTGGTAGAAAGCTTTTGGATCAGACAGACATGGGGTCAGATCACCACTGGTCAGCAGAGTACTCTTGTAGACCCACAGGTGCCTTGCGCAGACCAGAAGATGGTGCCCCCTATGAATCGCTTTCTGCTGGAAGATTCTCATGGCAAATACACATGCCTGTTGTGACTAATGTGACTTTCTGCTGTGTGGTCATGGACTGCACAACCTGTGGCAAGTTGCTTGACCTCTTCAGATTTCCATTTACTCATCTGGAAACAGAAGATGATAATGCCTCTCTCACAGGATAGTGGTGATGGCAGAGATATGTGGGGAAAGTGCAGGGCTCACATCGTAGTTGTTCTGGAATTGTGAATTTCCTCTTTTTTTCAGCAGCTCTCTTCTTGGGATGTGATGAGGTCAAAGCCCTACCCCTTTCCAAAGGAGCGACAGGAGGTGGCCTTGTGTCTCCATGGAGGGTTTGGAGACTGGAAACCTGTCCTATAGTCCATCCTAGCTTCTGCTGCTGTCTCAGGAGTTCATGCCAAGCTGCCTTGGAATGTTCTCCCTGCTCACCCTGCAGGATGGCAAGAGAGCCCCAGGGACAGAGTCGATCATCTGAGGCACAGAGTGACGTCACAGTTGCGAAGCAGTGGGGAGGCCCAGGAGATCTGAGACCAGAAAGACAGAGAAGCCCAGGCTGGGAGGAGTTCTTGCTTGGCAGAGGGGTGACCCTGGGGAGCCCTCCTCATGGGTAGAGAGTTCAAACCTGGCCCTGTCCCACCTGGGTCACTCACTAGGTCTGGCACTGGGGAGCCCAGTGGAGATCTCTGTGGCCTCTGGTGGAACAGCCATACAGCTTTTCTGACAGCAGCACTGGAAAAGGAACTGGCTCTGGTGTTACTTCATCCTGCATTTGAATTCAAGACTGCTACTTACCAGCAGGGGGGTACCCTTGGACACATTCCTTAACCTTTTTCAGCTTAATTGTCTCATTTAGGAAATGGAAATAATTATTCTCATCTCTATTATCCTTTAGAATGATATTCCAGGACTGCCTAGGACCACCCCCAGCCTCCCCTTTTCATTGTAATCCTTCACACCTTGCTGCTGGGCTGTCTGGGATGTTCTCCCATCCTTCATTCACCCCTTATGTCCTTCCCTTGCTGGAGACACAATGTCTACCTCTCTGGGCCTGCTGGAGTCTTCTGTGTTCTTCAAAGCCCTGCTCTGAGAAGGTTTTCTGTCTTTTCCTTAGTTCTCTGTTGCTGAACATTAGCATCTTAGAACAACAGTAAAGGTTTGTTATTTCATGCAATCTTTGAGGCAGGAATCTTGGAGGTGCTTAGCTAGGTGGTTTTGCCTTAGGAATTCTCATGAGGGTGCTTTGAAGCATGCCTAGGACAAGAGGACCTGGTGTCTTTGTGACTCGCTCATGTGGCTGGCAAGCTGATGCTGGCTCCTAGTGGGATGCCTTAGTTCGGTGGTGACACGTGCCACAGCAGGCAGTTTTTATCATTGAAAGCTCTAAAAGGTTTGCCATCACTGCCTTGGTTCTTCTTCACGTAGACTTCCTCTTGGGACTGCTGGAATGTCCTCCTGGCATGTGCCTATTGCCCGGAGCAACAAATTCAGCAGAGAGTGAGATGGGAGAAGCAACATTTTACAAAGAGCCTTTCCAGGTTTTATCTCCATAAATACAGAAATTGTAATGCTTTAGTCTCCTTTATTAATCTACAGGATTTTATTTAAATAACTCAATAACAGGTGTGATTAGTACATTGTAGAAAACTATGGCCAGGTAAGAAGATGAAAAAGGCCTGAGGTGTCAATGGGATGCTCAGATAAGGTCCCCCTGAGGAGCTTTGAACTGAGACCCATACAAAGCGGGGATGCCAGAGAAAAGCACTGCAGGCTGAGGGAGTGGCAAAGATGTTGGCCCTGAGGTACAACCTGACTGATGGAGGACAGTGGACATTGCAGTGCCAGCACATAGTAAGCACATAGTAAGCGAGAGCTACTGTGACACTGGCTATCATTCTCACTGCTGCCAGAACCCCTAGTTACACCCATGGATGAGCCAAAGCCAGGGAAACCCAATACATCACAGCAGATGTTAGCTAGGACTCCTTCAGACTATAGCTTTCAAGTTGAATCTTTAGTTCACAGGATGTTTTCTCCTAAATTAGTTTTCTTATAAATTAGTTCATTTAGGCCTTCCTTAAAACAACACTGCAGGGTGGGTAGGACAGGCTCTGTTCATAACAGTTGACAGGAGAAGCAGCTCAAATCCAAAAGATACCGAGTGAGGAATCAGGGCCAGGAAGGCAGAGGCTGAGACTCAAAGCCAGGCCCTGGAATTCTAAATCTGGAGCTCCAGTGGACTGTGTGTGATAAGCAATGAGGGACATTAGAGCCCACAGTCTCACAAGTAGAAGTAACTCTCCTAATGCAGCTCTGCTAGCAGCCAGCTGCCAGAGTGAGGATGAAATGGTTTCCATAGGCTGCATGTGTCCTTGCCTTTTACACCAGTCCCCTTGGGCAAAGCTCTGTGCAGAGGTGACTTGAGGGACTGCATAGTCCCTTGGGGACTTATAGGTGAGATGGTTTTTGAAACTCCATTGTGATCTTAAATTCAGAGGCTTATTCCAACCCCCATCTGATACATGCACCCCTACAACTGCACCCTCTGAGGGACTCTGTCTTGTCTATGGTAGTGTTTATTAGACTCCTTCACCACTGGACTGTAAGCTCATTAGTGAAACTGCCTTGTGAGAGAGAAAATGAAAACTGGTACAGGCATTCGGGGCTATGAGTCTGTGTGTACGTGTGTGTGTGTGTGTGTGTGTGTGTGTGTGTGTGTGTGTATGTGGGGGAGTGCCAAATACTCTGAAGAAAAAGTGGATCTGTGTAGAAACTTTCACAAAAGGAGATGATGAAAAAAATGCACCAGGCTGTCCATGAAGGTTTATAATGTGCTAACGTGCATTGCAGAGGCTCTGGCTGCCTCCACACCCCTCACATTCTTGATCTGGAATATGTCCTCTTGGTGAAGACATGGTGGAAACTTAGTCAGGCCAGCTGGGTTCCCAATATGTGATCAGTGATGATGATGAGTTTGCCTTCAAAGCCCGTTTTTTTCTGACTCACAAATGCATAGTGGTAAATTTTGATAGATTAAAAAAATAATAAAGTTGATCCCTGAAGGTTTAGTCAGAGTCCAGGTTCCCAGGAGGGCTTTTATCTTCAGCTTTTACTCCCCACCCTAGCAGAGACCAGAGTTGGGTTCTCCCAGACCCTGGTGTTTTCCTAACTTTTTAACATAAAATCAAAGGTGCTGAACATGCAGTGTTGTTCATTCCCAGTTTTTTCCTTGTTAACAGTAAAACAGAAGGAACAGATCTGGGTTTGGACTTCCTGGAATCCTTGGAGGCATCTGGAGCCAGAATCCAAGGACATTCTTTACCCGTTTCTGCAGTAAACATTTACTGAGATTCATGTATCATGCACAGGAAAGACACAAGGGTGGTTAAGAAAATGTTCTTACTTTCATGAAACATGTGCCATTTAAAAAATTGTTATTAGTAATATCACGGCCAGTATCTATCTTTTATTGAGCATCTTATCCTGATCATGTGCTCAGATGCTGCTCAGGGATTTGCATGTTTTTTCTCTCATCCTGACAATTCCAAGAGGTCGTATTTATGATCTAATTTTACATAAGAGGGAGAGACTCAGAATTTTGTCAAGGTGGCAGAGGACCTGGGTTCTAAGTCAGTTCTGTCTGACTCTGAAGCCTTCAGAATTTCTACACATTGCATAGATCCTAGGTGCTTAGGAACAGGAGCTGCATCACAGAGGGACTCTTTCTTCCAGGGCATTGCATTTGGGCCATGATGTACGAGCAGATGTTTTTGGCTAGGAAAAGTAGGGGTGGCAGGAAGGTCAGAGGGCACCAGCAAAGCCACAGGGTAAGCAAGGCAAGTACCTGGCCTGGGATACACAGAAAGAGCAGCTCAGTGTGTCTGGTGTGCAGGTGTGTGGAGGGAGGGGAAAGCGGTGGGGGGCGAAGGTGGAGGGGTGGTTGGGGCCATGCTATGCAGGATTTGTCATCTAGGCATTGCTGTCTCTTATAAAACAGGCTGTGGGATCCTACAAAATATTATAGGCCAGGGTCAGATGGAGCACTAAAAACTCAAATGTCTTCAGGGGCCAGGCAGTGACATAAGTTAGACAGTAGATTGGTTAGTGTCTTTAGCGGAGGATTTTGTGCTAGACATTGTGCTGAATTCTGGGGATACAGAGAATAAGACTGCTGCAAGCTGCCTTCAGAAAGTGTATATCCTCTTCTGTTGTAATTATGACCTAGTTTTATATAAAACCACAGTGTTTATGATAGAGAAATATGTAAGCAAATCAGAGGATAATTCCAGATTCTTACAGGTGCATAAGG
Source organism: Heterocephalus glaber (assembly GCF_000247695.1). The sequence goes on along the minus strand of NW_004624783.1, from coordinate 1,515,451 downwards.
CAGAGTGTGGTCAGGGAAGTCATCTCTGATGACAGGTTTTTTGAGTTGTATCCTAAAAGGCAAGAGAGAGGCTGCTATGCAAGCTTCAGAACTCTTAGAGGCAAGGTGACAGTGATGCAGAGCAAGGCCTTGGGTTTAGGTTGAGTAGTTATGAATCCAGATCAGTGATTTACTCTCTGTGTGGCCTTGAGATGGTCACCTAACCTCTCTGTGCCTCAGTTACTGAATCTATAAAGTAGGGCTGGCTCTTCCTCCCAGGACTGTGAGGAGGACTCCTTGTGTTAGCGGTGCTCAGACTGGCACCTGTCAGGACAGCTGCTGCCACCAGAATCCTTCATACCAGGGCCCAGCACACCAAGCAGCAAAAGCAGGAGAAAGGGGAGTAGATTGGGCAGATAGAACAGTAGCCCTGTGACTAGAGCTTAGTTGATTAGTGGGAGGGAAGAGGAAGTGAGATCTGATCAGCAAGGGATTGGAGGCAGCAATTGGAGCACAGCAGGAAGCATCGAAGCAAGAAGGTGACACAGTCCGTGGACCTTTTAAGCCCAGGCTTATGGGTGCTGGGGCCAGAGTTTCAGGAGAGAAGCCTGAAGGAATAGTAGGAGTTGGGATCTGTTTTAGAGGTGAAGCTACAAGATTTACCCACGGAGGAAAGAACAGAAGGAAAGTAACGTCAGAGAATTTCTGGTCACCTCTAATCAGGAGGGCGGAGGACATGAAAGGGTCCCATTTACAGAAATGAGAAACCTGGGGGAGAGCAGGTTCCTGGGAGATGCAGACAGCCCTGCTGTGGCTCATGTGCTGTGAGAGTCCTGCCACATGGGCGTCTCCTTGGCAGCTATAATGAAGCAGGTCTGGTGTGAGCAACAGGGATTGCTGTGGTCCTGTGAATTCAGGTCATTTATTTTTATATACCCTGCTTGCCGAGCCAAACACACCTGCCTTCAGTTTGTGATCCTCGGATGGTCCCCAGACTTCCATCTGGTATAGAAAATTAAATGCCAAGCTAAGAGCAAGCCCTTAACTGTCCTATAGAAAAGCTCTTTGACTTGTGGAGGGAGGAGAATTCTGGCAGTGTGACCACTTTCTACTGGGGCCTCTGATTTCCTGACCAGGCCTGGTTTCTCTTTCTTGTTCAGTGGCCCTGTACGTTAGCAGCTCATATATGTTAGGGCCTGTGCGAAGCTGGAGGGAGAATGTGAGAAGATGTGGCTCTGCCTAGGGGAGCTCAGACCATTGAGTATCCAAGTCCTGGCCCAAGGGCATCCTGTTCCAGACTTAGTTTGTTTGATGCATTTTGATCTGTTTAGTTTGCAGCCATTTGGTAATGATGCAATGATTTATGCTTCTGGACATAAAACAGTGTTGGCAGTGCATGCTTGAGCTGATCTTTGGGACCTGCACTGGTTTTGTGTGTGTGTGTGTGTGTGTGTGTGTGCGCGCGCGCGTGCGCGCGTGCATGAATACAAGATATTATAAGGATCTAGGATCAAAATCCTTGAGTAGCCCAAGTTCAGTTCCTATCTCTGGCCTAGCTAGGAGGCCAAGTTCCTATCTCAGATCTGAGGATGACTCTGGGCACCTGGGTTTTTATGTCCTGCTGGTGCCTTGCCCTGGTGGGCAGTGATCCTGTGGATCAACTCTGTTCATTTAATGTCTGTGAAGGGGTGAATCAATCTCTCTTCTTCTTCCGCTTCCTCTTCTTCTTTTTCTCCCTCCCCCACTCTGCCTCTGGCTTTCAAAATTTTTTTTCTCACAAAATTGCTGAAACAAACCAAGGGAAATGAACACTGAATTCCATACCACACAAGTTCAAGACCACTCAGGGCTTTCTAGGGAGTGCTTTTCTCAGAAGGTGCACTTGGCTTTTCCTTTTCAAAGTGAGTATATGTCCTTTAACACCTATAACCCAAAGTGTGGTCCCTGGGACAAATTACCAGCATCATTTGGGAGCTTGCTAGAAATGCAGAATCTCAGCCACAGCACCCCTTCCCACCATCACTGAGAAAGAACCTGGGTGTTTTTGGTTGTTGTTTTGGTTTTCTGTTTGTTTTTTATTTTTGAGACAACATTTCACTAAGTGGCTCAGGCTGGCCTTGAACTTGAGATCCTCCTGGGATTACAAGCATGCACCACCATACCTGGCTAGGACCTGCATTGTAACAAGACCCTCAGGTGTCCCCTGTATGCAGTCAAATCTGAGATGTGATAATTTGAACAGAAGCCTTCTGCACAATGGTTAATCTTATTTGGATGGCTCCCAGATGTATGATGCAGAAGAAAGTTCCTAGGTGCCTCCACTGCTCCCAAGACTCTCACAGGAAAAGACATTTGACTGAAGAGGTTGGTCACTTGGATTGGCCTAAAGATCACTGCAGAAATGAGCAGGCATTAAGCAGTGGGTTGCCAAGGCTTATTTGAAATAAAGCATATATTCTCATCTTTTGGCAGGGCTTAGACGACTTAAATTTTGTGGGTAAAGGAATGAGATAGTTTTGCTACATGAGGAAGGAACTGGGCTTGTCAGTTTGGAAAAGAGAAGGCTTGCATATCAGAATTAGAAGGGCCCTCAGGAGGAGAGGAAATCAGCCCCATTCCTCCAGGGTGTCAGCTTAGAGGGCTGGATGAAGTTAGGCTGATTATTACCACTAGAAAGAGCTCAGGTCATTGTAAGGAGTGCTTTGGAGAGATGGCCTGCAGCGGAGTGATGTACCAGCACCCGAATTTAGAACATGTTCAGACACATCTACTCTCAGATAAATTCACTTTTCCATCTGCAGATGTTTGTAGGAGGAAATACGAAAGAAGGCAGATGTAGCAAAGAGTCCTTTTTAATGTGTATCAGGACCTGCATGCTATCCTTTGTCTTGAGTGTGGTGCCAGCATCTGGCGAGGACCTTCGTGTTAGACCTTAATGTGGCAGGAGAGCAAGCAAGTGAGAAAGCATGAGAGGTGCACTCGCCTTCCTAACAACTAACCCCATCATAACTTCAATCCACTTGTATTGTCCACTTTCCCCTTGCTGAACAGAATATCTGACACATGCTTTTAAGGGAAGAAATGGCTTATTAGCTCATGTTTTCATGGAATTTAGCCAATGGTCTGCTAGCTCCAAGGCAGCAATGTTGCGGCAGAAAGGTGCGGTGGAGCCAGGCTGCTTAGTTCATGGCATCAGGGAAGCAGAGCTGGGGACAACAGGGGACAGAAGGAGAGAAAGACCAGATATAGTACTAGAGGCCATGCCTCTATGACTGACCAGGACACACCCAGAAATGTGCTGTTAATCCCCTTGGTGGCTTCTGAGCCAATCAAACTGACAGTCTAGCTTGCCTGTCATGCCACTCAGGAGAACTTTGCCTTCATGGCTCAGTCTCCTCTTATTAGGCCCAAACCACCTTCACACTGATGCAATGGGTTAGGCTTTCAACATGTAAATTGAAGGGGACATGGTCAACTCATAGCACCTTATCCTCTCTTCTGCAATGAAAAGCTTTCCCAGCCCATGAAAGTGAGAAATTTGTAGTATAACTGGTCAGTTTACTCCTGGCCCTGGAATGTACCACATCCCTTTCCTTTCGCAGGACACACTCCATCTTCCTCTCTACTTCTCTAAATCTCCCCTATCCTTGTCTTGCTAGAAGCCTCCTAGTGCCACCCATTCCAGGCCACAAGCACCTCCTGTGAACAAGGACCCTCCATGTAGCATTCAACAGTGTGGATCGTCTCATGAATTAATACTGTGTTTCCCCAGCAAGGCCTTGGTTTATAAAGGTGAGGGACTGGTAGCTTGGCCAGGTGGTTTCAACAGACATACTAGACACCTTGATAAATGTATATGGCAACAACCTGAATACTATGAGCAACTTGAAGGAAGCTCATTTGCCTGGTCTGTGGCCTCAGCCGGGTTCCTGGTCATGCCCAGCCTAACATCCAGCACCATTGCTGGTGGAGGGGGCTCGGGGGGTGTTAGTAGAGGCTAGTAATTGATTATTGGATCTGAGTAACAGAGCCATGAGCATCAACATGAAACCTGGAACAAAGAAGTGATTGAAATAAGTAAATTTTACTTTTTGTTCATACCTCATTTTATTTAATAAAAGATTGGTGCATAGAGCAAAACAAAATATAATTTATGGAATAAGGTAGGATGTAGATAAATAAGCAAACATAAAATCAGACCACACAAACAAGAAATGGATTACACAAGCCTTGCCATATGACCCAGATTCCTGCAAATAAGAAAAAATGGGTAAAGGAAGTATGTTTTTCAAGCTGTCTACTGAGGTTGGCAGAGATTTCTGTGGTTTTAATTGGTGTTCCATCACACTCTGGGCCGAGTGGGCTGGTGAGCCATCTTATCCTCTACTGGGTGAGTCTTGTCTTCTGTAGGGATTTGCCCATTGCTTTAGAGACAGGGACCTGGATAGTGCATCATCCCAGCCACTCACATTGTCAGCCCTACGAATTAGTTTTATTTTGTTTGATACAAGAACCTGATTCAGAGTTGACAGCCAAATTGACCTGTAAGGTAGAATGAAACAATGCTGAGCATTCCTGAATAAAGAAGACGGGAGAGGAACAGGATGGAAAGTGGTGATGCCTTTCATGTTTATGGGCACAAAGAGCCGAGCTCTGTTCCCCAGCAGGAGAGCACAGTGCAGTCCACTGTGACACCACCAACATGAGGGTCAATAGAGAGGAGACAGGCTCTCCTGCCAGACCTGGTTGTGAAGCCATGAGCCCATTAAATAGTATGATACTTAGCTATTAAACATGTGGTAGACATAATATTTTTATGGCTCTAGAATAAGGTGGTACTGGATTTATTTTCCAGACCTGCTGTTACTAATTGTTTCAATTCAGGTAATTTAAGTTTCCAAAGATTCAGTTTTCACATCTGAAAAGTAGGAAAACAGTAGCAATAACCTCAATATTTTTGTGAAGTTAAAGTTAGGTAACAAATGAGCAGTGCTCAATTATTGTATTATATAGTATCATATTTTAAGCAACCCTGATGATATATTTTATGTAAATATCAATTATCTTTGTGAATTATCCATTTTATGGCCACAGTATTTTATGTTTTGTCTAACCTGGCAAGGATTTTCCCACTTGTTTTCCTGACTTACCCCTGTAGGGTTCCCCACCTCATGGCAGGCTGTGGTAATGTTTCACAGACACATCTTGCCAAGCACAGCCCAGACATCAAAAGCACTGGATTCAGTCATTGTCATTCAGTCATCCCCAATCACAGTTATACATTTTTATGGTTACCATAGACCCCAGGCTTGTTTGGCGTCAATGTTTATCAAATCAGATGGTGCAAAGGAAGCTAAACCTTGACACACGATGGCATTGGAGTTAGAGAGATGGGGTTACTTTCCCATTTCTGGGAATACAAGGCTTGGAGCTGAAGATGTGGAAGGCATTCTGGCTCAACAGCTTTGCCTTGTCTTATCTCTCCTAAGCCACTTAATGTCTTGCAATGACACTTTCTTTACCTGCTAAACAGAGTAAGACTTACGTTCTAGAGGCTGTTTTTGCGAGTTGTACTGGTTCATGCTCATGTGGATTTGATTCTTTTTTTCAGTTTTTATTGATTATACAGATTAATGGGCTTCATTTTGGCAGATTTGTATATAACAGAACTAAAAAAAAGTTTTTAATACATTCTTTGAAGGACACATGATTTTTGTCTGTGAATTCATTTGAAATAAAAGTTGTTTTCCATTTGGGATAAATTTACGTTATTAATCAAAACCAAAATCAAAAGAAAATCTTTAGTATTTGATTTCTGAAGAGTTAGATAGAATGTTCAGATTTATAGGACTTATTTTATACCCTCCCTTCTGTGCTGGTGGTTTAAAAATGTAATTTTAGATATAAGAAATGTATACTGCAAAAAAGCATTTTATGAGACAGAGTATGAGATTATTTTTGCCACTGTGTAGTGTAGAACCCTTTCTGTAATCCTGAAGTAATTTCTTACATTCTTTCAAAAATTAGGACTATGTTTTTTTTGTTTGTTTGTTTCTCAGCTTTATTTTCTCTCACATTTTTTATTAGCACATATTGCTTATATATATTAATGGTCTTCATTTTGACAGATCTATACATGCACATAATGTACTTTAATCATTTTCCTGCCACCACTCCCCTTCCCCCACACTCCTTCCTCATTTCACATGTTTTTGAGTAGTTCAATGTGTACAGTGTCTTTTTGATCATATTCATGTTCCCTATTACATCCCCTTACATCCCCTCCCCTTCCTCTTCTTTCTTTCTTGTAGCTTTATGTACTGTCCTCTCCGGGGCTCCTTGTCTGTCATCCAAGGGTTTCCATTGAAATCTGGTTGAAACTCTCTCTGATCCCACATCTCTTGAGTTCTGAATGGCAGTAAAAACCAGTATCACATGGACTATAACAATGTCTGCTGTTAGTGGAAGCAGTGTGCAAGCCCACTTGGACCATGGCTGCAGTGGCCTCAGAGTGCCTGGATGGCTAAACACAGTGAAATGAATCCTGGGGAACCAGTTCCCTATGTGGTCCTTCTGAAGCAGTGGTCTCTTCTCAAAAGAAAGGTTGACACTTTTGCACCCTTGAGTCTGCAATGGATGGGGCCTTGCTAATTCCTAAGATACCCCCAAGGTATCTTTCTTTATGTCCCTGGACAGAGTACTTGATTTCTTTTTAATGGTGCTAATTTCTTTAGCAGCCACACATCCTTTGGCCCCAGAATTACGTATGATTCCTTTTAGGCCAAAATTTAAGTATTTAAGAATATGTTTGCTCTGTCTTTTCCCCTGGTTCTTACTATAAATCTGACTAAAAGCAGCAAGCAGTACCTATGCCACAATTGGAACATTAGGCTGTCTTGAAAATTCCACCACCAGATTAATTGGTCTACCACCCATAATCACAGTCTCCTGAAAAATCTCAGGACATGGGAAAAATGTAGACAAATTTTCTGTTAAGGGTGCCAAACATATGGACTCTAGTCCAGCTACCAATGGAGTCCTTGTTCCCAGCTGAAACTTCCTGAGCCTGGCCTTTACTGTCTGCATTCTTATCAGCATTCTCGTCTTCTGTGCCTTAACCAGAATCACCCTTCAGGCTCTGGTTATAGTATTCTTAGGGTTTCTCTAATCCACATCTCCAAAGCTTTGCAAACTTCTCACACAAACCAGTTCTAAAAGCTTCTAAACTACGTGATCAGGTATAGTGTGTCCTCTTGTTACTCTTTTCTACCCATGGAAGACTTTCTGGGGTTAGGAAGATGCCTGATAGCTGGGACTCTTGAATGAAAATGGCACTGAAGTTCTTCCCCTATGTCACAAGCTTATTCTCTTCTGGATTCTATTTCTATGAGTCCTTGTCCCCTTGGCCATCTCACCAAAGACTCTGTTTCTACTGACAGTTTCCTGGGCTTATGCTAGGTACCAAGTTCCAGGCAGGTGACTTCACCATTTTCTATAGGTTGATACTTTCCTCCCTTGGGGATAAAGGCACAGGTCAGACTGTCAGGCTCAGACTGGCCCTTCTCTAGGTGCAGTCATCTCTTTTCATCTGTCTCCCCTTCTTGAAGGCAAAGAGATTAAGAAGGAAAACATAGACTTTGGATCTAGACCCCCCTGGGCTTGAGTTGAGGTTCTGCCATACAATTGTGTGGTCTTGGAAAAATTACCCAGCCTTTTCCTGAGCTCCTGTGTATTAAATGGGAATAACAGTCATATGTAATGTGAAGGCAGGGACCATCACTAAAGGTGAAAGGGTACACATTTACCTTGTATTTGCAGCTTTTTCAGTGTTTGATTAATATTTTGAACAGGTAATGTACATGAACCAAATTCCCATAAAGAATATAAACATTATATACCATACACATGTACAAATTTTTAAAAAGTTATATAAATGCTTGCCAAAATATTTTTGAATAGGTAAATGGATCTTTAGAGTACAGGGGATATTAATGTTACTCAAATGTCCTTTTTCTATTCTCTTCCAAGTATTTTTGGCCACAATTACACTCTGCCTGATATACTGTTAGGATGTTGGTCATTGATTCAGTAAATATTGTGCATCAGGCTTTAGGTATGAAGATACAGCAGTTTTTGTTTTGTTTTTTAATTGGTGTAGAGTCTGTACTTCTGTGGGGTTTACAGTGAAATGAAAGAAGAAAAGCAATAAATCCCACAAATAAAATCTAGGTGATAAGTGCTAGGGGGAGAATAAAGTCAGGAAGAGGGATTTGAGGCCTGTGATCTTAATAGGTGGCCCTACTTAGAAGGTAACATCTAAGCAAAGATGGTTAAAGGCTACTTTGGACGGAGTCACTTTCTCCCCAGCATTATGCCCTGTTTTCCTGCTATTGTTTGGGTCTTTGGAAGTTGAAGGCAGCATGAGGTGAGGTCAGACATCGGTGACCAATTCTGAGCTTTATCTTCTCTCAGCAACTAGAGAAGGTGCCTGGATCCTCATTCCAACCTTCTCTTTTCTGGGGGTGGGGGGGTCCATTGTGTCTGGCATTCCAGCCACCAGGCCCCCAAAAGAACTCACCTGGAGAAGGTTGCTGAGCCAGACCCAGAGCTTGTGGCAAAGTACCAGCCACCAGCACATTCACCAGCTTTTCCCATAGGAGGCCAACTCTGCCCTGGGCCTGCTGCTCACTGTGTGTTTGCCCTGGCACCCAGAATTTCAGCTGTGTGTATGCTCTTGCAGGTGCCAGGGCTTTCAAAACAAGGGTGGCAGTGTTTTGGTACTAGTTTTGGCAATACAAAGCAGTATGCACCTGCCCAGACTACCACACAACTGTTTGGCTGCTCATCCTCCTCCACACTCTTCTCTGAATGATGGTCTGAATCATTTGTGGCTTAGCTGGGACATCAGCACCCCCTTCCTTGCCTGGGGTTAGGATACTCATTGCTCTGAGTTAACTTCTTTTCTCACATCCATGATCTCCATGGCAAGTCCTTACCTTGGAACTTTTTCTGGGCAATTTTGGGAGGAAAAATACACAGCAAACATACAACTATACAGGTAACGCATCCTTCTCAGACATTAGAATACCTAAGTGGCTTCTGAGGCACTCGTTTAAAACCTAGAGTTCTGTCTCCACTTGTGGGAATTCTCTCTCGGTGGACCCGAGACCAATGAATCTGTATTATCATATTATCATCATACTGTTTCTTTGCTGGTCACACCTAGATAAACCCAATTGGAGAGGCACAGTTACCTCCTTCTCCTCCTATATATCAAGACTGGGTGAAATCCAGGGCTATGCCCCTCTCAACGTCTAGTTTAGTGCCTAGGACTCAGATGGTGCTCATTACCCATGTATGGAAGGTTGCAAGCAATGTGAGGTGAAAGGTTTTATAAAGAAGCATTCACAGTGTGAAGAGTTGCCTACTGGTCTATTTCCATAGTTTTAACTTCAGTCTTCTTAATAGTTGAAATTTTCTTAAAGCAGAGGCACGCCTGGTTCAGGATGCTAATGATGAAACAATAACATCTTGAAGAATTGAGTAGGGGTAATTAATTTTGAAGAACTCTTTTCCCTAAATGTTGCTTTAATAAAGATGTATGAAGTTACCCTATTAGTGTTTCTCAATCTTGGCTGCTTGGTAGAATCACCTGGGAATTTAAAATTACTGACGTTGAGGTCTCTTTCCAAAGGCTGTTTGACTGGTCTGGGATGGGATCTGGGGATCAAGGTTTTGTAAAGTCCTCCAGGTAATTCTAGTATGCTACGAGGGGGCAAGTCACTGACCCAGAATGTGTGGAAATCCACGGATGGCGAGATGTCTCCCTTCTTTTCTCCTTCCCTCCCTCCCTTCTTTCCTATTGAACTTGGGCCTTTGCTCTAAACTACATCCCTAGCCCTTGTAGTTCTTTTTTTTTTTTTAATTTTGAGACAAGGCTTCTTAGCTAAGCTTGAACTTGGGGTCCTTTGGCCTCAGTCTCTGGAGTTTCTGGGATTACAGGCATGTACAACTGTATTTGGCAAGACTTGTATCTTGAGTTTTACAGGAATCTTCTTAGACTAAAGTGGCTGATGCCATGGAATCTGTGGAATCTAAAACACTTAAGTGTGTGTACATGAAGTGTATTTTTTTATTTTTTGTTTTTTTGAGACAGGGTCTCACTGTGTAGTTCAAGCTGGTCTTGACCTCACTATGTAGCCTGGGCTGGCCCAGAACTTGCAGTGATCTTCTTTTTTCAGCCTTCCAAGTGCTGAGATTATAACGTTGTATGTTTTTTGAGAGGGAGCAATATTCAATTGTTTTCTTTCCCCTTAATAAAAACAGTTTTCCTGATTATAAATATGGCACACATTTGTAAACTATTGAGTTTATGCAGAAAAGTATAAAAATGTTATAAATCTTCAAATGCTACCATACAGAAAAATAACTTCTTATATTTGGTGATATATACATTCATCTCTCCGTGCCTATATACACGTAGGCTAATTGTGCAGCACAACAGTGATAGAATCTGTCATATATTGATCTGGAACCTCTGTGTTTTGTGCTATGCCTATGGCATGGACAAGTTCCCATAAATCCACACAGTCATTTTAATGAAATCTAATGTGCCCCCCAAATGGACCATCTACTTCATTGTTAAAGCTTGATACATGTTTTTTTAAAAATACAGGGCAAACAGCCGTGTCTGTAAGCTGTCCTGCTGGTGGACCATCAGAAGTGTCTGGGAAGTTATGGACTGGGACAGAAGGACTTTGCAAAGCTGGCCATAGTCACTTCTTTTTGAAATAAATTTGACAACTTCTAAGAAGTACCTTGGAAGACAAATTAATGAAACTAACTCTGGAGGAAATATAAAATTTGAATAGCACCT
>NW_004624783.1:1478876-1495546 GCF_000247695.1 Heterocephalus glaber | reverse complement strand
GGGACAGATGGTGACTGGGAAGCCCCTTCCTCTGGACCAGGAGCAGTGGGATGATGGCTCAGAAGCCCCTACCTCTGGGCCGGGAACAGTGAGACTCAGTACCTTGGTCTGGTGGTCTGGTGTCCTCTGCGTCTTTGTAGTGCGTAATCAGGTGGCTGCCAGTCTGCAGGGGGGTGATTCGGTGTCTTCTGCGTGTCTCAGGACCTCGGTAGGGCATGAGCAGACCTGCCTGTCTGCAGCAAGGTGATTAGGCATCTCCAGCGTGACTTAGGACCTTGGTAGGGCACGCACAGACCTGCCTGTCTGCAGTGGGCTGATTTGGCGTGTGTTCCGTGTGACTGGCTTCTTTCTTTTTTTTTGAAATGCTATGATACAGGAGATGGCATGAGCTCCCCCTGTGGGCCTTCTCTAGTAATGTCTTGTTAGTAATGTACAGAGTGGAGACCCAGTGACAGGAGGACTGTAATGCTAGAAATACAAAAGAAAGAGAAAGAGAGAGATTGAATTCATTAATTTTTAAAAACTGTCCAGATTTACAGAAGTTTAAAATGTTTATCTCTCAGGGAGTGTGAAAGGAATTTTTGACTCCTTTGTTGTAAAATGATGTAATAAGTTCAAGAAATTAATATTTCTTTTGTTTATAGTCATGATTCTTACACTGTCATGATTAAGTAGCAATTTCCTCCATTCTGTCTATGGACTATCTCTTCTGAGCTAAAAATGGACAGGTTTCTCCTGTTGAATGCTTTGGTTGTTCGTTCAAGTATATCACAAATATTTATGTCTGTCTTCATGTGTACACAAAACAAGATATCATCTTTATGGGAATTAAGAATGATATTTACAGCATGTAAAATTTGTGTTTCTATTTAATAACTGTTTCTTTATTCACAAAATGGGTTCATAAGTGATAGGGGATATTAATTGTGACCCTTGTACAGGATGATGAATTATAGAAAAGTTCATCTGAGGAGCTTTATGCCCAAGGCTTTCTAGGGCCACTCTCTGAACAATTCTGGAAATCTGATGGAAATCTGGAAATCTGATGCTAGTGCCTCTTGCTAAGTAAATGCAAGCCATTTCACCTCTTTAGGCATATTAGACTAGATGCTATTTTAGGCTTCTCTAGCCTCATTCAAATGTTCTAAACAAAGTGACTGAGACATTGACCTCAGGTATTGAGAGCAGCTTTGGAAATCTAGAAAAGATGAAGTTGCTTATATGCCCTTCAAGACTGAAACATAGCTCAATGCTAAAGCATCCAGAGGATTAGCAGTAGCCCAGGCAGATTCTGTGGACACACCTGCCTTGTTCTTAATTGCATCCTCTACATTTTTTTTTCCAGTTGCAAATGAAGCTGGAGACAAGAATGCTAGACCACTTGCCCGCTTCTCCCGTGAGTAAATCTTGCTTCACTCCTTATCTGGGCTCTTTCAGAACATGTTCTACGGAGGCTTACTCTTGTGTGGTTCACACCATAATTATATGTGCTCATACGACGGTAATATAGGAAATCCATTTAGCTGGTTAATGCTCCATGGGAGCCCCATCATGGTTGAAGTGCTCCAGGCTATGGGCTTTTGAATGCTCATGTCTGTAGTTTCCAAACTATGCTCTGGAGCTCTGCTATTCAAAGAATGGTCCTCAGAGCAGCAGAATCAACTGCACCTCTGCTTTTGAGAAATGAACAGCCTCGGGCCTCCTGCCCTAGTCGTATAGGATCAGACTCTGCATTTTAACAGTTCTCCAAGTGATTCTTGTTTGCATTAGACTTGGAGAAGTGCTATGCTGGGAATGTCCTCAGAGTGACCTTTTAATGAAGACACAGTGAAGAAAAGTATGTGGAATGCTCATAGCTGCCCAGGTCGAGACATAAAAGCATTACCATCATCCAGTATGGCTCTCTGGGCTCTCCCTACTCTCTACCTCAGTTGGTGACATTTGGAAGCTCAGGTACTGAATGGTTCTCAGTAGGCATTGGGATATTCCTGAGGTTGCCAATAAGCTGTGGAGTTTCCCTGACTCCTTTCACAGGAGAGCGGGTGTCAAAAGCCTCTCACAGGTCTCTGTGTGCGTGTGACTTGCAGATTGTATACCAAGTAGGTGCATGCTCTGGAGTGCAGGTCTGGATTCCAGTGAAGTCAGTGGAGCACCGGAGACAGAGCATTGTCGGGGGGCAGGGGGAGATGCTACCCAAACCCCTATGCACAGTGTGAGAAATGGTTGAGTTGAAAATCAAAATAGATGCACCCCCCCCACTACCTTTGCTCACTTGTCTTCCATAAAGTAATTTTATTTACACTTTCTGGACCTCCAATTTCCCAACTGGAAAACAGAGAAGTCATAACCTTTATGAAAATGTGGCTGTCTGTCTGTGGAAGCTGCGGTAGGAGAGGAGCCTGCAGCCTCCAGTCACTGCATCGCTGGCTCACACAGGGCTGATAAGGGCTGAATGTGTGGCACAGCAGGAGTAAATCGTAATACATGAAGTTGAAAGTATAATTTCTCTAGTGACAAGTCTGCCAACTGGAGTCTTCCAGCTCATTTTAAAAGGCTTAAACTTCGGTACTGATTTCCTGGGAATGATTTTTATAGAACTGTAATAATGTATGATGATGAAAAAGCACTAAGTGCTCACAAATTGGGTAATGAAACACTCACTTCTCGTGGACCCTGCCCTCCTACCTGGAATCATTATTTTTGGAATAAGTATTTCATCCCACAGCTCAATGAAGATAATGAATGTGCTTTTAATCCATTTAGTTTTTTCATCTCCTGAGCAATAGTCAGGTTAATTAATAAGCTGGAAGTGTAACGTGTCCATGCTACCTGCTGGATACTGGTTGCGTCCCACAGCAGCTCCTGATGCTCGGCACAAGGTCCAGGGAATGAAGAAATGAGTGGGGTCCTTGAGCCATGAAGCCAGGAGGAGAGAAGGGGTGGGTTTTTTGTAGGTAGCATCTATGACTTTTAAATTGTGTGACTTGAGTTGGGAGGACATGTCCTTTGAAAACTTATTAGCTGGAGGTAAGTGAGGATATGAGGGAAAAGATGTCTGTACAGAAAAAAGTAATTAGCAAACCATTTAGTTGGAACTGATTCTGGACAAAATATAATAGGGGGAAAAAAAAAAAATCTCCTGACCTAATGCAATACCCTGGAAAAACGTTAGGTGGCACATTAGCTACTCCGTCTTTATGCAGCAGATCCTAGAAAGGGAAAGAAGTGGATTTCTTTTAGAAAGGAAAAACAATGCTCAGTGAAGCACTGTTCCATGGTCACCCACTTAACTTGGAGTGAGTGAAGCACTGTGTGGATGGAGGGGGAGGATTTGAACTATAGGCTCTTTCAGCCACTGGAAAATGCAGTGCTACAATGTTGTTTAATTTTTGCCTCCAGCGAGACAAATGCCAAGCCCTTCCAGTGTGCATTGCCCAGCACAGAACTGGCCATGATGGGAGTGGCAAGTAAGAGTCTCTGTTGGATGACTGGACCCTTTGGGGAGGAACCCAAGGGGAGAGAGCTGACTGCTGATGGACACCGTGAAAGGAGTTTTGTGAGATTCTGATCCTATCAGAGGCAGCTTTATTCTCTTGCCACATCATTACTGGCTCTGGCCTTTGCTTTTTTTTTTCTTCCTGGCACCAGGGATTAAACCCAGGTGTTCCTGTATGCTAAGCAGGGACACTACCACATCCCAAGACCTTTTCAAATTTTATTTTGAGACAGGGTCTCACTAAATTCACCTCAAACTTGCAATACTCTTGCCTCAGCCTCCTGAGTAGCTGCTATTGCAGGCATACATCACCATGCCAGGCTTAGCTTTAGGTTTCCAGTCAGAACATCTCCTTCACAACCTTGGGCACAGAGATCACACAGTGTTTCTAGGAGGAGAGGCAGGAAGAAAGAGGAGGGAAGGAGTGGGCTGAGATTCAAAGGAAGTGGAGACTATTCTCTCAAAAACTGCAGGAGAATGAAAATGTTCAGAAGAGAGACAGAGGAGTGAAGAGTGACTTTGACTTGAAGGTACTGTAGGAGGCCAGGGCACCTTGGCTTTGCAGGTGGTTTGAGAAGGGGACTCCTTACCAGGCTGGCTGTCCTGAGGTTGGAGTGTGTGGGGACTCCCCCATCTTCAGCGGATAGATGAGCTTCTTTCCTGGTCTAAGGGACTAAGGTTTGGTATCTCTGAGGCTTGGGGACTTGGAGGTCTTATAGCTTGATAGTGGAGGGGTCAGCACAGACAGAACAAAGCCTCTGAGTGAGTCAGAGCAGGTGTCCCTGAGGAGGGGATGCTCACACTGAGTGTTACAGGTGTTGGAAGGTACTCAAGTGAGAAGATACAAGACACACATCCCAAGCAGAGGAACGCATGGGTACAAAGAGCCTTATGCTTTGGGGAAATAGGCAGAGGGGCAGCCCAGGGCCAATGAAATGAGGCCTTTGTGCCAGCCTAAGGAGTGGACCCTGACCCTGGGAAGGCTTGGAAGGGTTTTCACATGTGGCTGGCGTTGCACTCTCTTTCTGGAGCCACGGTGGCCTCTGGGGATCATTGGTATGCTGTAAAGAGCTGCCCTTCCCAGTCCAGGTCCAGAATCAGCCAGGTGAGGACCTCCTGGAGCCCCTTGGGCTCTGACATCAGGACTTCTGCAATGCAGCCAGCTGACTAGGAGCTGCAGGTCTCATACTGGTTGGTGAGGATACTTTCTAGGGCCAGGCCCACAGAGCCGCCCTCCACCTGGAGAGGCCTGCTTTACAAGTCTGACAGTCTCCCATTAGGATGGCTGGTTTCTGGAGGCTAAGGGCCCCTGTGGCCGAGCTGTGTGCTGAACAGTTATGCAGGAGGAGCTGCTATTGAATGAAGGCAGAGTGAGCCAAGTCCCTGCCTGCAGCTGTTCCTACTGTTCTCCCTCTTCCTGATGTCATAAGTAGTTGTGTGCTACCCCATTGCTACACACACGCCAACCCTCCGGAGAGTTTGTTCAGGGGTCTCTGACATGCTCATGGGAGACAGAGACTCAGGTGTCAGGTCTGGCTTTTGGGTTCTGAATCCAAGAATTCTGAATTCTTTTGGACCTTGAGCTGGTACCTTACCTCCTTCTCTGAGCCACTCTTTCCTCACCTGGAATCTGGGTTAATACTGGAACTTACTTTCAGAGTTGTTGCGAATGATCACACATTTTAACATGAGTGTTAAAATACTTAAAAACATGGGTACTGACACTTCAGAACAGGACTGGGTTGTAGATAGACCTGGGTCCAGGAGCCCCCTAATAGGACAGAGATTATCCCTTCAGTGCTGCATGAGGCTGGGCAGCTGAGGTGGACAGTGGCCCAGGTAACCTGGATTTAATTAGATGAAGCATGGAGCCCCTATGCACTCAGTAATAACGAGTGGTCGTTAGGCTACATATTATCACCCTGAGTCATCAGTCTTTTCCCCTACCTTTCATGTGCCCTCCTTTCCTCTACTCCTTCCTTCCTCCTTTACTATTCTTTTCCTTTCCCTTCCTCCCTTTCACATTAAGGGCAAGTGTGTTGTTCTGACACAGCCACAGTGTGGCAGAACAAGCCCAGATTGTTTGTGCTTTTCTCCGGGAGACCTGCACGAGGCTGCATTCAGCTTTGGGTAGAGCTGGCTTAAAGGAGTCCAGGGCACTGGAAGAGACTGTGCAGAGGGAGACTGGTTCCAAAGCTTGTGTTGCTGGACAGCTCCATTCTGGAGTTTTAATTGCTACCTTAAATGAAAAGAGAATACCTTCTTCCCTGAGATGAGCAATCCATGAAAAAAAAAATAATGCCACGAAAAGCAGTAGAAAAGAAAAGAGACTATTTAGTAAAGTCTTTCAATTTGGCATCTCTCTTTGGAGAGGTAAAAACATGGGTGTTGTTAGCATTCAGTTCCCTGACTGAAGAAGCCAGACTGTGTAGGGTGAATGGATGATGGAGCAAGGGGAGGCCCTGAGCATTTTTGTGCTGTGTGCACGAGCCCTTCCCTGGCAGAGGAGGGAAGAGAGTGGCAGGGATGTGCAGGGAGGACAAGCGCTGGGATTGGCATAGAAGGCGATACCCATGTGGGGCCACCAGGGTTGCATGTTGCAGAGGGTGCTAGGGGCCAAAGAGCTTTTCTGGATTGATTTCACAGCTAAGAAGGCTGTGGTAAATGTGGGGAGCTTGAGATGGGGTGAGTGGATTATGGAATAAGGACAATGTAAACAAGAAAAAGGTAAAATGAGCAGGAGGAAGGACTTAGAAGTGCCATGCATAGTGGGCCTGTGGTAAGGGCTGGATGTGCAGTGCTTTTTAGTGGTATGTTAGGGAAGAGACCTGCATGCAGAGGGCTCAGGACAGACGAGATTGGTGCACTTACGGTGTTACAGCAGGGTAAAGTAGATTAGCTCATAGGAGCAGAGGACGGAGTGATGACTGCCAGGAGCTGGGCAGAGGAGAAAGAGGGATATTGTTGTTCAGTGCATGTAAAGTTTCAGTTCTGCAAGATGAGTAAATTCCGGAGAGCTGTACAACACGATTGTGCCTGTAGTTCACAATACAGTATTGTGCACCTTAAAATATGTTATGAGGATGAATCTCATGTTAAATCATTTAACACAAAAGCCAAACAAACATAAAACACAAGGGCATTTTTGGATGTGATTGTGGTGGTGCTCTCACAGGTGTGTGTATATGACCAAAATAATCAAAACGTGCGTAACCTATGTGCAAGTTAGCCAGGTGTGGTAGTCCCTGCCTATAATGCCAGCACTCTGGACGGCTGTGACAGGCAGATTTGAAGTTTAAACCCAGTCTGGGCAATTTGGCAACTTACCAAGCCTGTCTCAAAATAGAAATTTAAAACATGAGCTGGAATATAGCCGATTATGAAGACCCTACATTCAATCCCTAGTACAGCCAAAAAAAAAGAGTGCAATTTATTATATATCAAGTATAACTCAATAAAGTTTTTAAAAATGGCAAAGGGTACAAAAGGATTTGGAGGTTTCTTGATTTCTCTTAACAACCCTAAATATTCCTAGAAACTTCAGTTCTTGCATAGAGTTTCAGATCCCAACTCAGCAATGTTCAAGGATTAAGCCTTTCTATTTCCCACTTCTCCCACTAAAGACATATTTTGACAGTGACAGCTCTAGAATTTCTAATTGTGAATGGCTTTACAATCTAGCTCATTGGTCCTCTTGTGGGACCTGAGAGCTTGTTAGAAATGCATGTTCTTGGGCTTCATCTCAGACCTGCTGAATCAGGAGTGGGACCCTGCAATCTGATTCTTGATTTGTCTCTCTCTGCCCTTCTCCATTCTTTATCTTTTATTTCCACTTTCTTCTTAGGAATCAAATGACACCCCTCAAGTTTCTCATGCAAAGCAGCTCTTGACCATTTCTTCATTCCTTTGGTGTCTGCTGACCTCCTTGTCCTTAGCATCTTACCTTCCACTCCTTTCAAGTTTTTGTTTGTTTGTTTTTTGCCCAAATGCAGATCAGTTTCTTCTCCCTTAATGGGAACTCTGGTACCACCTGTGGAGATCACAACAAATACTTGCTCCAGGCTACATGTGTATAAGCTTATGTAATTTAAAAATCTGATTAGAAAATTTTTGTGTGTAATGTGACCCGCAGAACAGCAAGGAAGACATAGCTTAGTTACTATGCTCCCTATACTTCCTGTTCTCCCCTAAGTACACTTTTTTGAATAAACTTAGGATGAAGTTTTGGGTTCCAGCAAGAGATAGAATAGGTTAACCTGAAAACTCTCCCATTTTTGAAAAGTATGTTGAATGAAATATTTAAAAATACTTTTCAGTTCATAGATTTATAATAAATACAGAGGTGCCAGGAATGAAGGAGTTATTTAATGTTAGTACTGTGAACGGTACATACACCCATTGACTCTGCATCTGTACAGCATGGGATGGTGCTACTGAATTCATGGCATCTGGTATCATGTGTTTTAATGATCTACATGGGAAAAGGGTAAGGCCTTGGGTTGTGCAGTGTGGGGAGTTGGATATGAGACTTTGCTTATACTCACTCTTAAAACATATGGCAGATTTTGTTTTCTAAAAATATTTGTATCTGTATCTCCCATCCAACATGCTCTTCTTACAATGTGATGCTGACAAACCTCCCACTGAGATCTGAAGCCAGTATCATTTCCCTTGAATCTGATGGCCTGTAACTGTCACAGAAATGATATGATATGACTTGGAAAGTTAGATTGTCAAGGTGATGTAACGTCCACCTGCTGCTTGTTGGGATACTTGTTCTTAGAGCTGTTCTCATGCGGTGATAATCAGAGAGATCCTATGGAGGTCCACCTTTGAGCCTTCTCAAAGTGCAAGTTCATGATCAAATGAAACGATTATTGTTTTTGAAGACATTGTTTGGCATGATCTGTAATATAGCAATAGATAATTGGAACAAAGGGCTGCATCCTTAATAGAAAAGGGTCAAGAGAACAAAATACACCCATTAGCATAGAGAGATGATAAGGGAACTTGTTTGTCCCTTCTGGTTCTTGAGAAAAAGCCTTCCTTGAGGAATTAAAACTACTGTACTTGCATGTTCTAGGACCCTTTCAGTCTCAGAAAATACTAAAACTTGGGCCTTGATGAGTTGTAGAAGAATCAAATGCAAAAATCTTTTGAAATACAGCCCACATTATATTCTCATATAGAAGACAGAGCCAATTAAATATGAGCTCAGTGAAAATGAAAACCTAGAGGGCCAGCAGTCCATCCTAGGGAGCATGAGTCAGCACAAATAGAGAGAATCAGAACCCCAAGAACTTGAGATAGTGACTAAGCAAAAGAAAATATAAACTAGGTCGATTTAAAAGTGACTTAACAATATAAAAAGAATTAAAACTATAGACATATTTAAGAGGAAAAATTTAAGAGAACTTCAAAACATGTAAAAAGTAGCATTTAAAAACTCACACAAAACACAGTTTATCCAGGTGTTCTGACTACAATTAATGAGAGAAATAATGACCCAGAAGAAAGATATATTTTAGGAGATTATCTGGAGTGCAGCACTGAGAAATGTGAACATGAAAGAGTAGTTAAGCAGTATATGGAAGATAGAATAAAAATGTTAGCATATATCAAATATGAATTCCAGAATTAAAGACCAGAGAGTATATGGAGAAAGTTAATAACTGATGGGCTAATGGCTGAGAATTTTCCAGAACTGATTAATAATATGTGAATCTTCAGATTGAAGAGTCTTAATTTGTTTCAAGTAGGACAATGAAAATTAATCTCTTACTAGACACATTATAATGAACGGCACAGACAATGAGAAAACCCTAAAGACAGCTGGGGAACAAAAACAGGTTAACGACTGGTATCTGAGACTGCAGGTTTAGCTCTTCCATATTGGAAAAGCCTCAACTAGGCCTATGTACCCACTCCCCAAACAGAGTGAATTTCCCAGGTTTGTTTGAAGCTGGGGTAACCATATAACTAAGTTCTGGTCAATAGAAGGTAAGCAGAGCTACCAGGGGAAAGTGTGGAAACTTGCTTGAGGCTTTTGTGCACCTACTATACCCTTTTGTCTTTATCCTTTTCTGTCCTGCTGCCTGGAACACAGATGTGATACCTAGAGCTCTAGCTACCATCTTTGACTACAAGGATAAAGCCCATACTCAAGGGTTGGTAGAGCAAGAACCAAAGGTTTTGTGGAACAAAGCTGCTAAATCAGTTCTGAAATGGCTGGATCCAGATTTTTGTGTAACAAAGATACAAACTTCTATTCTGTTTAATGTGCTGGCATTTTGAGTCTCTGCTCTTCAGACATATCTGATCCTAAATGACACATCTACTGGGAATTAATTTTTAGACTGATCGCAGACTTCTCAATGGCATATTTAGAAGTCAGAACTAAAATATTATTTCAGTAGTGTTGAGGAAAAAGTACTGTCTACCTGGGATTCCACACTGAGATAAGCATCATTTAAGAATGAGGAAAAAAAGCCAAGCATGGTGGCACATATCTGTTATCCTAGCACTTGGGAGGCTAAGGCAAGAGGATCACCAATTCAGGCTCAGGCTGGGCAACTTAGTGAGACCCTGTCTCAAAATGGGAAATGAAAAAAGCGGAAGTAGCTCAGTGTGAAGCCTTTGGCTTCAATTCCCTGTACCACCAAAAAAAAAAAGTGAGTGAAAAGTTAGGACATGTTTAAAGCAAACTCACTTTGTGAGAATTTGGCATGCCACATCGTGGCTGAAAAAACTGCTACCTCAGGAAGAAGCAAGTTGAGTCCAGAATGAAGGCAGGAAAAAACCACCCATGTCATTCATACTAAAATTAGAAAGAATATTAGGGTGATTCCTACTATTTATTTATTTATTTTTTGGTACCAGGCATCGAACTTGGGACCTTCTGCTTGCAAGGCAGGCAGCGGCACCACTGAGCTAAATCCCCGGACCTCTACTATATGTTTTTAAAGCAGCTTTATTACGATATAATTCACACACCACAAAGTTTATCCATTTAAAGTACAAATTCTGTAGTCTTTAGTATATTCATGGAGTTGTGCAATCATTACCATAATCTAATTTTAGAAAGTTTTTGTCACTCCAAAAAAATCCTGTGCCAAAAGAAGTCACTCCTTTCCAAGACCACACTCTCTGGTTCTTGGAAACTATCAATGTACTTTCTCTTCTATAGATTTACCATTTTATATAAATGAATTAGTACAAAATGTACTGTATTGTGACTGGCTTTTTTGATTTAGTGCAGTGTTTTTAATGTTCACCTATGTTGTATTATATGCAAGAATATCATTCCTTTTAATTTTCTTCTATTTGGGTTGTTTCTGCTTTTTGACTATTGTAAATAATGTGCCTATGAGCACTTGTGGGTGTATGTTTTCATTTATCTTGGATACATACCTAAGAGTACAAATACTGCATCATATAATAACTCTAAGTTGAGCATTGTGAGGAACTACCAGACTGTTTTCCAAAGTCTTTGCACCCTTTTACATTTCCACCAGCAATATATGAAGATTCCAATTTCTCCAAATCCTCTCCTATATTTAGTATGGTTGTTTTTAAAATTTTAAAAGCTACCATGTGTGAATCATATAACATTAAGATTTGATTTGCATTTTCCTAGTGACTAATGATGCTTGACATCTTCTAATATTTTTATTGGCTGGGCATTTATGTATCTTCTTTGGAGAGCTGTTTTTTAAGATAAAGGGCAACATCTCGTTCTCTGATTTTCTAGATGAAGGGAATATATATATATATATATATGATGGAAAATAGTGTGATCCAAATATATGGTGAAGTATTAATTTAAAATTTATTACAGTAAAAGATACATCGGGATTAATCCCACTCAAAATACTCCCCCTCACTTCAAACTCACTTATCCATTGTTCTTGCCACTTTGTTAAGCAGTTCTGGAATTTCTTTTTAATAAGTGTCTTTACAAGGCATGATAAAAAATTCAGTGAATGCTGCTGCTGAGTAGCAGTCAATGGAAAGTCAGGTTTATAAAATACTATGGTTTGTCCTCATCCACCTTATTCACCAGATCTGGAATGGTGACTTCTGGCTCTTCCCCAAAATCAAAATGACCATGAAAAATAAATGTTTTGAATTGATTCAGCACATACAGGTAGCCATAACAGTGCAACTAAAGACATTCATGAAAGAGGACTTCCAGGATTGCTTCAAAAAGTGGCAAGAAAGATGAAATATGTGCGTTCAAACCAACGGAAAGTATTTTGAGGGGAATTAAAGGCAATGTGTCTTTTATGGTAATAAACTTTTTAAAAATGTAAGCATTCACTATCTTTTTCTATCACACCTCATAGTCATCATAATTAAACTTTTAAAAACTCAAAAGAAATCTTAAAAGCAGCCAGAGAAAAGAGACAAATTAAGTGTAGGAGGAAAACCATTGAATTACAGCAAGTTTCTCATCAGAAGCCAGGGGAAGCACAGTATTTTTCAAGTGCTAGAGGAAAAGAACTATCAGCCTAGAATCCTATAACCAGCAAAAATTATCCTTCAGGAATTAAGGGGAAATAAAAACATTAAAAGATGAAGGAAAATTAAGAATTTGTTGACAGCAGGCCTATTCTATTTTTATTAGTACATGTTTGCAGTACATAAGGACTGTATTCCTTGTGGGAAGTTGGTGCATGTATATAACGCATCTTAATTCTTTTTTCATCCCCTTTCCCTCCCCTCCCTCTCTCTTCCCTCTATCTCTAGGTCCCCTTCCCTTTTGCAAAAGATTTACCTCACAGTTTCCTAAAATCTGTCTTTTATTTTACTGCATTCATATTTTGGGCTTCTCATATAAGAGAAATCACGCAATATTTAAGGTTGTGTGTCTGATTTATTTCATTTAACACTGTGATCTCAAGGTGCATCCATTTTCTTCACAGGACTCAAGCTCATCCTTCTTTGTGGCAAAATAGCATTCCATTGTGAATAAATACTGCATATTCTTTATCCGTTACTCTGTTGATGGTCACATAATTTGATTCCAAGATTTAGCTGTTATGAGTTGTGTAGCTATGAACATGGGTGTACATGCAGCACTGTAGAGTGATGTCTTTAGCTCTTTCAGGAAGATACCTAGAAGGAGAATAGCTGGGTTGAATAGAATTTCTATTTAGTTTTTTGAGGAACCTCCATACTGATTTCCATTAGTGGTTGTACTCGTTTTTCACCAACAGTGTAGAAGGGTTCCTGTTTTCCTACAGCCTTGCTAGCATTTGTTATATTTTGATTTCTTAATGATAGCCATTCTTTCTTGAGTAATATGGAATCTCAGTATTTAACTTTGCATTTCTCTAATAGCCAGAGATGTTGAACATTCTTCATGTATTTACTGGCACTTTGTACTTCTTCTGAGAAGTATGGACTAATTGTAGTTGCTCATTTTTCTTAGGTCTTTTATTCTGGGGGTCTAATGTTTTTGAGTTCCATATATATTCTAGGTATCAGTGCTCTGCCTTAAGACTGGCTAGCAAAATTTTTTTCTCATTCTCTAGGTTGTCTCTCTGCTCTGTTGGTTATTTCCTTTGCTATTCACAATCTTTTTAGCTTGATATAATCTCATTTGTTGATTACTTATGCTATTTCCTGTGCATTTGGGCTTCTGTTCAAAAAATCCTTGCCTATACCTATGTCTTCAAGAGTTGTATCTATTTTATCTTCCAGCACATTGTTTCTGTTTTAACATTTAGATCTGATCCATTTTTATTTTAGTTTTTATTTAGTGAATGGTGAGAGATATGGGTCTAGATTCAGTCTTCTGCACATGGATAGCCAGTTTTCCTAACACCATTTATTGAAGAGCCTATCTATTCCCCAGCGTATGTTTTTGGCCCTTTTGTCAAAGATCAGATGGCTGAATGTGGAGCAAGCCTACTCTAAAAAATGGCTAGAGAACATTTGCCAAACCAAATACAGAAGTAATAAAAAAAGAAACTCGGAATATCAGAAAGCAAAGAAGGAAGGTGGGGAAAAGGAAGGAAGGAAACAGTAAGCAGCAGTATGGGTAAATACAATAGAATTTCTCTCTTGGGAGTTTTGTAAATCATATATGATGTTTGAAGAAATAAAGGATAGAATTATATGATATGGTTCTAAATATATATAAAGGAAATAGTACAATTGTATTACAAATGGGAAAATGAATGGATGTAAAGGGAGGTAAGGTTTCTCTAGGTTACTTAGTGAGATAAGTATGTCTATGAATGGTTGACAGGTCGGGTCTTTATGGTGATGGGAGATGTTCTGTGTATTGGCTTCATCAGTGCTAACATCCTGGTTGTGATGCTGTACTATTGTGTCACAAAAAGTTACCATCGAGGGAAACTGTGTAAAGGCTATATGAGATCTCATTATTATGTCTTATAATTTATATGAATTTACAGTTATCTAAAAAGAAGTTTAATAAAAAACAAACTTTCACTGACTTCCACTGGCCTGCAGAATAAAATTAAAGTCCTTGACACACCACACAAATCCCTTCAGAGCCTGGACCCAGCTCACCTTGCTGTTGTGTCCTAATTCCTAATTTAATCCCCCCCCAAATCCAGCTAGTTACCCTGCCATCATGGTTCACTCCTCCAAACCCTCCTCTAAGCCTTTGCCCTTTGCTGTTTTCCTCTGCCTGAAGCATCCCCTTCCTCTACTGATCACCATACCCATTCATCTCTCAGAACTCTGGTCATAGGTCATCTCTTCTATAAAGATTGAACTGAGTCCCAGGACCAAAATTAATTACTCTCCTTTATTTGTATGTATTTCTACACAATCATATTATTGCTTGCTTTGCACTATATATTATAAATATCTCTTTAATGACTGTCTCCCTGACAGATTTTGAGTTCCTTGGAAGTAGATACTCTGTCTTGCCAGTCAGTGTATAATAAGTATTCAGTAAGTGTTTGTTTAGTTGGACTGAGAGCAGATCTGTACCTACTCCAAATAAGGGGAGAAAATCCACGAATCCTCAGCAGTACTTAGGGATTCATATGTAGTTACTTTACTAGGAAGAACTTAGGTGAATTTTAACTAACTTTTAAAATTAACTATTCATAATTTACCAGTCACAATTTCTTGTATTACTTCCCTTTCAAAAAATATATATGGTGCACCTACTGTGCACGAAGAGCTATGACTGATCCCTCCCATGGACAAGCAGAGACCAGGGTAGTGCTATATTTCTTGCTATCATGTGCATTTGGCCTTAGTTAAGGCTTGGGTTGAAGTCCAAGCAGACACATAAGACTTATAGGCTGTGAAATGTGGTATTCCAGGGGGCATTATCCTGTAGGCTTCCCTATGGACAATATCCCATGTAGCCATGCAGTCTGAAAGCTCTGTTGAGATTCTTGTGTTTGCAGCTGCAGTTCTTAGAACCCACAAAAGAGTTATGTTATGATTTAAATCTAAAATGTCCTCTGAAATGTGTTCAGAGTGGGGCTTTTGGAAGGTGATTATATTACGGAACAGCTATACTCACTAGTGGGTTAATCTACTGATGAGCTCATACATGAATGTGCTGTTTGGTTCCGATTGCAAGAGGCAGATCACTGGGGGTGCGATCTTGACTTGTCCCTGGCTCTTCCCTTCTCTCTGTCTCTGTCTCTCTGTGTCTCTGTCTCTGTCTGTCTGTCTGTCTCTCTTTTCTCCTCCTCTCCCCCGCAACTTTTCTCCACCATGCCATTTCTGCCTTAGCAATACCCAACCGTGGACTAAACCATGAGCCAAAATAAACCTTTTTTCCTTTAAGTTTTGAGTATTGAGTATTTTGGACCAGTGACAGGAAAGTTACTCATACAGAAAATTGAATTGTGACTATTAATCATGATATGTCAACTTGAATGGGTTAAGAAACACTTAGTAGATTAGCACAGCACTGTTCTAGGTTTGTCTGTGGATGACTGACATAGGTCAGAAAATGGAGGGCAAGAGCCTACTCTGGTTCTGGGTGGAACAAACCAAAGTGATTGTAGCATGGATGGAATAAAAAGAGATAGAAGAAGTGTCCCTGTTTTGAAGAGCTCCAATCTTCCTGAGTGAATGATCCCTGGCTGCTCTTGCCTTTGAACATAGGGCTCTAGTTCTCCAGTTTCCTCAGCCTTCCAACATAGAGTCATATTACTGACCTTCCACAAGCTTCCAGGCCTTTAAAAGGACTTTGGCCTGGTGCTGCGTCCTTAATTCCCCCTTGTTCTGCGGTTTCCATCATCTTGGGCTGAGATCTCTTGGGTCCTCAGG
This sequence comes from Heterocephalus glaber, assembly GCF_000247695.1. The sequence continues at coordinate 1,479,774 of NW_004624783.1, read as the reverse complement.
TTCTCTAGTGCACAGGCAACCACTGAGGATTGTCCCATCTCTGATCCTGTTAGTTGACCTAATAAATTTCCTTGAATAATTATACATATGTTTTCTATTGATTTTGTTTCTCTAGAGAACCCTAATACAAATTGCCATTTCCAAGTCAGTAAATTTTATGAAACTAGGTTCCCTCATCCAATAAGGCATGGTAAGAAGAGAGGTCAAGATGTGAGCCACTTGAGTCAGAAGCTGAAAATACATGTATGATATTATTGAAATCATGGGAGGAAGAAAATGCTGATGAAGTGGTCATCTAAGATTTTTATGTGGCTTCTACACCCTCAGATGTAGATATATTAGATGCAGATAGAAACATTAAACTCAAAAGGACATTACAGTGCAGAGGTATAAAAATGAGTAAGTCACAATCTTTCCCAAAAGGAGCTTGATTCCAACTATGGCCTATTGTCTTTATTTTTATTACAATAATTGTAATTTTTATTAATTGGGGTCAAAAGTAAAGTCTGTGTAATATTATTAATGCAAATATGTGTTGTTCTGGCACTCTTGTAAAAACTACAGATCCTTCAAGTAATTACTTTCAGACACTTTTTTAAAAATCATACTATATATCCCATTTAAACATGTCTAGGAATAACAGTACTTTCTTGCAAGCACTCAGAACACTTTGTAGGTACTGTGTTGCTGAATTCATTCCCACCAAGTTTCTTTTTATAATGAATTTTATTGGTACATTTTAGGTATACAATATAATGACATTCATCATTGGAAACTTGCATCTTTACATAATCTCTCTTGGTTCTTATTTTTTCCCCATTCTCCTGCCCTCCCTTCAACCCCTCCATTCCTCCCTATTTACAAAGATTTTGTTCCTAGTTTTCCATTTTCTCATATT
>NW_004624783.1:1441018-1457017 GCF_000247695.1 Heterocephalus glaber | reverse complement strand
ATATTAGTTTTTAGAGCAATGCCTTCTGTTTCAAACAACCAAAGACCTCAAAGGTGGTTATCTGTCTCACATCAAGAAGTTTGGAGGTGGAGGAGACTAGAGAAGCTGTTCACCTGTCCTATCAGGGACCTAAGTTCTTTCCACCTGTTCTATATATACACAAGATGGAGGCTTTTGTCACCTCACAGTCCCAAGATGGCTGCTGCAGCTATAGCTCCGGTCCACATTTCAGTAGGAATAATAAGAGAAGAGGGAAACAGAGAGAAAGGCAAAGCTTCAAGGGGCCAAATAGTAATGTTCTTAGACTATATTTAAAATTTTTTTCTCCTCATAGACTTTAAAAATAAACTTATTGATTGTATTTAGTTGCTTTTATTTTTGTAATAACTTTTCATCTTGAAACAGCTTCAGATTTACAAAAAGTTGTAAAATAATAGAAAAAGACTTCATATATCCCATATTTGGTTTCCTCTGTTATTAACTTTTTACATAAGTATGTCATATTTCATTAATGAGCCAATATTAATATATTATTATTAGCTGAAGCCTCTACATTGTTCCAGTTTCTTTAGATTTTTCCCCAACATCTTTTTTAAGTTCCAGGATCCCATTCAGTGTGCCATATTACATTTGGCCATCATATTTTCTTAGGCTCCTCTTATTTGGGACAGTTTGTCAGACTTTCCTTGTACTTGATGACATGGACAGTTTTGAAAAGCACTGGTGAGGTGTTTTCAGGAACGTTCCTCAGCTGGGATTTGTCTGAGGTTCTCCCTTGACTACATTGGATCTTTTAATAGGTCTTATTACTTTGGTATGGAGAGGCCACCAGATCAGGAGACACTGCCACTGAAAGGAAAGTCTGTGATACTCATAGATCCAAAGAGTAGGGTTCGCCATCATGTCATGAATGATGCCAGGGAAAAGCACCTGGGTCAGTTATGAGGCAAAATGATAGGGGAACTGTGGGCAAGAGCCATTATCATGGTTTTAGTGGAAAGGAAAAGGTGAGGCCAGATAAACAGGCTTAAGATTGGTCTGGTTTAAGTGATGTCAGTGGGCTCTGAAACACAGGGGCTCTCTAGTACCTAGTAGTCCGGTGTCTGGGCCCAGGGTGATTAGGGACTTGGGGTTATATAACAGGACAGGAGGATAGGGACCAGGACCAAGAAAGCCCTGTCAAGGAAGAGGTTGATGTGGACTCTGGATTGGCTAGTTTGCACTTGAAAAGTATACTCCTGGAAGGAGAAGGAGAACTCCCGAGGAACTCGAGGTCTAGCTGAAGAGGGAGACAGGAGGCCAACACAAATTGATAGAATTAGCTGTGTCTGGGATTTGCATATGGGGCATATGTTAAAATATGAGTCTTACAGAAGCTAGAAGCATGCTTAATGTAGTGGGTTATATGTTTTGATGAGGGAGATGGGAGAAGAAAAGCACTATTTCATTTGTGGCAGTGGTAATGCTGTCAATATGACTTACCACTGTTGACCTTGATCACCTGAATAGTCTGGCTCTACTTTTGTGACACTGTTGTGATGTTGGTGTTTCACATTTATCTCATGATTCAAGTGTTAGTAGAGCAGGATATCAATAGACATTCATTGTAGTTTCCCTTGGGTCTTGATACTGCAGAAGAATCAACCTGTGGATGGTAAGTTCTGGTTCTTAGAGGTGAGGCTTCTCCAGTTCTTAAGTGGGGTGAGTGTCTTCATAGAAGAAGTCTTGAAACGTGAACTTCAGATCATGGGAAGCTTGTGTTTGAACATGGTTGTGCTTTGTGTATTTCCCATTGTTGAATAAACATCTTGGTAGATACCTGTGGCTCTATCAGAAATTTGGGCTGGTTGCCTCTGCAGTGAAGTAGGGTGCATCCATTACATTTAGCTATCAGTCAAAGTACTCGGTGCCAATCCATTTTCTGCATATAGAAGCAAAAATTTCTGGTTACCCAAAAGTTGCTAACCATTATCTTTTGAAGCTCTGTGATGTTAATGGAGATGGTGAAAAATGTAGAACTCTCCCTGCTTTGCTTTGGACATCCTGAGTGGAAAGGCAGAATGTGAAGTAGGTTGCTGACTAACTTGCACATCTTTTTTTCCCCCTCATCCTCAGGGTCCAAGTCTCAGAACTGTCTGTGGAACTCCTTCATTGATGGGCTCACAGGGAATGTCAAAGAGAAGCCACGGCCAACGATTGTCCAGGATCCCCGACCTCCAGAAGAAATCCTAGCAGATGAATTGCCACAGCTGGATAGCCCAGAAGCCTTGGTGAAGACATCCTTCAGGTTTGGTGGATGAAAACTCAGTTTGTTTCTCCTAATCTGTTTGGAGAGTTGTTTTAACCCACTAGGATGCATAGTCAGCATGGCCAACACATTACTTCATTTCTTTACACGGAGGAAATTAGAATTGATGAAGGAGTGTTGGAGTCAATGCTAGCTGGATTTCTGGCTGCACTTCCTGAATGTAGTGAAGACCATAGCAGTAGTTAACTGGCTGTTAGTATTTGATTGCATTTAAATGCCGAGGGAAAGGACTTACTGATGTTAGTCGTTTGAATTGGATTAATGAGTCTTTTGCTTCCAATGAGGATGATGCATCTATATAAATGCACAGAGAAGTATGTGGTCGGATTTCTTCAGCCCTAAGTCGTTAGAGTCTTTTGCTGGGAAGGTTTTCTGGTTTTGAGGAATACAAGAGCTACTGCTGACTGAAAGTCAGTGAGAGTCTTCTCGTATTGGTTTGCAGGTGCCTGTCTACTCTGTTCTTGTTCATTGTTTAGTCTTGTGTCTCCTTGGACAGACTTCTTTTATTTCATTGTACTCTTATTTTCTTTCTCTCCTTTTTCCCCGTGCTAGTGGAGATTGAACCCAGGGTCTTTGCACTGAACTACATCCCCAGCCCTTTTTTATTTTTTCTTTTGAGCCAGAGCCTCTCTAAGTTGTCCCTAAGGTGGGACTCAGACGCATGATCCCCCTGCCTCAGCCTCACAGAGTGTTGGGATAACAGTCATGCAGCACTGTACCCGGCTTATACTCAGTTTTCATTATAACTTGTCTCTAACTTTTTCACCTGTGTTAAATAGAAATCAGTCTGGGTATAAATGTAACTATAAAAGGCAGATTTTTTTTCCTGAATGGATCTTGAAACATACGAAATTACTGGTATCAGAATTTAAGATCTAATCATTTTTCCAGCTTACCTTCCCCTTCTCCTTTCTTCCTGTTCATCACTTATTTCTCTTACTTTTTTCATTATAGACTTTTACACTTTCCATATAGCTAGTAGATTATACAATCCTTACTTTAGAAAATATTTGGAGTCCACGGAATGTCTTTGAAAACTTGTGCTCTCTTTTGGATCCAGGTGACATGTGTAATTGCTAGGTAAAAGCCATTTTATAGTGCAAAGATTTTTAGCAAAGATTGAATTATAAATGAGTTCTGCAAAGGACTGATGAATAGGGATTCAATTTCTTCAAACAAAGTCATGGCTACACTGGTGAGATAACAATTCAGGCAAATGCTTTTCTTTTTTTTGTATTAAATTCTTTTATTGGTACATTGTAGGTATACAACACAATTACATTTCTCATTGGGAATTGTACCTTTATATAATGCATCTTGGCTCTTATTTTTTCCCCATTTCTAGCCCTTCCTTCACGCCCTCCACCCTTCCCTATTTACAAAGACTTTATTTTCATTTCTCATCATTTTTCCCTTTCCCTTCTTTCCTTTCCCCTGCTCCTCCCACTACCCCTACCCCTTTGGACCTTTTCTTCCTATTTTACATTTTCGATTACTCATTCTAATAATTGGTACATTTTGGGTATACAATATAATGACATTCATCATTGGAAATTTGCACCTTTACATAGTCTCTCTTGGTTCTTATTTTTCACCCTTGCCCAGCCCTCCCTTCAACCCCCCCAGTCCTCCCTGTTTACAAAGATTTTGTTCCTATTTTTCCATTTTCTCATATTAATCCCAAATACCGAATAGTTTCTCTGGTGTGAGAAACTGAAAGTGTAAATAAGGACTAAATGTATAATAGGTAATGTGAAATAGGAAGAAAAGGGGCAAAGGGGAAGGAAGTGGGAGGGCTAGGGGAAAGCAAATGCTTTTCTTATTTCAAGAAAGGGGTTGGTTATTGCATTGTGAAGTTTTGAATAAAATAGAACCCACTCACATAGAGAGAGGCACATCCTACAAATCTGCAATCTCTCCAAGGGACTGGAGGAGGGGACTTCGAATGGCTTACTTGGTTCATGTCTTCTTACCTTGGGGCCGATCTCTTCACTTACAGTGTTCTCATAGCTCATTCTTCCGCCAATAACCAGGCTCATCATCTTAAATGAACATTCAGAAAGTTACTCTCACAGGAAGAGCATCTTATTTGCATGCCTATCTCTATGGCCACAAACTATTCCACAGACTATGTGTCAATGTCTTGGTTCCTGAAGGAGATGAAATTATAAATTTTAAAGGTCAACTTATCTCTGATTGCTTGTATCACTTGGCATAGTAGGAAGGACACAGCAGATACAAATATGTCAATCCTTTTGCAATTGGGGCTAGAAATCCATTGGCCCTGGATATTCATTTGTTGGTGTCCTTAATACAGCGGTGTGCTGTTCTGGAGCCATCCTTTTTGCCAAAGATGATGGAGTTCAACAATAATTTTAGACTGTAAACATTTTCTCATATAATTGCCGGTTGTGAAATTTGTTCTGCATAAATTATGAACAGGAAAGTACTCAAATGTGGGACCAGTTTACTTATCAATCAACAAATTACAGCAGTTTTTAGTTTCCCTTTGTAATAATGCTGCTTGCTTTCTGAATGCCTTTTGGCTTTCAAAGAAAGAAATGAACTGTAGTTGGACATTAAATAATGCTTATAGGAGTGTGTGATTTGTACTTCCTTCAACCTCCAGGTCATCTAAGGAGTGAAAGATAATCTGAGAATTGGTGATTCCCAATGTCATTGACCCAAAAGAAAAAGTCTGTTACACCCCTGTATTTTTCAAACTTGAGGGGCATGTACGTGATCAGTGCTCTCAGTACCTAAGACAACTCTTTGCCACCAAAGGGTATAGTCTCCCCACTCTGCTGAGGTTGAAGTGTTGTGTTCTTCTCTCAGATTCGATATCCAGAACATTTTAGATACCCTGCTGTGTGTGTGTGTAAACCATATTTCAATGTCTTGGTTCCTAAAAGAGATTATAAATTTTTAAGTGCAACATTTCTCCTGGTTCCTTGTAACATTTGGTATAGTAGGAAGGACACAGCAAGTACAAATATGGAACTTTTTAGCAATTGAGGCTAAAAATCCAATTGAGGCCAGAAATCCAAAGGGAGGGCCTATGTATGTGATTGCTGATGTCCTGTACCTCTCAGTTCTAGAGGGTTTTGTTTGCTCAGGAGCACAAGGTTGCTCTGGGTTGGCATTATCTGGCTTCTCACAGCTCCTCTGTAGGACCCTCTGTACCACTGAGTGATCACTTCTCTGTACCATTGAGTGACACAGGACAAGTGATAGCTTTGGGTAATCCCTTCTCTTTCTCTTGGTTCACAATTGGAGGGTATTTGGAGTCTGGGGCCCTGAAATATGGTCATAAGCCCTTATTACCAAACAAAATCCAAGTTTCAGTAATAATAGCCACATTACCAAGAAGTCTCTTTTCAGGGGAATCTTTTCCATAACTAACTATTCCTGAGGGTCCCAAGGCTTACTAACAACAGCTGGACTCTGAGGTTCTGCCTTCTGCAATCTGCCAAGGAAATAGGATCTCATGCTGAGGGCAGTGGGTCTACATCATAGTTATGGTGTAGATAAGAGTGTCTCCTGAGTCTCAGCCACTCAGAGGTAGGAATTTTGGTGGCTAATTGAATTATAAAGGTGCTACAGCTGACTTGCTGATGGGAGTGGGACCTAGTTGGAGGTGAGTGACTGGGCACATATCTCCCTCCTGGGATCCTCCCTTCCCTTTTTGCTTCCTTGCCACCATGATGTGAGCACCTTTTCTCCAGCAGAACCTTCCACCACGCCATTTCTGCCTTGGAGTTAGATGGCCGTGGACAGTAACTGTGAGCCAAAATAAACCCCTCCTCCTTTAAGTTGCCGATGTTGGGTATTGTCTCTTAGCAGCAAGAAAGTGCCGAAGATAATCAGCAACCCAGATCTCTTCTTCCTTATGAAGTCACCTCTCAGTGGCTTCTGTTGACCTTTCCCAATGCCTGGTTGTACTACCAGAGTTTCTCTCAGAGTTTCTTTCTAATAAAGTTGTACCTCAACAGGAAGGGTATAGGTGCTTAATTCTACTTTTCCCACAAATCTTTTTGGCTCTCTGCTAGTAAGTGGAGGCAAATATATATAAGGCACCCCTGGGGCAAAGAGTGCATGCTTGTTTAATATTTGCATAATATTTTCATTCAAGTAATTCTTTCTAGATCACAATGACAGTCATCTCTAAAGTTAAATCCTACTTTCCATTCCCAAAGATAGAAAAGATTTATAAATAGTAGGTGTTTTTCAAAAAAGTGTTGACAGCATATATGTTTCAGTCTCCCCCAGGCTCCCTGTTTCAAAAATGACAATAATAAGTATTATTACATTGCCAGCTATAGCCCTGACAACCCCAAAATGCTACCCACTACTATAGATAAGGAGAAACTGATCCAGAGAAGTAGAGCATCTGGTTCTGATTTAATCCAGATGCAAACTATTATGTACAATTGCTTGGAGATTGGAAGTCCCCAATGACAACTGCAAAGGGTTTCTTGAGTAGGCTTTAGATCCTACTTATTCTCTTTCAGTGCTTGGAATCCCATCCCAAATAAACACATCAACCATATATCCCAAAAAGCAAGCTTGTTACTCAAGTGCGTCCTCAACACAAGTTCCCATGCCTCCTCTACCAACCAGATTTCCACCTCTAAATCCATCCTGCAAACACTTGAGGACTGACATTTGTGGCCAGAGCTATTTATGTCAGTTCCTGATAATGTCAGAAGGTATAGCTGAAAATGAGAATTTAACACTCAGGTTTAGAAATACAGGTTTAAAGAAGTGAGTGGTACCATCTTTCCTCCTCCATGGCTGTTCGTGGATAGTTGGATTGTGTACAAGTGCCATCTCAACTCTGAATATGGCTCCTGAGTGTGTCCCTTCTTGTCGCTGTCTTTGCTGGACAATGTTGATGAGGCCAGTGCTGTCTCAGAGCACACAGTTCGGCAGAATCTTGGGAAGAATGTGCGAGGGCTTGCAGGGAAGATTTCCATATTCCTGTTTAAGTTCATGTCCCAGCTGATATCTGTGGAAAACAACACAGTTTAGTGCTCAGTTGTGCTAAAGACTTTAATCTTCACTCTTCATGAAAGGGCCATTCTAAGCTACCCAGTTCATCTTCTGATAGGGGCTGTATTGGGCTGTGGTATCAATTCTATTACCACTGGCAAATTTCTTCACTTCTTCAAACTTGTTTTTTCTTTTCTTTGTTTTCTCTAGCTTTATGAATGTATTATTGGCAAATACAAATGTATATATTTATGATCATAAAATATATTTTGATATATTACATTGAAAATGATCACATGAAGCTAATTAACATACCTACCACATCCCATACTTCTGTGTGTGTGTGTGTTGGGTAAGCCTCTGTTTTCTTAACTGTTACAACTGAAATTGGACCAGAGTAGTGGCTCTGAGAGCCACACACAATCACAGTTGGCTAAAACAGATCACCAGGCTCACACCTAGGTGAGGTGGGGCACAAGGATGTACTTGTCTAACAAGCTTCAGGAGATGCAGATGCTGCTAGCTGAGGGGCTAATCTTGGAGAACTACTGAGCTCTGCTTGTGTTGTGTGTGTGTGTGTGGGGGGGGTTGAACCTCTGTTTATCCCACTGCTTCACACGTTTGTGGTGTTCCACATCTATTTATCAAAGGAATATTTAGTATCTCTTTGAACTCAGAAATGTTTTGCTATGTTAATTCGAGCAGGTCACTAATCTAATTTAGCCTAAGCTTTTGCATCTTTGTAATGGGGATAAAGAGATCCACTTCCCAGGGTTGTTGGGTGGATTTAAAGGAAATACTCATGAAAGAGACAAGCAGTGTCCAGCATCCCAGAAGTGCTCAGAAAGTGTTAATTTGATATTTCTGCTCAGCACTCACCTGAATCCTTGCGTACCCTTGAGTTTGCATATGCAGAGTACATGGATGAGAGCTGGGTACTGAGGCTCCAGCTGCAGACACTGTGGAAGCTGAAAGCTTGATAAGTTTTGTAGCAGGACAAGTCTGCTTTCAAAATGTGAAACTCTGGAAAAGAAGAAAGTGAGAAGAACTAAACAAAAATACTCCAGAGTCTGAAAAGGAGACACCCCTGGGAACTTGCCCTGGGTGCCTCCTTCCCTTGTTTTTAATGTCCTCTCCCTTTGAACCTGTTGCTCTGCCCAGGCTTTTCTTAAGGGAGAAGAGAGAATAAATTGAATCTAGGAATGAGGAAAACAGGCAAGTCCAGGCCCGAGTGGGGACAGGAATCTCAATACCTGCCCCTAGAGGGCCCAAGAGAACAGGAAGGAGCTGGCTCTTGAGAGCCTTTTCTCTGTGACACATTGCACAGGTGAAACCTGGTCCAGGTTGTACTGAAAGTCAAGGAAACCAGTGTTTATTGAGGATCTACAATGTGCTAAGAATGGACGTTCACTTGCTCATTTATTCTCCCAAACTTTGGCAAGGTGAGTGTTGTTATCCCGGTTGTACAGGCCAGGAAACTGAGGCTCAGAGAGATGAAGCAGCTTGCCCAAAGTCACCCACTATGTGGCAGGGCTGGAAAATTAAACTCAGTAATGACCCCTCTGCCATGTTCTACTAACACATCACCTTGCCTTTCAAGATTCCAGGATTTTCGGTGAAGTAAGATAGTGTGAATTGTTGTACTAGTTTGGGTATGCACTTTCAATATAAATTTTTTATATATCTTGTACATTCTATATTGCTGACCCTGTTCTATTGGTTCTATTGCACTAAATTCTTTTTTTTTTTGTTACCAGGAATTGAACTCAGGACCTTGCGCTTGCCAGGCAAGTGTGGCTGCACTGAGCTACATCCCCGGCCCTCATATTGCACTAAATCTTGTTTGAGTCCAGACCCATATCTCTTGTGATTGGGTCTTGCAGTGAGTGCCTGCCTGGGAATAGGAGCAGGGCTGGCCACCAGCTGAGCTCCTTGGGTGGTAGCAGAAACCCTGAAGTCACCAGTGCACCCGCTGACTCAGTTACTCACCTTGAATCTTGTAACTTCCAGTGTAGGTTGTGTTGCCAGGTTTTGATAACTTTGCAATTGGAAGAATAACATGCTTACTCCTAGAGAGTCACCGGAAGCTTGATGAACTTCTTTTCCCACTCAGAACAGACTTATTTGGGCTTTGGCAAAAGCTGTCTAGATTCTATACATAGCTTACTAAAAATATGTTCCCAAGAGTAGAACTGCATTGCGCCGACACCTCAGCTACAGAAGAGATTAAGGGCTTGTCAGATCCCATTTAATGGATTGCATTTTCCAAGCAGAATTAAATCATTGAACTCGCTCTCATTTTGGCTTTTGGCAGTCACATTTTCCACTTGAGACTGTTGCCAAGAAGTCAGTTTCTGACAGGATTACTTTCAGGAAATGTGCAATCTGGCTGATAATATGGCATGGCGTGTGGTAGGGTCCCCTGTAGCTTTGTACCCCACCCCGGAATGAGTCATGGGTTAACATTCCCACTTAGCTCATGGGAAGTCTAGTCATACGGATTTCTTTGTCACCATGTGCTGGTCACCCACTAGGAACTTCTGGGGACATTACTCCCCTGACTTAGTGCTGCCTTCCCGGAGTTGACCTTTTCTTCCTCTGGTCTTCCTTAATACAAATCAGTAGTCTTTTTCAAGTTTGGCATGAGAAATAAAGATAAATAAATTCTGAATATTTCTAAAGCTTACAGAGTGTCTACTTCAACTTTGGCTTCCCATGAGGGAAATATTTAGGTCTCTTTTTCTAAGGAAGTTTTTAGAGACAGAATTTCCAGTGTTAGAAGTTGACGAAGTGTATCTGAAATAGACACGGTTCTTCTTGGATTCTTCTTAGTCCATCTACTGGTATTTTGGGGAAAAAGGAAATTGTCCCTGTGAGAATGTACCCCTCACATCTCTGACCACAGGAAGTGTACACAGACCACGGTCCAAGTTACTGTGTGGGGAAAATTGTCTTTCTGATGGTTGAAGCTGTGCATTGCAAGGGTTCTTAGCATGCAGGGATCCTCAGGCCAGCTGTTCCTGGGAGACACTGAACTCTTCTGATGGCGACTTTGGCTTGAGGACTCTGTGATATCCTGGCTGAAATTTCTTTAGAGCTCCACTGCAGACTAAGACATGTCCAACAACTAACCAGCCATCCTCCCTCCTTTCTTCCTTCCCTCTCCTTTCCTTTTCTCTTCTTTCTCCCTCTCTCCCTTCTTTCCTTCCTTCCTTTTCTGGGAGCCAAACCTGTCTCCAGTCTTTCCCTACCTTCCCAGCTCTCCACCTACCCATTTTCTCTTACAGATTGTTCCCCTGGTAAATTTCTTGTATGTCTAATGTTGTCTTGGCAGCTGCTACTCAGAGAACCCAGCCTAGTACAGTGTTCTGTCAGGCTGTGATCCTCTGCTTGGCCACCTAACACTTGTACTCAATGCCATGGGCACAGCTTTATGGGCCCAGAAATCCTGGGCCAGTCCCAGTATATTTAATTGTATATTTTATACCTGATGCTCTGTCTTCCCTATGGGCTATAGTATTGGGGTAGACATGGGCCAGGGCACTGTTTTCATTACTATCTTGCACTTTCATTGCCTAGAAGAGACTTGGGTAAAGCATTGGATTAAGTAAGGAAAGGACAATATTAGAGGAAATCATTTTAAATTATACTCAACACATGGCTGTTTTCCTGAGAGTGTTGACACACACCTACAATTCCAGCACGCTGGGAGGTTGACGTAGGAAGATCTCAAGTTTGAGCCCAGCCTGGGAAACTTAGGAAGATCCTGTCTAAAAAGAAAAATTGAAAAAGGGGTAGGAATGTAGCTCAGGGCAAAGGCTCAGGGCTCAGTCACTAGTACGGATGGAGATTTAAAAAAAAGGCTGTTTTCACTGTCCAAAGGAAATGCTCAACAATGTTGAACTTCATACAGGAGGTTTGGGTTTCTCGCTACCAGACTTGTCTCTGGGGCTCACTTTCCCTGCAGAGTGTGTCCTTTTCCAAATCACAGCATGTTCTCATCTGGCTGTTGGGAAATCCAGGCTTCCACCCCTTTGAATGGAGCTCATCCAAGGTGTCTTCATTTAAGTGTATGCTTAAGTCACAATATCTCTTTGCACATTTTGCAAAGTGTAAATTATTCTAGAGTGACTCCTCAGAAAAGAGTGGGGAGGTTCAGTACTGTCAGGTTGGGGAGGAGGGCTGGAACAGTCCTTATAGAGCCAGCATCCAAATCTCTTCACTAGTGTCAAGTGTGGATAATTATCCCCATGCTTCCTAATTAGCAACAGGGACTTCTGCCCAAGGCTACGAAGAGACCTGCTGTATGCAGGGAATCATTGATGTTCTCCTTAAATAAAGGAAGCACGAAGGTTTGAGGTCACTTTGGACCAGACAACACCCAAGAGTCAGTGTGGGAGGTATGGTGATGCGTTTCTCCTTTCCAACTGTGTAAGCATTAACTTCCTTGTATAGAACTTGTAAACTCACAAACTGGAGATTTTCAGTAGTGCTCCATGTTTGAAGGTAGCATTTTAGAAGATAGGGGTGGATGGGAGTAATAGAGCCATGAAGGTTTGTGGGAAAATTGGGTGTAGCCCAAAGCCAAAGACACCCTGTGTTGTTTTTTTTGGGGGGGCGGGTACTGGGGATCGAATTCTGGACCTTGCACTTGTGAGGCAGGCACCGGAACCACTGAGCTAAATCCCCGGCCTGACACCCGGTGTTCTTACTTGGGTACTTCACAGCTGGCTGCCGGACCTCCTGCCCATGTGCTCCCTAAACAGTTTTCAGTCCCCCTAACATGGCATGTTCCACATTACTCTTGTTTATATTTTAGATTAGATACTAATTTTTCTGGGGGACAGTGATCCACTTCCTGGGTTCTCTGGCATATCATAGATGTGTGGAAGTATTTGTTGATTGATTGAATAGTAGTTTTTCAGTCCAATTCATTTTTCTTATTTAATTCGTCACCTTCCTGTGAGAATGGTAGTGTGATTCTAGAAACTGGAAGTATAAATTCAGTACACCCCAAGCAGTAGAGAAATTCCTGGTTGGAAGACAGGGCGATGACGGAAATACTATTGGAAATGCCCTGCAGACTTCAGAAGCCTACAATACAGGTAAGTATTCTGCAGAGATCAGCTTGCTAGAGCTACCCCCATCAGATTCTTTTCTATGCTACAATTTTTTGACTTGGTTTAGCAGAGAATAGAGAATTTATTCTTGTCACTCAGTAGGGAATGAGGAGTTACTTTATCAAAAAATTGTGCTTTTTAGACTGATGTCACACTGTGAGAAGTACCTGTATAACAGGGTCATAACTTTGTCAGTACCCCCAAGATATGCACCGAAATGTAGTTTTTAAATTTTATTTTTAATTGGGCTGATCTTTGATCTCCCATTTTGCTGGATACCAAACAGGAAAATCCTACATTTAAAGTTAACTGTATTCTTAACATTTGAGGAGGTTTTTTTTTTTTTTTCCTCTGGTGGTTTAGTTTCTCTGTGGAAAATGCTCACTTGTTCAGTTGTTCCTTCTCCTCAAGCACCTTATCTAAGCAGGGTCTTACTTTGTGTAACACTGGTAGTGGCTGAAGAAAGAGATCCTTTAGCTCCCTCTGCTGGCAGGTAGGATGTGTGCTCCCTTGTCTCTCCCTTTCCTGCCCCTGGCAGTGTTTTGAACTCCCTGGAGGTTTGGTTGTGATTCTCATATGGTTCTGCATGAGATGGCCCAGCCTTCAGCCCTTGCTACCCTGTCCCCATGACAAGCTCATTGGCTAACTGTCCAGTCATGATCCTGGGTAACATCTGAGTTTCTCTGTAGGAGCTTGTGGGAAGCTCTGGGGCCTGTCCAAACCCCAGAACCTAGGCAGCAACCTGAGAAAGTTCAGCCTCCTTTTACTCAGCATCTGGCCACTGCATTCACTTTGATGTGGAACCTCAAGTTTGCGGGAAGATGTTTATCTAGAGAGAGAAGGGGAGAATGCACAAGTCTCACCCTTTCCTCTTTGGGCCCATTTCCCTTCTTTCTAATCCCCCCAGCCAGAAAGCCAAGTCTCTGGATTTCCACTTCTCCTAAATCATCTCCTCTTCCTCCTTCGTACTAGGCCTGGGGCTAAGTCATAATGGTAGATGAAGTAGAGTCACATTGGCCCAGTGATGTGGAACCCTGCAATGGGAAACATGTCAAAAATACCAGATGTCACCCCTTACAAATTTTCCGTGAGGAGTGACTTGACTGCATTCCGTTTCTTTTTGTTTTTGTTTGGCTGCAAAATTCAGGTACTGAATATAAAAACAATCGAACCCTTCTGTTATGATTTGTCTTTAGATGTCCCGCCAAAGCCTCATGCAGATGAGGTGGAACTTTATTTTTCAGAGGTAGTTGAATCTGGAATGTGTGATGCTGGGGTTAAGGGCTGTGGTTACTAAACCACTACACATTAGTTTGGCACTGCCCTAATCCTGTTAGTCTGAATAAGATAAAAGGGGCAGAAAGATGCTGTTAAACTCCCTTGTTGCCTTTGCTACCTTGTGCGCGCCATGTTGTTTCTCCCCTGTGATGTCTGCTTGCCATCCCTGCCTTGGAACCAGCAGACTGTGAACTGAAACCTGTACAAACTGAAAGCCAAATAAACCCCTTCCCCTTTAACTTTAGGTGTCTGGTATTTTGTCTCAGCAAGGAGAGAAAAGTAACTAAGACAACTTCTAAAACAATCCTGGAATAATGCAAATCCGGGTAGCACTTGATTGGTGTTGATCGTCATTCTCTGCAGGAGAGGCCTTCAGGTATGTTACTAACCTCACAATAGTGTCACCCTGTGCTTTACTCTAGAATATTTGTACTTACATCATTAGGGCGAGGGTTTTGACTTTGCTACTGGAAAAGGGGCAGTTTCCTTCTAAGAATTTTTCTGGTGACAGTTGCTATCTTCCCATTCAAGAGCTCAGAGCATCCTCTGCAGAGACATTCGTCTGGGCGCTGGAGCTACAGACAGAGAATTGGACCAGCGCATCCCCTGCCCACCTCTTCCTCTTATAGATCCATGAATATGCTGAATGGCTCTTGATAGAACCATGACACAGGCCACTCTAAATCATGGTAGATGTAAAAGGAAAGCAAAAGAAACATTATGGACCAGGGCTGGGAGACTGGAAAACATGGCATAGCTTGAAGGAACTGTTTGATTGGCATCTAAGATACATGAAGGGGAGGCAAGTAATGTTTGGAACCACCTTAAAGAAAGGTTGGGGTCATATATGGTTGGGCCTCCTGACACAGGCAGAAATTTTTGGAGTTCTTGGAAATCTTTGAGGCAGCAGAAAGGAGACTATATACTTTTCATTAAGTTACAGAATTAGGAATTCTATTTCTCCTACCCACATAGCATCAAAGCAAAGGTTTTATGAGGAATAATGGAGCTGGAGAATAGCACTGGGGGCTGAACAACTGTGGATTCTGTATTGCCCAGAGGAAGTGCATGGACAAGTTTGGAAGAAACTTGTGAAAATATGTTTACTTGCATGGACTGGAACAGATTAAAACAATATTTTAAATTACTTCTAAGAGCAGTAGTAGCTAATGGTTGTTGAGTAGACACCCCTATAACTGTAGCCTATGTAGTTCTCCACTTACTGATTACTGTTAAGTGTGCGTAGAAGTGAATTTGCTAGGATGAATTATCGCCAGGCCCTGGGAGCCAGCTCCACGGGACGAGCACTGCTATGTGCAAATGAGCTGCAAACTCATGTGTTCATGTTTGTGTCCATATCCTCATTTAGAAAAGGTGACGTCTCTGGCTCAGGTGATCAGGCTCAAGCACTTGAAAGCAGACACCTCACAGACTGTCACTAGAAGTGCAGTGTGCTATCCACTGCGTCACAGAGCCAACACATCACAGATTGTACCAGAGTGTGACTCATGCGTTCTGCAAAGTCACGAACAGGAGGATGTGACTCAAACAGACAACTTTACCTAAACTGTAAACTGTGATTTTTTTCATCATTCTCATTCTTTTAAAATGGCCCAGATTTTGTATAAGAAAAGTGTAGTGGGACCTGAATTATAATTGTTTAATTATGTGTTTATGTTATGCTCTGCTGATTATTTTATTCTTGAATATGTCTGCTTCAAACTAGGGTCGGATTTACTGTGTTGTTAAATTTCCCAGGTAGTCCTCAGTCCATCTATAGTGAGTAACTCTGAGCCAGCAGATAGGTGACTGTATTTAAAAAATGTTTTATTTATTTATTTATTTTAATTATCTTGACAATATTTAAACCTCTAGAAACATTGTAAGACTAATAAAATCAGAGAGTGTACCAACTCTCAGGCATGATAAAAGTAATCATTACAAGCTGGGCATGATGGCACAAGCCTGCAATCCCAGCACTTGGGAGGCTGGGGCAGGAAGATCACCTAGAGTTTGAGGCCAGCCTAAACTGCACACCGAGACCCTGTCTCCAAAAAACGTAATCATTATGTACTGCAAACATGTACTAATAAAAAATCAATTTAAAAAAATCAATGTCTTCCACGTAGAGTCACCTTTTATTATTTTGTTACATTTGCTCTAAGTCTGTCATCTATTTATCAGTCTTTCATTTTTCTGAAACTTTGATCCTAAGTGGTAGAAACCATGACTATTTAATTTGAGCTTGTCTCTCTTAAGAATGAGGCTATTTTCTTACCATAAAATTATCATAATTAGGAA
>NW_004624783.1:1423288-1439598 GCF_000247695.1 Heterocephalus glaber | reverse complement strand
GGGTCTGAGGAAACTCAATATTGATATAATACTGTTATTTGGTACACAGTCCCTGTTCAGATTTTACCAAATATCCCAATCCCATCTTTTATAACAATCAATTTTTATTCTGATTCAGACTCATGTCTCTTTAGTCTCCTTTAATCTGAATTTGTTTTTTCAGCTTTTCTCTGTCTTTCATGACATTGAAATTTTGAAGCAAACAGACCATGGTTTTATCATGCAGAGTCTTTGTTTGATTGTTACCTTGTGAACCTTCAGGCTGTTCATTTTAACAGGAAGCACGTAGGTGACACTGTGTCCTTGTCCATGCAGTACTGTGGAGGAAGAGAGTCGGTTTGTCCTATTCCTAGTACTATTGACTTTGATCTCTTGGTTAAGGTTTCCTCCAGTTTGTCTGTGATAAAGGTTCCTTTCTGCTTTTTTTATAATTAAGTTGTTTCGGGGTAGATTCTCTGAGGTTCTGTAAATAACCTTTCTCTTCACAAACTTACCCAATGGTCCTAGCATTGCTTGATTATTCTTGTCTGACTCTGGCAGTTTCTCTTATTTGTTCTCCATTTATTGAATGGTATTTGACTTAAATAAGAGCTTTCTCTTTTCCTCCCCCCTTTTCACATTTTAGTATCAGTATGGACTCTGTATTCCTCTTTGATTTAAGCTTTTTAAAATCATTATGGAATTCAGGTGGTTATTTATAAGAGAAAATCCACAAGGACTATTCTGGGGAGAAATAGGAGTGGTCTGGCAGTCCAAAACGTATCCATCCTAAAGGAACGGACTTAGAATATGAAGATATGTATCAGCAGATCCTGGGTCTAATCCTTTGCCCTGCTGTTGCTGTGGATGGCCACTAGGCCTTTTTAGGGTCCCTTCATTTGGTAGAAAACAGTGTATGCTCTCAGACCTATTGGTATCACTTCTTTTATCTGCCCATTGTGTGTTGCTGCGTGGTCCTGCTGACCTATATCCATGGCTGTGGCTCATACCTTTGTTAGAAAGAGTTACTTATGGATCATATCAATTTTGTTTATGGTGGGGACACCTGAGATCTGACTGTAATTCTAACTCCACTTCTTGTTTCCCATGAGACCTTACAGTGCAGTTGAAGCAGAGCCTCAGTTTCTTCTTCTGGTTAATGGGATTAGACATTTGCCTATTGGTTACCTGTGAGGAGTCAGGGAGGGTTAGGTGTTTGGCATTAGGGGGTGACATTAGTAAGTGACATGATTCAGCCTCAGTGTCCTCTGTACTGGCTCTGGAAGATGTACAGCCAGCTCTAGGTTCTGTGTTGTATAAAGGAATTGGCCTTATTCTGGTCAGGCAGTCTTGCTCTGAGAACTGCTCTGACACTAGAGATGCATTCTCTCTCTTTTCTAGTGTTCTCCTCTCAGTCCTTGTCCAGTCACATTGCATAGAACGATAGTAATAGTGAACCCGATTGGAAGTGTGTCAGGCATTTTTCCACTTACTTTCCATGTTAAGCTGTTTAATCTTCACAATAACTGTCAGATAGGCATTTGTATTATTCTTTTTTTCTACAGATAGAGAAACTGAGGCAAAAAGGCATTAACTGTCTAAGGATGCTACAAGTCAGTTGACGGGGATCTAAAACCAAACATTTTGGCTCCAGGACCCATGCTTAACCAGCAGGCCTATCACTTTCTTAGCATCAGGGCAGTAGGTAGGTGTCCTCTGGTTTAGTTGCTGGTATAGACCCACTCTTTGGTTAGGGTTCCTACTTCTTGCCCTCCTCCTACCATGCTGATTCAATGTTGGTGCCAGCTGGCTTCATTTCCTGCCACTTCCAGGTGCCTGGCCCTACTGCAACACAGGCAGACAGCCTACCTTGGGCTTCTCTCCTTTACTGCTGCTGCTGCCTGCTGTAGATTGTTGATCTGGGAATCCAGCCTTAGCTGTTGGCCGGGAGGGTTGACAGCCCTTAAGATGTACTGTCTCCCTGGCTGTGAGTGTGTCTGTAACACACCTGCTACCCACAGGCCCTTCCTACAAGCTAGTCACCAGTATTGCCCTGCACTCAATAGAGCCCTCTGTCTGCAGTGGCTGTAACCCTGCTGGTGCATACTGTGCAGGGTGGGGGCATGGCAGAGGAAGGTGATTTAGCACCGAGGCTCAATCAGACAAAGCCAAGTTCTATCCCGACTTTGTCACTCACTAGCTTGGGGACATTACTCAACTCTTAGCCTCAGTTTTCTTTTCTGCACAATGGAAATAATAATGGCAGGAGGAAGATAGAATGGAAAACTATGTGTGAAATTCCTTACCATAAAAACTCTTGAATTATGAGTGCAGTTCTAGCTTAGGTAATTGTTGTGACAGTTAATCATGGTCGTGAACTTGACTGCATTAAGAGACACCTAAGGGATTAGTAAAGCACACTTCTGGGGTGTTTGGTTGGGTCATTAATGTACCCTGGTGACCTTATGTACGCTATCTGGTCCTTTACCTCTTCCTCTGTGCCATGATTCTCCTGCTCTGCTTCCTGGTCACTGTGCGCTGAGCAGCTTTGCTGCTCCACACCTTTCTGTTGTGATGTTTCTGCCTTGGAGTCAGCTGGTCATGATCTGAAACTGTGGGCCAAATTAAATCTCCTTCTTCCAGTTGCAGGTGTTGGGTATTTTGTCCCAGCCATGGGAAAGCTGACCATATAACTATTATGTCCATATAACTGTATTATGTCCATGTCAATTGCCTGGTTTAATATGTAGCATCTTCATCACTGGGGAAGCAGGATGATGAGTACATGGGACCTCTCTGGATAATTTTTGCAAGCTTTGGGGTGTCTATAATCATTTCAACCAAAAGTTAAAAACTAACATTTCGCATAGTGCTTAGTCTCTCATAATTGTAGTTTTTAAAAATTATAATATATCTCCAGAATTCTGTTATTGGTTCATACTCATATTTTAAGATGTATGTGTGCATGTATGTGTGTATGTGAAATGAGAGAGAGAAAGACAGATGAGGGGGGAGAGGAGGGAATGGGAAGGGAAGGGGAGAGGGGAGAGAGGAGAGAGAGAGAGAGAGAGAGAGGGAACCTAACAAATTTTAAAACCGTTGTTCTTTTCTAATACACCAAACCACATTGATGGCCTCACCAGTAACCAACTTCTTGCTATAATTTCATTTTGTCCCATTTGAAAACATCATCTGCTGCTATCCTTTGGGTGCTCTGCTCTTTTTACAGGATTATCTACCTTCTATTTCAGTGGTTCTTAGCCTCGGCTGCACAGAGTACACAGGAGCACTTACAACTACATGCCTGGGTGGGTCCCTGAACTGGATGCTTTACAAACTTCTTTGGTCTAGCTGCCAGGCAGTGGGAACACAGTGAGAACCAATTCTCTACCTGTGTCGGCTCCTCCTTGTGCTTTTCTTTGTTCTCCTACATTCATGCTGCCTTGGTGTCTGCTGCTGCCATAGGTGTCATTTTTCTAATGACCACCAAGGCCTTTCTTGACCACTGTCACCAAGTATAGATTTTGCTCGCTTCCCATGGGGTATAGCACTTATCTGGGGCAGGTGTCTGGAGTTTTAGAATGATCCCAGAATGAGCTCTCCCACCCCTCGAGATGCCATATGTCCATGCCATTTTAGATAACTGAAGTATCACCAAATGTCCCTTATGTTTCTTTCTCCAAAAGCCAGTTCAGCAGAATGCAGGCAAATCACGTGAATCCTTTGGGGAATGTGCTATGTGGAAGCTTTCAAAAGCCTGCTAGGCACTGACTATTTTTACTTACTATTTGATGGCTGCCATGTCTCATCACTCTCTGGATAGGCTGACTTTGAGACACTGCCTTGATTTCTTGGTCACCAGACCCTCTTTTCTCTATCTTTTCCAAAAATGATATTTTATCATAAAAATAATATAATTGTATTGTAGAACACTTAATAAATGTTAAGAGAAAAAAGTCCTGAATATCACCTCTGGTATCATTTTAGCATCTTTCTTGAAGTATGTTTGCCTTATTTTTATAGTTGTAATTATAGCGTGTCTACAATTTTGTCTCATTTTTTCACTAAACATTTTATTTTAAGCATTTTTCCCATATTGCCACACAGTGCATGTGTCTTCATGAGTGTATGAGTTTATTTTCCCACATAATTCTTATTAGACATTTAAGTTGTTCTCAGTTTTTAACTTTTTAGCAGGATGCTATGATAAAAATCCTCATGGATCTAGATAGTTTTAAGCTACATCTGAAGGGTAGATAATTAGAGGAGAAACATTATGTTAAAAGAGCATCTTAATAACCGTATTACAAAAAGGTTCCTAATGAATCTCTTCCTTTTTTTCTTTCTTTTTGTGGTGCTGGAGATTTAACCTAGGACCTTTGCACGAGCTATCTCCAACCTTTTTTATTTTGAGACAGGGTCTGTCTAAGTCACTAAGTTGCCCAGGCTGGGCTCGAATTTGCAATTCTCCTGTCACAGGCTTGCTGAGAGCTGGGATTACAGGTGTCAGGCATCACATCCAGATTAGGACCCCCTTTTCATGAGGCTCCTCTGGAAATCCCCCGTCAGCATTGAAGCCCTTAGATTTTGTATGAGAATGCTCACTTCTCACTGCTTTGGAACATTCATATCATTTTTTCAAGGTAAGCTGCCCTTTTTTCTAAAGCTAGATAGCACCTGTGCTGTTTTTGAGTCTTTGATGACACACTACTCAGGGGATTAATGCAGTCACTTTTGCTCTGCTCTTGGTAGGAATTAATACCATTCCTTTTTTACATCCTACCCAAGCAAAGTTCAGAAAAAGTGACTTGGTCAAGAACACATAACTAAGAAACAGCAGTGCCACAGATCATTTTAGCCCCAAAGCTATAGTGCTTTCCACTTCACTCCACTCTGCCTTGAAACAAGGGCACAGAGAACAGATTAATAAGTTGTTCCTGGGATGAGGAATTGGGGCAAAGTTGAACAGAAAGCATATGCCCAGGAGAGACTTCAGGGATACTCTTGCCCTCAAGGAATTTAGAGTTTAGTGGAAGAAACAGAGAAGTAAATAAATAATCACTAGATGGAGAAGTGGCATAGAAATGCTGTCAGGAATAAACAGAGAAAACTATTTAAAAACAGCTTTATTAAATTGAATAGGATCAGTGCTGGCCCTTTTAAGATACCTTAAATTATGAGAAGGAACTTAGGAAATTCCTTACGTCTTTCATTCTCCAATTTGATTATTATCCTAATCAGTTGGGTACTATACAGCAAGCCCTGAGGTAGACACTGGGAATCACTGGTAAGTAAAATTCAAGGCAGCAGCACCTGCTATCCCTGAGCTTACAGTCTAGCAAGGGATAACAACCAATGTACTGCACTCATGACAGCAACTTCTATCCTCTCATTACTTAAAGTTCTTTCTATTCTTATTTCACCAAAATGTTTTAACAGCTTCCCATGTACTGTCATTTCTATTGTGGCAATAATCAGGTTGATTTTATTTCAAGTTACAGTTTGTCATCTTTCATGTTAATGATTATTACACTCTTTAAAAATAAGCTTCAGTGTTTAAATGGTGGTATTTGATTAAACGTTTATTGAGTTTCAAAAAAAAGCTTTATTAAGATTACTCGACAGGAAGAGAAACCTGTACTCGTTTAAATATTCAAATGGCTTTGACATTTGTAGACACCTGTGAAGCTATTGCCACAATCAGGGTAATGAACAGTCACCCTCAAAAGCTTCCTGCACTCTTTGCTTCTCCTGCCTCCTCCCTCCACACTAACCTCAGCCCATCCCAGGAAGATATTGATATAAATTATACAGATCCATATGCATTTTCTAGATTTGTGTATAAATGGAATCATATTATATGCATTTTTCTTTAATCTCTGTCTTTCTCTTAAAATAACTATGTTAGGAAATCTCTCTCTTGTGTGTATCAATAGAATTCCTTTTTTATTGCTGAGTAGCTTTATTATGTGAGTGTACAATGGTTTACCCACTCAGCTGTTGCTGGACATGAATCTTTGCCTGTTGCTGTAGTGTAAATATTCCCACCATGGCCAATTTCAGGTTACCATGGAACCATGGAATGGAGTTGGGAGGGATGCAGATGATTAGCTCTAATTAACTATAGGAGACAAGCTATCTCAAAAATGCTAGGAAATTAGTTCTGCCATAAGTAGCTATGAAGTGGAAGGAATTGGAGCATCTCATGAGAACATTTGGCAAGTAGAACACCTTCATCTTGGGAGTTATTTCTCTTTCTGTTTGTGGGGATGGGGCTGCTTCCAATTTAAAGCTGGTTTGGGGACTTAGCACATGTGATTGCTAAGAAAAAGCTGTTGTGTTTATAAAGAGTATCTGGTTTAAAGGAAGATGTATTGCTTAGAAAACAAAATAATGATTATGGGGAGAAGCACTGTTTTTAGAATTTCATACATTTGTGATTATTTTCAAGAATGAAAACAAACTCATGAATCTTTTTTAAATGGAAAGGTGCCTAGGCATTGTTAACAATCATTTCATTTTAGTTATTTATTATGTGGAATGCAAAGAGCTAATTTTCCAAGTTAATAGAAAATAATGTGGGATGAAAAATTATGTTGCTTTACTTTGTCCTTCAATTTTTATATACCTTCCTCTTTGTGGATAATAAATTGTGTTTAAAAGGAAACAATTTACATTTATAGTAGTGCTTTTCATTCCACACTACCCCAGCATGTTCCTCTCTGATCTCTCTATTTATCACTGGATAGCAGCAGTCATCTAGCAGAAACATCACTGCTCCCTGTCTGTGACACTAAGGAAGTCTGAAGGAATATGGTCAGACACACAGCATGAGAGGAAGGTGGCTTGCAAAAGAGCAGGGAAATCAGGCCAGGCATAGACTTGGAAACTCTTTAGGATTCATTTGTTTGTGATAACCAATTGTTGAGCTGCTCCTGTGTTTCAGGCACTGTAGCAGGTACAGATTATACTATGGAAATTAAACCAACATGGTCCCTATATTTGTAGAATTTATAGCTTTAGTCCATAGCAGGGTACAAAAGACTTTCTCAAACCTGTATTCAGGGCAGCCCATTAATGTGACTATATTATCCTAATCACAGAAATCACTGGGCCAAATTCTAACTTTGTCCAGTGAAATGTAGGCCCTGTGGTTATTGGTGTTTGGTCCATAAAGA
This sequence comes from Heterocephalus glaber, assembly GCF_000247695.1. The sequence continues at coordinate 1,432,441 of NW_004624783.1, read as the reverse complement.
CATTTCTGAAAATTTCAGTTACTAGTCTGTCCTTTGAAGGTTCAAGTGAATCCCCCATTGCCCTATTCTGCATTGACTAAAGCAAAATAATGTCACAGCTTTCCCCGAGGGTTCTGCCATGACCAGGGCCCCTGCAACTCCCTATGGCTGCAGACTGTTTTCCTCCCATGGTCAGTGTGGATGCTGCTCAACTGTAGTGCCTGTGCTGACCCTGGAATCAGGCGCTCATGGATGACATCGGGGGTCTGGAAATGTCTGAAATGAGGGCCTATCTTATATGTTCTTTTTTTAGGGAATCAGAAACTTTTAACAGACTCTCATGAGTGTTTGTGATTCCAAAAGGTTTCAGAACCTTTAGTGTGTCTGAAAGAGAATCGAGTAAGTTTCAAGGAACTTGGACCCTTTTCTAGACATTTAATATTAGGCAGTTGTTAAATTCCATGTGCCTCAATTCTGTCATTTGTACAAAATGAATAAACATTTCCTGTTCCTCTTCCCGGGGACTATTGTGAAGTGACAGGAGATAATTGTGGCCAGAAATGCTTGGGAAATAGCCCCAAACCATGCAAAATAGAATGTAATATTGCTGATATTATCACAGCAGACCATGAAGCAAATTTTCCTGTTAAATAAGCATGACAGAGGAAAATACTTATTTCTCCTAAATATGTCCAATCTCAATTTGGACCTCACCTGGGAAGATATTTTGAGACCCTGCTGCTAAACCCCTCCCAGCATTATTTACTCAGGTGTAACTACATGATAAACCAGTTTCAGACTGAAGATCCTGTTTTTATTTATTTTTTTTACTGCAAATATTAAACATTCCAGGGAGGTGGAAATATCACCTTTTTTTTAGGAGCCGGAAGTCTAGAGCTTCAATCTAGCCTCTGCTACGTGTCTGTTATATGATTTTTGGCAAGTCCTTCAGTCTGCCGCATTTTGTAAATGGGATCAATAATACTTGCTTCAGAATTTTTGTGAAAATAAAATAAATAGAGCTAAATAAAATGTGAGACACTACTTTGAACAGATATTAGTAATAACAATTACAATTATGTAATAATTACAGTAAGTATGCTGACATAGTCATGAATAATCACATTGAAACATCAGTGATTATTATTATGTTATTATTGGATGATATTTTAAAGTACAGTTAATAAGCAGATATGAAGAGAGACTTCTCTGACCCTGAGAGTACACCTGTGCTCAGACTGGAATCGTCATCTTCCCCATCCCATTTGCTCCTTTTGAGTGTATAGGTTAGAGCCCGTAGGCAAGCCTAATGGGAGGAGGCATAAGGATGCAGGCCTTGGAAACTTTTGGCTAATCCTGGAACATCACTCTGTTATTTTTCATTCCCTAAGAAGTTACATCCTATGCAGGATCAAGAAGTGGATTACTCTTCCACTTCCATACTCTCCAGCTGTTTAGATAAGGTCCATGGAACCTCTTACCTTCTTACCATAACAGCCTAACTGACCTTTCTTTAGAATACCCTCATCTAATCTTATCTTACATTTTGCCATCACAAGTATATTTTTAAAAACAGACTCAACCATTTAAAAACCTTTAGTGGCTCCCTATTGCCTGTAACATCTGTGCTTAACAGAGGCATTGGGAGACAGTGTCAGATCAAAGTAATTTGTTACCACTAATAATTAGACAGCGGCAGTCAGTGAATTATTTATTCTTTTGTTTTTACTCTTTAAAAACCAATTAGAGCAAGGTTCACTGCACCATTGTTCTCTATTGTGGGTGGATAAGCGTAGAATTATAACTTATGCGTGGAAAAATTGTGAAGAACCACATCAGTGGTGTCATTCATCACTTATGTTGTGGAGAAAGTAGTTGAGAGTCATTAGCAGGAAGGATGAAATTCACACTTCTTTGCATGAGATAATGGGATCCATCATCTGGTGCCTATTTTGTTTTGATCCTTTCACTCCCTCACTTCTGCCTCCCCCACTCCATGATTCTCAGCCATACCAGGTATGGGAACATTTACTTCCCACCCAGAATGTATCCTTCCTGTGTGTGGAAATGCAGCTTGGTTTCCCTTTTGCAAAGTTCTGCTCCCTTACTTTCTACCAGTAAGGTTGGTGTGAGGTTGACCCCCATCCCTTTACCTCTTGGGATGGGCCCTGTATCCCATGACCCACCCACAGATGTATGGGATTACTCCAGCCACAGTGATTGGCTGGAGATAGATAGGTGCTTCTATTTCAGCCAATCAGAGGCAACTTGGAGTTTGCAGGGATTATTGAGAAAGAGGTGATATCTTTCCATTAAAGGTGCCAACCTGGTAAGATGCATGTCTGATGCTGTCAGGGGTCTTGTTACACTCCTAGGAAAAGCCTGCCCCAGTATGAAGCTGACACAGAAGAGGGAAGCGCTTAGAGAAATGGACACGAAGTCTTGATGGCATTGTTTCACTCCCTGGATTCTGTTTAAAGCTAGATATGGCTTGAGCCAATATAAAATCTGTCTCTTTGCCTGTGTGTCTTGTTGTCTGTCTGTCTGCCTCCTTCCCTCCGTCCTCCTCCTCTTTCTCCCTCTCCCTCTCCCTTTCCCTGCCTCCAATCCCAGCAGTGTAAATTTCTTGCATATTGCTTTAAATCAGCAGGCCTGACTAATATACTGGACTTCTTACCATCCCTTAAGCAGGTCAAACCCTTCATGAGCTGGTACATTTTTGCTCATCGCTTGGAATGCCTATCTCTGTCTCTCAACTCAGCAGTCCTCTATATATCTGTCCAGGTGCAGGTCAGATATCCCAGTGCCTTTCTATCCTACCTGGGCCGAATGCATCTCCTCTCTGTGTTCCTGTAGCCCAGGGCTATGGTCGTTACATTTTGTCTTACAGTTAGTTACATGTGCACTGAAATTTCTGACTCCTTACTTAGGGGATACTTCGGTTTTGATAGTTTTTAATTTAAATGTATATACCTAACATATTGTACAACTTCTGAGATAAGACAGTATGTGTTGAGCTGAATTTAGCAGAAAAAAAAGTGAAATAATAGAGAAGAGAAAGATAAGAAATAAAAGAAAATGTGCATTTTGCTTTTTAACATGTGTCTTGAGCTTGGGCTGTGGGTAAAAGAAGATGGGAACAACTTGTTGAATAACAAATTAACTCTACCTAATCTCTTTTCCTTGGAACTGTTTGTACTCAACAGCTGCAAAATACATGGTAGTCCCCAGACAGAAGGAATTTAGCATAGCACATGGGAACGGCCAAAAGGGAGCCTAAGCCATTAATTCCATCTGAGTTATGTAAAGTCATGGTCACTGACACTATGTTCTGTGAAGCAAGCAGATGGGACATCAGCTCCAGGAACATCCCTCACGAGTTTGCTTCCTTGTCATTCCTGCAATGGTCTTCTCACAGTGCTCTGTAGCTCATTCTGCATGTTGGGTTAGGATGATCCCGTAGTTTAGCTCTACTCCTTTTATACCTTTGCTGACAAACCTTAGGAGTCCAGGTTATCTCTTTAAAGTCTCACTTAAGACACATTATGGTATGGTATGGCCTGAATTTTGTTCTCAGACTCATTTTTCAGTGCTGCTACACCCCACCCTGCCCTGAGCTAAAGGGAACCAGGTGCTGATCTCTGTTGCTGACCATGCCCTGCTCCTGACTATGTGGGTAATTAGGGAGATATATCTACTGGGAATAGACAACTCCAAACTCTGCAGGCCCCAAATTTGTCATCCTTTGAGGCCACAGATCGGTGTCACTTCTTCCCTAAGGCTTTCAGTTGAACTCACTTCACCACTCTGAACTGCCCTAGAAGGTTTCTATCTGTCCGTCTGTCTATCAAGCTGTATCTACCTACCTACCTGCCTATCTACCCATCTACCAATCTACATTCTGCAAGTGTAAAAGCTAGCTGCCATAACAAACAGCTTTCAAATTTCAGTAGCTTACAACCTGTGTATCTTGAGCACCTCTGTGGTGTGCTGTGATCATCTCTGAACAAGGACTTGGAAGTCTTTCCTTAGGTGTTTTTGCCCCCTCAGAGGCTTGATCTCTCAACTGCACATCTTGTGAATAAAAGAAGAGAGGCCAATGGATGACATGAGGTGTTTCAGAGGCTAGACTAGGAAGTGGCACAGGTCATTTCTGCCTACACACCATTGGCCAGTACAGGGTCATAGTCTAGTCATAGGGTCACAGCCAGTCTAGAAGCAAGGAGAGCTAGCAGCAGTGAATTTGCCACCCGAATGAGCCTGCACAGGGCAATACTTGTGTGCACTCTCTTCTGCTACTTCAAGTTTGCTTCCAAGCAGGGACATATGTCTTTGATCATATGCCTTCCTCTGTCCCTTTCTTGTCCTCCTTCCCATTTTTCTCCTGCATTCCCTTTAGCTCTTCCTTCAGTACCTTTTCTTCCTCTTTCTTTCTACAGTCTTCCCTTTTATTGTCTGATTTCCCCATTCCCTTTGCCTTCGCTTAACCTACTTTTCATTCTTACCTTAAATCCAAAGACACAACCCAAGGCACATAGAGCAGTATGGCTGGGTATGTGATCATGGATGGTTGGCAGCGGGCACCATTCCATGTCCTTCTCTTCTGTGTATGGACAGAAGTGAGGGGTATTAAATAGCCAGTTAATTTGGGGAGAACTTTAGATTTGCAGAAAAGTTGTAGAGACAAGGCAGAATGTCTCCATATTCCTCTCATCTAGTTTCTCCTCATGTAACCATCTTACTTGTCTGTGATATTGTCAAAACCAAGAAATCAACATCGGCTTGGGGATGGCCATTACTAAACTCCTGACTTTCTTTAGGTTTTAAGAACTTTTCCATCAATGTCCTTTTTCTGTCTCAGGATCCCAACTAAAGACATGACCTTTAGTTGTCATGTTTCCTTAAGTCTCCTCTGGTCTGTGATAGCTTTTCTGTCTCTGTTGTGGGTTACTTTGATAGTCTTTTGGAGTACTAGCCAGATATCATGTAGAAAATCCTTAGTTTGGATTTATTAAGCATTTTCGCATGATTAGTTTTGGGTTACGTTTTCTTGGGAAGAAGACCATAGAGGTGAAGTTCTCTCCTAGTCACATCATGTGAGGGCTACATGATACTCACACACCATCATTTGTTGTGTTAGACTCGATCTCTTGAGTAAGGTAGCATTTTCCAAGTTTCTCCAGTGTATAGTTAATTTTTGTTTTACCTTGTTAATCCTCTTGTTCATTGGATACCAGTCACTAAGTCCCAGCACTCAGGGGAGTTCCTCTTTTTGAAAGGGGAAGGATATACTTAGTAGTATTTGGAGCATCCTATTCTTTTAAAAATTTTATTAGTACATATCTGTAGTACATAATATTTGCATTGCTTATGTGGAGTTGGTAAGTGCACATAACACATCTCAATTCCTTTTCATCCCCTTTCTCTCTCCTCCCCAACCCCACTCCATCCCTTGATCCCCTTCCCATTTGAGAAAGACCTATCTCCCTACTTCTTTTATTTATCTTTTATTTTGCTCTTTATTTGTAATTTGGGTTTCTCATCTAAGAGAAAACATACACTATTTAAGCGTGTGTGTCTGATTTATTTCACTTACCATTATGGTCTCAAGGTATCCATTTTTTTTGTTTCTCCACTTAAATACTTTCAGAATTGCTAAGTAGTCTTGGACCATAAAAGTGGACATCAAATTTGGCCTCAAAGCTATCTCTCTGACAGCCAAATGAAGAGCCTTGTAAAGTTTTATTGCATAGGTGAGAGAGAGAGTCTATCCTGAGAACCGAAACAAAGCAAGCAAATTAACCTATTGGCATACTCAGTCTCTGAAGCAGCACACCTTGGAGTTGGCTAATAATGGAAAACAGGTGCTGGATTTATTTCTACCTCCATTATTCATGAACGTACATGCTCAATCTTAGGTGGAAGTGATAAGGTGCCTCAACTTTTCACAATCACTCCCAGCCTTTTTGGCAGGGCAAGATGTGGAGGTGCTCAGTGAGTGGGAAGGGAAGAGGACAGGAGGGGATATTTTGCTGTGTATCAGTCCCAGTCACACCCTGCCCAGATCCTCAGCCAGCTTGGTCTCTCAGACAAGTCCAACAGGCACCCACAGAATGCCTGAGGCCCGTGGGGCTTCTGGCTTCAAAGCCTGCGTTCTTGGCTGTCAGATGTGTGAAGGGAATGTTTTGAAATAAAACTTGAAGTGAATCCAGGTTTAATTGTTTTCCATTTATAATCATTGTTGAGTGAGCTCATCTAGATCCCAGATGCTGTGAAAAGTAGTGCAGCTAAGTGCAGGGAACAGACAACCTGAGATTTGTCTGCTAATTCACATGGTCTCTGGGATCTCCAGAGGCAGGAGCTGAAGGAGAGATACGTGGGTTTTGCATCAGGTTTCAATACATACGCTGCCGTTTAATAGTGCCATTTACAGTGACCTTTTTGCTTTTGTGGAAAACATGTTTTCAATAACTTACATATTTAGTAAACAATATTTTATTTTTTAAATTAAGTTTATTGGTATAGTTTAGATACACATAATGATCACATTCATCATAGGGAATTTGTACCTGGACACGATATATCTTGATTCCTTTTTTCCCCATTCCCCTGTCCTCCTTTCAACCCCTCTTCCCCTCCTTATTTACAAAAGCTTTGTTTCCATTTTTTTTTCTTTTTTTCCTCATTTTCTTTTTCTTTTCCCTTCCTTCTTTCCCCCCTCTCTACTTCCCCTTTTGTTTTGAACATTTTCTTCCTATTTCACAACATGTCTTATACATTTTGGTCCTTATTTACACTTTCAGTTTCTCACACAAGAGAGTCAATGCAATATTTGCATGTGTGTCTGATTTATTTCACTTAAGGGTATAGTCTCAAAGTGCATCCATTTAGCTATAAATGTCTTAAGCTTATCCTTCTTTATGTCTGAGTAGTACTCCACTGAATAAAAAAACATATTTTTTTAATCCATTCATCAGTTGATGGGCATTTGGGCTATTTCCAAAATTTAGCTATTATAAATTGTGCTGCTATAATCATGGGTGCACATAGATTGCTGTGGTATGATGCTTTTAATTCTTTTGGGAAGATACCCAGAAGAGGCATAGCTGGGTGAAATGGGACCTCTAATTCTACTTTTTTGAGGAATCTCCAGATTGATTTCCACAATGGTTGCACCAGTCTGCACTCCCACCAGCAGTGGAGCAGTGTTCTTTTTCCCCGTCAGCCCTGCCAGCATTTGTTATTGGTTGATTTCTTAATAGCTGCCATTCTTTCTGGAATGAGGTGGAATCTCAGTGTTGTTTTAATTTGCATCTCTCGAACGACCAGTGATGTTGAACATTTTCCCATATATTTATTTACCATTTGTACTTCATCTGAGAAGTGTATATTTATTTCAGATGCCCATTTTTGGATTGGGTCTTTAAATTTGGGGGGGATCTAATTTTTTTCAATTGTTTATATGTTCTACATATTAGTTCTTTGTCTGAGGATCAACTGGCTAGAGTTTTTTCCTGCTGTCTGGGTTGTCTTTTCACTTGTTGTTGATTTCTTTTGCTATGCAAAAGCTTTTTAATAGGATAAGATCTTAGTTGTTGATTCTTTGTAGAATTTCTTATTCTATCGGGGTTTTGTTCATGAAGTCTTTGCCTACCCCTATGTCTTCAAGAGTTCTACCTAGTCTTTCTTACAGTGGATATAGTGTTTGCGTTTTAATATTTAGATCTTTTATCCATTTTTGTTTTAGTTTAGTGCATGATGAGAGACATGGGTCTAGTTTTAATCTTTAGCAAGTACAAAGCCAGTTTTTCCAGTACCACTAATTAAAGAGGCTATCTTTCTTCCATTGAACGTGTTTAGCCCCTTTGTCAAAGATAAGGTGGCTGAGTGTGTTTGGGGCTGTTTCTGCATATTCTAATCTTTCTTTCTTCTGTCTCTCTCTCTCTCTTTCTCCTCCCTCCCTCCCTTCCTTCTCCCTTCCCTTCCCTTCCCTTCCTTTCCCTTCCCTTCCCTTCCCTTTCTTGTACCAGGGATCAAACTCAGGATCTTGTGCCTGTGAGGCAGGTGCCGTGCCACAGAGCTAAATCCCCGGCCCCAATAAAACATTTTCAAAAGCAGCTCCACTCCCTCTCTTCTTTCCTCAGCTGACTAAATGTTGTCTCTTATATCAGTATAGTAATATATACTATTACATTATGGGTTAATGTCTCAATCCCAGACCGCTGTAGTTGGTTTGGAGTGGTCAGGATCTACTCTTTTTTTTTTTTGGTACCGGGGATCAAACTCAGGACCTTGCTCTTGAAAGGCAGTCATGCCTGAACCACTGAGCTAAATCCCCTGCCCCATGATCTACTCTTGAGGTAAATGTTAATCCAGCCTTCTCAGATGCAAGAGCTACATTTTTACCTCCAAGATAATCTGTATTCTGTTAAGAAGGAGGAACACTGGGATATGTCAAACCTTTTGCAAATCCAGCAGACATTACTGAGGCAAATTTGTCGAGCTGATTATTGGCTTGATGAGTTAAAATGGAAATACAAATTCTCCTTTAAATTGGTTCTTGGTTATTCTTTAACATTCTGGAATCTTAGAGTTTGAAAGACCCCAAAGCATGTTTGAGCAATGATTGATGACTTCTTATTCTTGAATTTCCATCAAGATAAGCGAAATTTCTCCCTATAGTACTGCCAAGTGGCTTCTGGTGAAATGAACCAGGTTGGTTATTGACACTGAAACCAATGAAATTACAAACTCAGTTTCTCAGATGTGGTAGGCATATTTCAACTGTTCAATGACCACATATTGCTAGTGGCAACCATGTTAGCATCAATTATATACCATTTTTATCATTGCAGAGAGTTCTAGTGTGTGCCACTGCACTAAATTAATCTCCAGGCCCTACAGTTTTAAAATTATGAGAAAGTGAATGACTAGGAATACTGATGTATCTTAAATAAAACAATAATTTGACTCCATACAAGTCTCACTGAACATACAGCATATATTTCAAAAGTTTATATAACTAGAATTTGAACCCACAACTACAGATTTGTGATTCAGTGCTATTTGTATTTTTTAAAATTAATTTTATTGGTACATTTTAGGTATACAATATAAGGACATTCATCATTGGAAATTTGCACCTTTACATAATCTCTCTTGGTTCTTATTTTT
>NW_004624783.1:1368193-1397994 GCF_000247695.1 Heterocephalus glaber | reverse complement strand
TGAGAAATTATTTCTGATTTCATTTTTTCAGATCCCCTTTTGTTGCCAGTTGAGTGGGTCCAGGTGTCTGAGTATCAGAGTGTTCCATCTCATTTCCCTTTGGGGTTGCTGAAGGTGATCTGGAAGTCTGGTTTTGAGACTTATTTATGTGTTTTCTCTTTTTCAACCTGGGAGTGTGGCTATTGGAGCCTGCACCGATTACCTCCTCTGAGCTGAGAGAGGTGGGACAGGGGCTGGGAGCAGCGGTAGGGATGGTGGCCCAAAAGCCCTTTCCTCTGGGCTGGGAGCAGTGGGAGGGATGGTGGCCGTGAAACCCCTTCTTCTGGACCAGGAGCACTGGGAGGCCGGCTCAGAAGCCCCTTCCTCTGGGCCGGGAGCAGTGGGAGGGACGGTGGCTCAGAAGCCCCTTCCTCTGGGCCAGGAGCAGCAGGACAGAAGGTGGCCCAAAAGCCCTTTCTTCTGGCCTGGGAGCAGTGGGAGGGATGGTGACTGGGAAGCCCCTTCCTCTGGACCAGGAGCAGTGGGACGACCGCTCAGAAGCCCCTACCTCTGGGCCAGGAACAGTGAGACTCAGTACCTTGGTCTGGTGGTCTGGTGTCCTCTGCGTCTTTGTAGTGTGGAATCAGGTGGCTGCCTGTCTGCAGAGGGGTGATTCGGTGTCTTCCGCGTGTCTCAGGACCTCGGTAGGGCGTACACAGACCTGCCTGTCTGCAGCGGGCTGATTCGGTGTGTGTTCTGCGCGACTGGGGACCTCGGTAGGGTGTGGGCAGACCTGCCTGTGTGCAGCAGGGTGATTCGGCATCTTCTGCGTGACCAATTTTTTTTTTTGCAATATGGTCCACTAAGCCACTAAATTGCTCTGGCTGGGCTCGAACTTGCAATCCATCTGTGCCATACCCTGAGAGTGTGGAGGTGACAGGTATATGCCAGTATTGCAGATACCTAAGTTAGTTAAAAATTATTATAAGGCAATTTGACAAAGCTAGACCCTCAACATAGAAAAACAATTGAGGCACTTTTACTGGTTAGTATTATGAAAAGAAAAGAGGTACTACTTCCCCTAGAGATGAATAGCAATGATATTTCCTTTCCAGAAAAATTCCTTGTATGTGACTTGTTTTCCCATTTGATCCCCATTTAATCAATATTACCCAGGTGACTGTACTTGTAATCTTATTGGTTGATCATGGTTTTGACCCACCTCATGGCCACCTTGTAATTTTCCTTTGGTTTTGTTTTTTAAAACTTTTTTTTTTTTAACTTTTTTTTTTTTTTTTTGTACTGGGGATCGAACTCAGGTCCTTAAGCTTGCAGGGCAGGTGGCGGAACCACTGAGCTAAATCCTCGGCCCCTCTATTGGGTTTTATAGTTTTGTCTCACCTTGAACTTGCCTCACTTCGTGGCTTTGCTCAATAAAATGCCTTTGAAAAGTGGGGTGGGTGGACAATCCACTTTCCAGTCTCTCTTCAATCTCTATTAGACAGAAGCTGTCTTTCTCTCAATAAAATTTTCCTACTCTTAGCCTCCGTTGTTGCTAGAATTCATTCTGCGATTTTAGAGAACATGAACTTGCATTTAGAGTATCTAGCACGTTGGGAGTTATACTGTTTGCCTTTTTGCATTATTCTCGTTTATTTGAATTACTTGCTCTATATCATTTTTTGATTACTTGGTGCCCTATATCACCACCACATCCTGCTTAATCATTTTTATTCATGCTTCGAAAATATTCTTACTACCATATTATGAAGTTCCTTAAGCTGTACTCATAAGGCTCCATTTTTCATTTAGGTCTTTAGTACTCTGGTATTTATTTTAATGTCATGCATAAGATAGGCAATAAATACATTTTTTACTGAATTATTATATAGCTAATACAATACCAACTCTTAAAATTTTATCTCTACTAATATTAAATGTAGCCTTTGTATAAACTAAATTCTGAAGTTTAATTCAGTTTCTTCCTGATTTGCAGTTTTAATCCATTAATCTCCCTGATTTTCCTGCATTAGTAGCAGTTATTTTAGTCACATCTTTGTAATATATATATGTTAGTATCTGATTGGGGAAGTTTCTTTACATTATTGTTCTTTCCTTTTTCTCAGGAACATCTTAATTTAGACTTTTATTCTTCCAAATAAAATTTAGAGTATCTTGGACATACTTCCTAGAAATCCTATTGTAATCACATTAGCCTTATAGATTGTTTTCAGCATAGTTGATATCTTCATGAATCAAGCACTATATTCCTAGAATATGCTACCTGTTCTTGTCCTTATCATTTTGATATGTTTCTTATTATTTTTATTTTTATATGTTTTATATATAACATATAATGCTTTTGGAAGATTTCCCTTTCTGTTACATTGTCTTGCTTACTTTCTGCTATATATCTTGTTACTTTCTGCTGTAGTTTGGATCTTGAATGTCCCTCAAAGGCCCATGAGTTAAGGGCTTGTTACCCAGGGTGGTGTTATAGGGACGATTGGAACCTTTAAGAGGTGAGGCCTAGTAGATCTTTAGGTCACTTTGGGATGTGCCCTTGAAGAGGACTAGAGGATCTGAGATGCTTCCTCTCCTTTTCCTTTCTGTCTCATGTTTGAAGTGGGTTTGGTCTCCCACATCTGCTTCACCATTGACATCTGGCAGCCCTCTCCCTGACAATAGAGCCTTAAAGCAGTGGATCAACACAATCATGGACTGAACCCTCTAAAACCATCAACCAAGATAAACCTTTCTTCTTTATAATTTGAATGTTTCAAGTATTTTATTAAAATGATGGAAAGCTGACTAGCACACTTTATGAGTTCTCATTAGTTCCATGGTTTGTTTTCTTGGGAGATAATCATAGGATTTGCAGATTAACCCAGGAAAGTTTTCTTTTCTCTTTGTTTTTCTTCTTTCATTGGTTCTGATTGTTCTGCTTGGGTAGCTCCTATTACATTAGACTACAGTAATTATTACTCTTTCAGCATTTTTCTCCGTATCTGGAGAACTCTTAAATTGGTCATCCACATTATTGCTTATATTAGTCAGGACTCTCCAGAAATACAAAACCAGTAGGATTTATGTGTATATAGAAAGATTTATTATAAGGAATTGGCTCATGTAATTATGGAAGCTGCCAAGTTCCAAGGTCTGCAGTTGGCAAGCTGGGAACCCTGTGGAGTCAATAGTGTTGTTTTAGTCTGAATGCTTGCATGCTCAAAACCCAGAGAAAACTAATGCTTTAGTTCTAATACAAAGGCAAGAAAGAATGTCTCAACTCAAAGCAGGCAGATCAGAAGGCCAGCTTGTGGTTCTATCCAGGCTTCAACTGACTGGATGAGGTCATCTTTCCTTGGGTAGGGAAACACACCTTACTCAGTTTTTAACCTCATCCAGAAATGCCCTCACAGGCACAGCTAGAACAATGCTTGGCCAAATATCCAACACTCCAGTGAACAGAAGGGTTCTAGGCATATGAAAAAATTACTAACTATAGTTTCCATTCATTCCTCTAGTTATCAGAAGTAAATTTTTCCATGTCCAATTTTCTGAGTCTTAACGGGGACAGGTATTTTTGAATAGTTCCTATTCTGCATCTAATAAGTCCCTATTCTGCAATTTTCTCAGTCATATGGGGACAGGTATTTGTTCAAGTAGTTCCTATTCCTTGATGTGTAGGTCAGGGTCTTGAAGAATGTTATCAGCAGGGCACCCAGCAATTGCCAAAGAATGGCTTGCTGATTAATTATTTTATCTAATGTTTTGAGTTGTCAAACCAACTGAAGCTTTCAGTGTTTTAATTTAGTTTTAGGCTGTTATGGAAACTGAGGCATTTCTCATTGAGCTGTCGCTTTTCTGAGACCCCTGTGGCTGCAGCCATCAGGACCCTGAAGTGAGGAAAAGCCTGGAGTTGTACTTAAGATGATGGCTTAACTGGGGGCTATTCAGTGTCACTTTGCAAGTTTCCAGCTGGTGGTTTGGGCTCTGTGGTTGGAGGGTTTGCAGCCTTCCTTCTTGGCTTCCAGTTTTCTGAGAATTCTGAGAAGTGAGTTTTTGTAGACTTGGAATTTAATTATAAGCAGAGGATATACAAGGATGTTCAAGATCGATGCAAAAGGCAAGGATTCAGTGAGAGAGGAAGAGAGGAGAAAATAAAAACTCACTCTGGCTTGCCAGGAAGGCTGTTACCTTTTAGCTCTCGAGTTCCTATGCCCTGGATTTCCTCTCATACATCATCTGGCTTGGCATTTTGTTCCTGTACCCACTCTGATGGAGTCCTCTTAGAGGGAATTTTGGGCAGGATCTGAAGTCATCCATTCAACCATAGTATCACAGAGGGCATAGAACACTTGTAAAATGCTTCGAAACTTAGAGGTAAAAGTAATATTACATTTTATTTTTCTTTCTAAATGAAATCAAACCTTGCTCTAAGTACCATTATCTATAATTGGGAAAGGATTTTTGAGTTATTTTTTGTTCTCCCCCCTCCCCCCATTGAATTATGCAAAGGACCTCAGCATATGCATGTTTCTTGGATCGTGGAAGAACAGCCTGGTCTGACATCCATGGTGGTCACCATTATCAGTCTCCCTCCGTCTACTTATACATGTTCTGGTGGGACCTTGTCCATCTTCTCTGTCATCCTTTTGCTTCTACACGTGTCTGTAGTGAGACAGGATTTCTTCTTATCGGCAGTGGGCTTGGCCGTCGTGATGCCATGTTAACACCTTCCTTCTCCTCCCTAACTTCATATTTCCCGAAGCGCTCATGGGACTCCTCAGGCTCTGTGCATCCAACCCTTGTGTCCATTCTGTCCTTCTCTTGGCCTATCTTTCCTAAAACACTGACCTTCTAACTTTTCTCTGAGGTTAACAAAAAGGATGTATCAGCATGTAAGGATACAGAGCCAATCTCACGCCCTCTTGAGAAGAAAAGGAAAGAATAACCTGAGTTCTTCTAGCTGATGAGTTCACAAAACCTGTTCCCCCACCCCTTGAATTAAAAGCATGATGTCAATCTAATATTCCAACTACTTACTCTATTCCAGTATGTCTTTAGTCATTCAGGAAGAAAAGGCAAGCAGTAGATTTTGAACATTCTTGCTACAACCTGTCCTAAGAAATATACCTTTAGCCGGGCTAATCAATGCAAACAAAGTAAACTAGGGGACAAATTAGCAGAATTAGGAATGAAAGAAGGTACATTACTATAGCTCCTGGTACACATTCGTGCATACATACACATGTGTGTGCCCACATATTTAGAAAATTGACCAATTATTATAACAATAAGGTTGAAAGACTAGAAGGCATTGAAGAGGTGAAGAGTATTATGTTGGTATTATAGGTTTTTATTTCAGTTATACCTCTGATAATTTTGAGCAAGTCTATAAACCTCTATGGACTTAAGTTTTATCATCTATAAAAGTGTATAACAGACCTATAACTATGGATTTCAAAGCCCCAGAGGAACTGTAAACATGCATTATATGAGGTGTATAGTTCTGTTACCAAAGTTTTGGGCTTTTGACCAAAAACTCCCTGTTCTGGAGATGCCACAGACCAGGCTCACCCAGCCATCCCAAAATGCCAGTCACAGAGATGAGCAGTGGTGAAAGGCAAGAAAGGAGATTTAACCAGCATGGCCAAGCTGTGAAGCACAGATAAAGAGGTTCAAGATCTTGTCTTCAAGGGACTGACAGAAACTTTGGGATTTTGTATAGTAAGGGGAACAAGGGCAAGGGCAGGCAGCACAGGTAGTGCTGTTAAGTCATGGTCTGGCTGATCTCAGCTTTGGTCCTGTGAGGTCATGGGGAGGCATCATTGCTTGAGAGGGCAGTTTCATGAGATGATGGCTCCTGCCTTGTGGGCCAGCCTAATTTCATGTCATGTGATAATCCCTTCTGGTTGCAGAGTGACTTTGTCATGGGATGATCTTCCAGGCTCTGCTTTTCCTGGAATCTGAGGTGATTACAGGTTGAGGACAATGGCTGGAGACTTCTAGGCATTGCTTCAGGGAGTCTGGAACTGGATGTTGTAAAAGCTGGCAACTAGCTGTCCCTGCAAACCCTGAAAATTACTTCAGTTACTCTTATGTTCATGTGCTCAGTCTTGAAGAAGGATGAGACAGCCTAGGTAAATTTTGGGCTAAGAAACCTTGTAATAAGACACTGCTGAGTGGATTGCATACTTACATGCAGAATGAGCAGGGATTTGTACCAACTTTTTATGATAATAAATGAGACACATAAGATGAACGTAAAGATGCTGAGGTCTATTTTGTTTTCAGTTCCTTATTGGACATCTGCAGGCCTAGCTTATGAGTCTCAGCTATAGCTCTAGTTATGTATGTGCCAGTGTTTTTGTTTGGTGATTTTTATTAGTGGTTTGGTCAAATAGTTTTGAAAGCCCAGCTAGCCAAGCTGTCTACGAGCAACATTTTTTCTCTTGACCTTTCAAAGTCTCTCCAAGGGGTTTGCTGGAAAGAAGTTGACCACATCAAAGAAGGAAGAAATTTCAAGGATATTTTCTTAGAGAGAGGCATCTAGATGCAAACCAAGTGACTTCTACCTTTTGCATCTAATTGAAGGAGCCAAGAAACAGATTTTTTCTTACCTCACAAATTAAAGTATTCTTCTCTGTTTGGTCCAGGAAGTCACTGTGAGGTGAGGAGAGCAAACACACTGTGGATGCTTAATTTTTTCCCCCCCAAAATCTATAGGGTGCTGCTGTCCTGAGATGACAATATGGTTATAAGGGGGGACATGTAGTCCGAAGAAATAGCTAAATAGGACAGAAATTACCTAACAAAACTTTCAGATCAACCTCTCCCTTGTTCCAGCTTCTCAGTCTCTAGCTTATTGCTACCTCCCTCAGCTTCTGGCTTTCCAAGGTTACCACACCTCCTGCAATTCCAACAGCAACCACTCATCTCCCTCTCACCCCAGGTGGTAGAATCAGGAGAGGAAAGTACAGGTGGCAGAAAAATTCTGGCACTCTCTTTTGCTCTTTTACATATATATGTGCCTATTATCAGCAGGCCCCCTGCCATTTGAGGAGGTCATTAAGGTGTTTATGTGGAGTAAATCTGACAATGCCTCCTGGCCTGCCTGCTTCTTAGTTATTAGGATTCCTTAGCTTGAACCAGAGGCAGGAAGGCCATGCTCCTGTGTTTCCCTTGAGAACAGCAGTGTAATTGTCTTACTGGGTTTGCTGAGCACATTTAGGAGCATCTTTTGGCAATGAGATAGGTATAATTCTGGGCTAGCGGGGAGAAATATACAACCGATCTCCCACAGATTGAAAGGCAGATGAGCATCCCAGCAGAAGTAAAAGGGAAATGTGTTGACTGAAGTGCTCCAATCAAAGCATTAGCTGAGATTTCAAGGCACCATGGAATTCCATCCCAAGAAAAGGTCATATTGAAGGACAGAACTGCAGCTGTGCCTCACACTTTGGTAATGTTTTGGGGATCTTGAGGGCCTGCTCTAAGAAAATTCTTATTAAAATCCCTTATCTTCTGTCTTTTCAGAACCCCAATCTCCAGGGGCTTTATTTCATGCCTTTTCTTGGGCAGCCCTCTCACTCCTGCCGTCTTGACCCTGCACTCTTTGTTTCTTAGTTCAGTGCACCTTTGGGGGAAAGTTTCTGACATCACGTCTCTCTACCTGGTAGAGTCCTCTGGTAGCTCTTGCATTGGACTATTGTTCACTTCAAGATCTGTCCATGCAGTTTTCATCTTTCCTTTAAACTAAACGTGAAGTGTGAAGGAAGTGGGGAAAGAAGGTAAAGTCTTTGTAACGGTAAAATTTGCAATTGTATCCCTTACCAATTAAATTGTCAGTGTTATTTACAAACCAGTTGGCAGATTGCCTAGTCTTAATGGCGTTTTTTGTTTTAGACAAGATCCCTCTACTAGTTCAGGCTGACCTTGAACTCATTATGTAGTCCAGACTGGTTTTGAACTTGTGGTAATCCTCCTGCCTCATCCTCAGGAGTGTTGGGATTACAAGTGTGCCCAGCTTCTTGCTGGCTTTTTTTTTACTTATCTTTTCTCATTAGGACTATTTAGACTTACAGAGCTTAGAAATTGGAAGACATGGTGAGCTTAACTTTGAAAATCCTAATAATTTTTCTCAAATTATATTTCAAAAACAACTGTTGCCAAATCTCATTTCTGAATATAAATACAAAAATTATTTAAGGAATTATCAAAATAAATGTAGCAATATTAAGACCAAGTAAAATCTGTGCTAGAAATGCAAGGATATTCCATACAAGAAATTCATCGCATTGATAAATAAATTGATTTTAAGAGACAGTATCCATTTCTAAGGGAATTTCTTATAAGAGAAGAAATACATAGGCAAAACTATTTGAAAAAAATGAAGAATAGTAGTGAGGGAGGATGTTCATTATTGGAACAATGTATTGTAAAACCATAGTAATTAAAACACTGTACACATGTTGAGGTATGGATGCATAAAAGATAAGTAAAAGAGTAAAAAGTCCAGAAATGGACCCAAGAGCATCTTACAGGTTTATATATATTAAAAGGAGGCTTTTTAAGTTGTTAGAGAAAGGGTGGATTATTTGATAAAATGTGTTGGGACCATTGGTGAGATATTTATAGAAACTGAGGTGGAATCACTTCTGTCCCTCAACCTTTCAGGAGAAAAATGTGAAAAAAAAAGAAAACAAGAGAAAGAGAAGACTAAGGAAGAAGACAAAAGAAGGATAGAAGACTAGGAAGAGAAAAAAGAGGAAATAATCTAAGAAAGTAGAATAAGGGGTGGAATATTATGTTGGAGGCGGGAAAGGCTGAGTGGTAGCCTTTCTGGGAATCTGAGGTGAGCACTTGAAGTCGTAGGGAAACCCACTGTGCTCATGGCATAGTCTCTGAAGTACAGAGATACCCTGTGATTCCTTCAGTGACAGGATGATTAGGTTCCTAATGACTCACCTGTTTGAAAAGGAAATTGAAGTTTCACAATAAAAGGATAGTGTAGCCACAAGTGAGGTAAAGCAGTAGTGCAAATAACTCTTACTTTGGGTAAAGATACCAAAATGAAGTTGAGGAAAAAGTCAAGGAAAATCAGCTTCATTTGTTTGATCATAGGTATTATCCTGTGAAGTGTGGTAGACTGTTAAGTTATTGGGGGGTATTATTTTTTAATTCTTAACTTTTGTTAATACACATTTACAGTGCGTAATGATTATATTCATTATAGAGATTTGGTACATGTACATAACACATCTCAGTTCTCTTTTTTCCCTTTCCTCCTGGGGGCTGTATTGAATCTTTGTATGTCTATGCATTTTCTGACCCTTTATGCCAGTGTAACACACCTATGCCATCCATGTGCTGGCCAGTAAAGGGATCTCCCACCCACACCTCCCATATTCCCAAGTAACTTTTCTCTACACCTGCCTCTAGTTCTGAACATTTTCTCTGAAGTTCTGGTTGTTGCCTGACTGTGGTCCAGATGTTTCCTGATCTAAGCTGCATTTTCCCTGACAGACTTTGACTTTGGGGACTGCTGGTTTCCAGCATCTCTGTGGCTTCAGAAGAACCTGACCCCTAACTGCTATTCTACAATCTCAGGTTAACCAGTTGTGGTTGAGCCATCTTTGCCTGCCCCTCACTCCACCTTGTTCCCTGCACCATTTCTCATGATGAGTGAAGTGTTCTGGGAAGTTTTGTAAAACCAACACTCTACAACTCACATAATTTAAAATGCTATGAATGTGATAATATTCTTTAGAAGACTTCAGGATCAGTAATCAAACCCATAGGCTTTGAGGTCTCAGGCACATATCCTTCGAATCTGCTGCTCTGCTCAAAGCTTGAAAGTCTAGTAACTGTGAACTAGTGGTATATACTTTGTTAATTTCCTGATTTACTTCATTTTCTGACATTTTTAGAGACTTTTAAGAGATTTGAGTCTGATTCAAATAGTGCCCTTGAGTTTGCTGTTGGACAGAGATAGGGAGACCCATGTCCTGTAGGGTAGGAGCTCTCAGAAGCTTGTTTTGGGGATCTGGTTACCAATTCTGCTCCCTGTTGTGGTGCATGTGAAGGGCCTCACGTGGAGTCCAGTTTCAGTCCATTGCCTCCCACAACAGCACCTCCAGCTTTGCTTCCACATGAGCTGTTCTATTAGTACCCATTGAGTAGTTGTGCTTGGTGCCACTCTGGAGTTTTTGAGATTTCTCTTGGAAGTTCAAGGAGATTTTTAGCTTCTTTACAGTTAATTAAAGTGATCCTCCAATAAGCTCAATTGTTACTGCCCCACCTGCTTCTGAGATCTTAAATGCAATTATTTGGAAAATACTGCCCATCTCTGAGGTTTAATCAGATAAAGTCTCTGCAAGGCTACTAGTTTGTGGCAGTGGCACCGTCTTGAAGGATGATGATTCATTAGGATCAGTTACAATGAATCAAGGTTAATCCTTGGCTTTAAAGTAGGTGGGGAAGGGGGGAGAATTAAAAAGGAGGGGAGGGGAGGGGAAATTGTCATATTTCTTCATGGGAGGCAGCTGGATTTCATAATGAACATTATACTGATATATGTATCCCTCTATGTGCCAAGAACTATTCTAAGCTCTTGATATTAATCTATCATTTACTAGGAATCTTACAGATTTTAAATCAGTCACAGTCAGATCTATCACTTGTAAGTTGTGATCCCTGGGTGAGTGACTTTTCTAAACCACAGTTCCTTTGCTCATAACCCTTCTTTGAATGGTAGTAAGAGAACCTTCTGTAGAATGACACATGGCAGGCATGAAGCCAGTTTTGTTTCATGATGCTCATTCATTCCTCTTGTCTCAGGCATGGGATGCCTTATCCAAGCCCCATGTATGTCCTCATCGTGGCCTGTGTGTAATAGACTTCTCCCTTTATGCATGGTCTGCACCTGTTACTCCTCCTTTCAATGTAATCATTTCCTGATTCTATTTGGTGGCCCTTCTGTTCTGTGCATGTTCTCATATCTGTCTTGATATTTAAAGCCCTTCAGAGGCAGTGGTTGGTTCTCTGCCATGCCCTTACTGCAGGGCCAGGCTGCAGCAGGTAGTAAAATAGAAAAGGAATGTGATATGTTGAGCAGTCTCAATGCTTTATGGAGATAATGGGTGAGAATGTACGTGCACATTTCCCTAGGGAAAAAAAAATCAAATTTCTGTGGTTGGCCATAAGAAAGCAAATTCATGTTCATACACATACATGAGTGTATTGAGAGGAAAATGTGTACAGATAGTGGTAGATTTGAAAGTTTGATACTCAACTATTGCCTGAATGTTGGCACAGGCTGGGCACTATCTGGGCACTGGACATACAGCTGTAAACAGAAATCTTTGCCCATATTTAGCTTTTACCCAACAACTACTAATGAATAAGGAAAAAAAAATATATGTAGGTCACATGGAGATAGATCTTTGGGAAAAAATCAGGTAGGGAAAGGGAATGCAGAAGGAGTACTGGAGGGAAGAGAGGGGTTAAAATTTCAATTAAGGCATCCACTGAGAAGGTGGATTTGAGCAGTGACCCTAGGAAGAAAGGGAATGAGCCTACAGGAGAGAATTTCAGGCCCAGGGAAAAATAAGTGCAAAAGCCTAGAGAAAGGGTTGGTCGAGAGACATCAAGGAAGATATTGGACTGGAACAAAATTCGGAAGGGAGGAGCCCTAGGTACGGCTAGGGAATGGGAGAGGGGGTGGGAAGGAAAGCAGGTGAAGTCAGAATTTGGGCATGGCTTTGTGGATCCTTGTAAGTATGTTGGCCTTTATTCAGTAAGGATGTTTTTGATAGAAGACAAACCTAATCTAACTTACATTTTAAAAGGATTGCTTTGCCAGCTGTTCTGAGAGAATGCCGAGGAAGGAGTAAGACAGAGGCAGAGAGTCCAGGCACTATTGCTAGAGTCAGAGTGAGGGACAGAGCAGAAGCAGCAGACATGTGAGACATGGTCACATTCTGGATATACTGTGTCCCCCCTTATCTGCAGGGGATACACGCGAGGACCCACAGTAAGTGTCTGAAACCACAAATATGTTAACTATGTTTTTTTTTCTATACATACATATGATAAAGTTTAATTTATAAGTTTGGCATAGTAAGGGATTAACAACAGTAACTAAAAATAAAAAAGAACAATTATAACAATATGCTATAATAAAATTTATTTAAAGGTTATGAATTACTTATTTCTGTGATTTTTCCTTCTAATATTTTTGAATCACTGTTAACTTTTAACCATAGTTTAACCAGTTTTGGAAAGCAAAACAGTGGATAAGGGGGGCCTACAATATTTTCACAGCAGAGTTAACAGGGTTTGTGGATGAACTGGATAGGCAGTGAGAGAAAGAGAAGTCGCAGGGAACAAAGGGGAGTAGCAATAGCAAATATTTCTCTAGAAGGCAGAACTGGGGCCAAAGATATGACAGGGGGCCAGATTTCAGCTCTGGAACTGAAGAAACAACAGCTGAAACCTTATACGCAAAGCCGTCCAATAAAAAAATGCTTGCAGCCTTGGTGCCCAGAGACTTCCTGAGACCCACAGTCCTATGTGAAGAAGAGGGATTGGTGGACCTCTTCTGCACGGGGCCAGATGGTAAGTGTCTTAGGCATTCTGGGCTGTACTGTCTCAGTAGCATGCAATCAACTCTACCAGTGTAGTGTGAAAGCCTCCACAGGCAATACCTGTGGCTGGATTCAAAACACATGTTTACAAAAACAAGTAGCGGGCTGGATTTGGCTCACAGCCTCTGTTTGCCCATTCCTGGGCTTGAGGATCGCTGGAGGTGACTTCACTTCTGAAATGTTAGTCTCTGAACTAATGAAATCATCTTTATTTCAAGGACATCTGCATATGGACATTCAAACTTCAACCCTTAACCAAAGTGAATTGTTTGTTTCAACTTTACTGTGCACTATTAAAAAATTAATAAAAACAGGAAACACATGTATATGCCATAACAATCTGAAAAGACACCTCAGAAGCCTTCTTTTCTCCAAAGAGAAGGGGCAAATCATCTGCTGTCCCACCAAGCAGAGGCAGCCACAGTTAAGACTTTGCACAACAGTAAGTAACAAATTCTGTGTTACATGCCCCAACCAGATCTGTCCTTTTAGACCAGTGGTTCTCAGCTTTGCCTCCCAGGGATATTTGACCGTGTGTGCTACATGTAGGTTTGTCACATTGAGAAGTTACAACTGGCATCTAGTGGGTAGAGACCAGAAATGCTGTTAAATATCCTATAATGCACAGGACAGGCCTTACGGGTAACCCAGAGTTACCCAGCCAGGATAGTGCTGGGCGAGGATAGTGCTGAGTGAGAAACCCCGGTTAGAACTATTAGATGAGTTACTCATACTTTTTTAAAAAGAAAAAATGAAATCAAAAGCAGATATTATAGTACCATCTTTGTCTGCATTCGCCAATAAACATCTATCTGTGCATATAAATCTTTCTATTATTATTCAAGCCCATGTGCCATCCTTTCCTTCATGTGAAGGTAACATGATTTAAAATCCTTTTCCTTATTTTTAGATACTTAGTTTTTCTCCTAATTTTAACTCACATAACTAAGGAGACTTCTTCTATGTAAATACTTAGGCATTTTGTTAGTTTTGTGCCCCCAGTGATACTCACTGTGCCCAGAGTGGGGTGGGCACTGGGTAAATGCACCTCAAGGCTGAAATTCCATTTCTTTCCTCTGCTTGGACAGTATTTGGGGCTGATTCCCTCCAAGTGTCTTTGGCCAGTGGGCTGCATTTTACCTCAAGTCCTGGAGTGAAGACCAGATGAGTCAGAATACACACGTGGCAGGGATGGGAAGGCATGAGCATTGGCACTAAGGCCTGTGTTAGCTGAGCAGCGAACCCGGTGACTCAGATGGCACTTTAAATCACTATGCTCTGGCACCACTAGTAGGCCAGGGTCGGCAGCATGTCAGGCTGATACCTGACAGTGTGTGATACAGAAGAAGCCGTGGCCAGGTTTTTCCCCCTGGGATTGGGGACTGAATCCAAGACCTTCACACTAAACTACATCCCTAACCCTCTTAAAAATTTTATTTTTTTATGCCATTGATTTAGCTCAGTGGTTCCACCACCTGCCTTGCAAACACAAGGTCCTGAGTTTGATCCTTGGTACCAAAAGAAAAACCAATTTAAAAAAATTTTTTTTTTATTTTAAGACAGGGTCTCATTGTGTTGCCCAGTCTGGGCTTGAACTTGCAATCCTCCTGCATCAGCATCCCAGAATATTGGGATTATAGGCATGCACCACCATACCTGACTCTGCCACTTCATTTTGATTCATTCTTAGACTTTCCATCTTTCTGCTTACATTATCCATTTATTCTTTTTTTTAAAAATCTATTTATTCTTGTGTATCACCCACTTATTTTATTGGAGCCCTTAATATATTAATTATAGTTATTTTTAATTCCCTGTCGGTTAGTTATGAAATCTCTGCTATATCTGACTCTGATTCTAACACTTTGTCACTTCAGGTTATATTTTTTACCTTTTAGTATGGCTCACAATTTTTTGTTGAGAGCAATGTATATCAGTTAAGAGAAACTGTGATAAGCTCTAATTCTTGTTTTGTTTTGTTTTGCTTTATTTTGTTTGAAACAGGGTCTCACTATATAGCCCAGGTTTGCCTCAAACTTGGAGCCATGGAATGGCTCAGCCTCCCGAGCGCTGGAATTACAGAGGTGCAGCACCAGGTCTGGCAATATTGTTCCAATTCTATGGCCAAATTGTTTAGGAGTTAGATGTGTTTACTGTACCTGCGGTGTCATTGGCTACAATTTCCTCCAATGCTCTTGTTTTTGTCTTTCCTATTGTCTTTGGGTTTTTCTGGGCGCGTGTTAAATGAGCCTGAGGCTAGTAGCTCTTCTAGCTCTATACAACTGTTATTCTACAGGAACCCTATTACTGTGAGAGTGAAGTGTCAGGGGTGATAGTTATTTTGAAGTTTCAATTTCCTTACAGAGTCTTTCTCCACATTCTTCTCTCTCTTCTCCTTCTCCGCCTTCCCTCTCATCTGATGTTCCTTGACTGTCTACTCACATGTAAGAGAAAGCACTACAATGCCAACTGTAAACACATGGATTGGAAGGAAGTGACAGGAGTCGTGCTTGTGGATTGTGGCTTTACCATGATCTCTTGGTTGAACATTCCTAATCTGAGTATCTGAAATATGAACTGCTCCAATCCAAAACTTAGGACAACTGACTCGATGCCACAGTAGAAAATTCCACACCTGACCTCACATGTCAGTTTATAGTCAAAGTGCAGGCGCACTAAAAATATCATATAAAATTACCTTTAGGCTATGTAGATAGGGTGTGTATGAAACATTAATGAATTTCGTGTTTAGACTTAGGTCCAATCCCCAAGATATTTCATTGTGTATATGCAAATATTCCAAAGTCTAAAAACAAACCCAGACTCCAGACACTTCTTGTGCCCAGTATTTTAGATGAAAGATGTGCAATCTGTAGTTGGTTAGTTTGAGGGCACGATCTCTGATATCAGTATATTTGGGATTTCCTCTTGGGTGGTATAGATTGGTCAGAGAAAAATATTCTAGTTTGTGGCCTGAAAGCTAAAAAGGAGAAAAGAACTGGGTATCCTTTCTCCCTTTAGAGATGTTCTACTTTATACACTCCCTCCCCCGAGACCACACCTTCAGTCTTGTTGAGATTTGGGTATTGTCTGCCAACATGGAGCTCGAGAGAGAATCTTGGGATAGGATTCTGAATCACGTTTCCAGTCAACCCTCATTTCAGCTTTTCCTGTTCCAGAAAACATGCTGCTACCAATTACTGAACCTTTGGGGAATTCTTTCTTAGGTCTTCTGAATCAGTTACTACTCATCTCCTTGTTTCCCAGGGTCCAAAATAAGGCTGCTATTGTAGCTTTTCTCATTTTCTTTGTCATTGTAGCCTCATGCTTAAAAAAGAAAATCTCATTATGTCTCTTTGGTAGAAATTTGGAAGAAAGAGGGGTAAGTGTGTGTGAGCTTAGGTAGAAATGCCTTCCTTCTCTACTTCCTGACATCTTGTTGATTAAGGCAACCATGAGAACCCTCAGACAGATGTGCTTAGATCTTTGTTTGCATGAGTCATGGTTAAATTTTTCATATTTTTTATTTTAAATTAATATTTATTTTTATAAGAATAATAGATACATATAAAAGTGTTACTGCTTTCTAAGTTTAAATACATTCCATGGACTTCTTGTTCTGATAAAGAATTAGTTTTCTTAGACCACCTCTTGATTTTTGTCATTAATATTTAATGTTCATGTTATTACAGCATGGGACCCAGGAAAGAGGAAATTCAGCTTAGGAGAAATCAAGTTGAACCCTCGGGGTTAGCATGTCCTTTGTAGCTACCTGAGAAAATGGCATATTTTTTGGAAGCCTTTCATGTCTGAAAAATGTCTTTTTTTCTACTTAAATACTTCTTTGAAATTTTGGCTAAACCTAGAGTTATAGGTTGAAAAAAACATCTTTCTCAAAACAATTAAGGCATTGTTTCATTGCCTTTGAATTTCTTGTGTTATAATTGGGAACTATGATGCTTTCTGATTGTGTTTCTTTATGTGAATTGTTACTACCCCCTGGAAACATTTTAGTATATTCTCATGTGCTTGGTGTTGTGAAACTTTCTGATAATGTGCCTTAATTTGTGTCGTTTCTCTTAGGATGCTAGGTGCACTAAAGACTCTCATCTAGGAACCTGTGTCCATTTCTGGGAAATGTTACTGTATTCCTGTGATAATTTCTTGCCCTCCATATTCTCTTTGAATTATCTAGAACTTTTCTCAGTCAGAGGTTGGATATTTTGGACTGTTTTCTCATCTTTAAAGATCTTTTGTACTATTTTCCCTATGTCTGTAGTTTTGTTTTAATTTATATTATTTTTTAAAAATATTATGAATACACTTTATATTCTTTTTATATTGCCTAATATATTTTTATTTTTAAATAGTTTTGTTATTCCTTTTACATAATAGCATGCTATTCTTATTCCTTGTCTGCAGTATGTTTTCTTATTTGTGTAGATATTAGCTATTGTGTTTCTTTAAAAGTCTTTTTCTCTTCCCTACATTATATTGCTTTTTTTCTCCCAGGTCCCTATTTCTCTTCATTTCTGACTTTGATCATGTTGAATCGTTTCTTAAATGCTTGCCAATCATTGAGTGGTCATATTTAAGAGACTGAAATATGAGTGGGCCTTGTCCACCGTTTTATTTTAAATGAAAAGGTAACTGGGCAGCGTTTTTCACTGATCTTTTCTTAGAGAGTCACACAGTAGCATTTTCAGTTTCTCCAAAGAAGAATCTTCCAGACTTCTTTGAGGCAAGAGTGGATTAGAGACATGTCTCTGCCTGCCAGCGTCTTGGGACAGGGAAGCAGGCTCAGACCTCTGGCCTCCACCTCATACTCACCTTTACCATCCCCCGAACTCATTCCTCCAATTTTGGGTCTTCCTAGGGTTCTGCTGGAACAATCAACTCCTCATTAGTATCAGTGTTAGTGTTTAGATTATAGCATTCTTTTTTTCTGGTGGGATTGCCAAATTCACTTTTGTCTCCTTTCTCATTTCTGCTTTCAACTATCTGTTGGAATCTTACCCTCAGGGTCTCCTCCATATTTGTTTCCTCCATTTTTATTCTTGTGGGGTTTTGGAGGTGATAAAACCCTGAACTGACTTGATTATATTTAACTAGCATCCCTCAGACCTGGGGTTTTAACCCAAACAGTTCCTCCTTGTAAGTAGCAACTGAGTTTCACCGGGCCAAGGGTGGCCAGGACCTATCTCTTTGTTGAATAGGATATGGTTTCATGTGGCTTGTCATGTGCTTCTCAATCATATGGCAAAACTCCTTGATCCCGACTTTTCTCTACTGAGGCCGAATGAGAGCTGGAAGGAGTTCGTGTGTTCACACGCAGAATACAGAATGTCTTGCAACGAGCCAGCTTCTCCATGGCCTGTCCTCAGCAGCAGTCGAGGGACCAGCGCCTCTGACAGTGGTTCCCCAGGTAACAGCACCAGAATCACAAAGGCTCAATAGCAGCTTCCTCAAGGGTCAGCCTTGGACCTCTGTATCCCCCTTTTAGTAGCATATGGCCGTAGAAATAGTTGTCACCCAGACCCCACAGGACTGAGTGTTATCTTTCTTAGAGAGTAGGTTCTCCTTATCTGGGACTGTAAACAGGGAGAAGAGAATTGACATTTAATGAGAAAGGCATCACCCTAGGTGCTTTGTATAGGTTCACTAACTTCATTCTTGGAACAACTCTTTGAAGGCAGTATCAATACTTTACTTTTTTTTGAGTTTGGAAGGTTACCAAGGGCATGGCTGCTAAGTGGCAGAATGGGGATTTGAACTCCACTATGTCCAGCTCAAAACCTAGCAGAACTTTGGTGGAACACTCTGGATGATGAGAAAAATGGGGGCCTCTATTCTCAGGAAATCTCAAAGGAGCTGTCTGTGTTAGGTGTTTATTCAGAAAGTGCTCCAAAGATGTGATTTGAATGACCAAGGGTGATGGAAGAAGCATTCTCCTTTTGGAAGTACTTTAAGATTTTTAACAATACCTTGAAATACAGATCCTTATTTAAAAGAATCCAGAAGTTTAAATACCCAACCAACTTTCAGTTGCCTGCAGCTAAGACATATGTCTTGAGTATCTCATAGTAGTAATACCCACATGAAATTTTTATCACTATTTTCAAGGCACTGTGTGGAGAATCCGTTGTGAGAACAGCTTTGCTGGTTGAGATCACATTTGTGTTTGAGAAACAGGTTAACCTCTTTTTGTGAAAATTTCAAAAGAGTGTTTTTAAAATAATAAGAAAAAACCCTTCCATTCAGAAAGCAAGATAATTTGGATCTGGATCTGGTTTCTTAATTCCAGCCCTGTATCTTAGGCTTAGTCTAAGAAGTGTCAGAGTAGGAAGTGATATCAACTGTGACTAAAACATTCCATTGATCCAATTTACTGTGTTGTATGAGAATTTCATTAGTTAGAACAATGATAGTGATGGTAAATGAGATCAGTCATTTCAAGGGCATGTTTGTCCAATTCTTTCTTCTCCTGTGGTACTGTGGAAAACATGGGAATGCCAAATCCGGCTCTTGGTGGAAATGGATGCAGGGAGCTTGGGACTGTAAACAGAAAGTCAGGTGCAGGTAAACAAGTGTGTGTGTGTGTGTGTGTGTGTGTGTGTGTGTACCTATGTATGCACATGTGTTAGTCTCCTGCATTGCCTCAGATACGGTTTTGTGTTTTCAACCTGGCAAGTAGGTGGGCCATAAATTGGGTTAATCTAGATCAAAGGAAGAACATGGTCAATGTCTGACTCTCCAAGGCAGCACAAACAACCTTAGCCAAGACTGGAGTATTTATATGCTTTTCTGAAAAACTGAAGTAAAACATCTTTCTCAGCTGAGTATGGTGGAGCATGCCTGTAATCCCAGCACTCAGGGAGGATGAGGCAGGAGGATCACAAGTTCCAGCCCAGCCTGAGCAACTCAGTAACTTATTGAGATCCTGTCTAAACACACACACACACACACACACACACACACACACACACTGTTTTTCCTTAATTTAATAGAGATTGGCAGCACAAAGCCTATGGCATGGGTGTTTAATTTAAGGAAAAGTAGATTAATATGCTATCGGGCAGTAGTTTAATTTATGGTACTGGGTGACTAATGGGAACAACTAGAACTATGGATTTATTTTCCTATCAAACCTAGCAGAATTTTTACCACTTATTTCTTCAAATAAATTCTTCCTTAGAACTGGCATAGTAAAACAGCCTGAGGTCTGATGGAACAAATGGAAATGCTGACTTTCCTCTCTCCCTCCCTCCTTCTTTTCCTTCCTTCTTCCTTTTTTCCAAGGAGAATGGAGAGATGACTGTGACCACCTGCAATGCAGGGCACTGGGGAGGAGCTGTTCCCTGCCCAGATTCATTCGCTCTGAGACAGCATGTTACACAAAATAACTGCGCAGGGAGAGTGCAGCTGACGGTGGGGTGTAGAAAATGGGGTGTAAAAGGCAGACTGAGTTCTTGTATGTTGGTGGTGATGATGAAGAGCAGTGTGGCAAGGTGAATGTCTGAGAAGACTCACGAAGAGATGGTAACAGAGTCGGACTACAGGAAGAGTCAGAGGAAACCAAGGGATTGTGTATTCCAAGTTAGGAAGGGCAAGAGGGCAGGGGTTCCCCAGCCAGCTGAAAGAGCATGTGCAAAGGCAAGCTGGTTAGTGCACTTGAGCAAAGGAGAAAGACTGTACCTCTAATAGGCAAGAGCACCAGGAGATGAAGAGACTGGAGCAGTGGGCGTACAGGGCCTTCTTTTCCTGGCCTAAAGGCAACTATGGGGGATATAGCAGAAGTTGGTTTGTTTGCTTTTCAATTAATTAAATTAGCATTTATTTACCATAATGTACAAGGACTTGTACAAAATACGTAAAAGATTCTACAAAATTATTAAATGTTAGAGTTGAAAAAGACTTAAAGTATCACTCAATCCAACATTTTTATTTCAGCTGACAATATCTATGCACTGTAGTAAGACAAACATGAGCATGAGCATACACTGCTTCACAGAACAGCATATAGTTATGTAGAGGAAATACTTTGAATCAACACCACATTTCCTGATTCAGTTCAGGGTTCTGTATATAATGCCAAAGATAATATTCCTTCCCTAAGGTACTTTGTTCTGTTGAAACCAAATAAACTATGTGTAACTTTCTTTTGAAGGAATGGGTTTATTTAGCATATTTTAGCTCATTTTCTTCATATTTCTGCAGCAATATTAAATCTCTCATTTCCTATTCTGCCCTATCTGTGTGTTCTCAAGAACCATCCTTGTTGCCTGAGAAAATTTTCAGAATATTTGGCTGCTTTTCTCTCCCCCCAAAACTTTAAAACTCTTTTATTTACTTTTATTGCAGTGGAAGATAGATGACATAAAATTGATCCTATTGACCATGTTTAACCTGTGTTGTGTTTACAGTGCAGTGAAACAAAGCATCTTCACATTACTGTACAACTATCCCTGCTGTCCCTCTTCAGAATTTTTTTGTCATCCCAAACTGAAATCTCTGATATTTTTTCTCTATGAATCTCAACATTTTAATTGAAAAATTTCAAATATATAATCGAAGCGATAAGATTACACAGTAAAGATCATATACCCACTATCTCTGCTCTGCAACTAACATTTTGCTATATTTGCTTTTCTACAAATAAATGTTCATTTTATGTATTTTTCCATTATCAATCAATCCATGTTATTTTTCTCTCATGCTAGTGTTTCATGTATGTCAAATGAAGTTGCAGGCCTCAGATTTTTCCCCTTAAATCCTTTAGCATACATACTTTACTAGAATGTGACATTATTTATGGCAATAAATAGATGTTTTAGATTTCCACAGCAGGGTGCTGACTTGATCAGATAGTTTCCTGCTAAGACAAAGAACTCTGGTCCCATTTAATAAGAGAGATAAGATGGGCATGATTCTGGAGGAAATTATACAAATGTCTCTTGGGGCTGAAATATATAAATCCAGACTCACTCTAGAAAGTCCAGAAGGATGCATGAAAAAAACCCCCACAACAAAACAAAAACCTCCTTCCACTAAATCTCTCCAATTCAATGAAGTAAAAAGAGTAAGAGCTTTGGAATCAGATAAATCTGGTCCCCGTTCCAGCTATCCTGTGCATCTATCTTTCTATTCATTCTTCTTTTACTTTGACTCAAAAGCTATTTGCTGTAGTTCATACGAACAAAAGAAAAATAAATAAATAAAATCTGTGAGCAGCGATTGTGCCAAGAGTATTTGAATTTGAGTTTCCTGCCATCCTTAATAAAGGGAAAAATAAAACTGTGTATATGATCCTCTATAAGCAGAGATGCTAAAGTTCATAACTTTGGGAAATTCACTTAACTTTTGTAAGCTTCGGTTCTCTCATCTGTACAATGGAGAAAATAAATACCTGCCCTCCCCAGAGCTGTAGTGAGAATTAAGAGGTCAGTGTCCTTGAAAGGCTTGGCACATTGCCTGGCACATTGCCTGTCACATAGGTTCTCAGCAGTTGTTGGTTCCTTTCTCCTTTAATGCCACATTACCTTGTGACTTGTGTTTGACTAAAAGTGGAGTATACAGAGCCCTGCAGAATGAAGGTTTTATTTAGATTCTCATTAACTGAGGTTTTAGTCTTGTGGCAACTGCGCTTCCTGCTTGTCTACCCATTGGCCAGTAGGGTTCCAGTGGAACTCTTAAATTGTTTGTTTGCATCAGTGCTGGCTAGGTTTGTTTGCTAGGTGCTTCACTGTTTTTTTCTTTTTAAATGCTGCTATAGAGTAGAGCTGTATGATTCAAAACAAAATAAAACATTCCTCTCAACATGGAATGCTTCATTTGATAGCTTAAAGATTTTTCTCTCACATTTATAGTTCTCCAAAAGTTGGCAATGAAATTGGAGCCATGATCTGCTGATGTTGGGGGTTAGTTAGCAGGCAGCAAAGTTGCTGAGTGATTCGTTCTAGCTAGAGTATTAATTGATTACTTCAGTTACTTAGCATCTAAGCACTGGAGGTGAGGTGTCATTTGGCATTCCAACTTGCTGCTTGGCACTTTGATCTTCTGAGAGCTTCAAATGCCAGACTTACTCAACTTATTTAATTCACTAGCTATATTTAGATGTTGGAACAGTTAATTTTGACTGGACCATGGGGTGCCTCAACATTTGGCCAAACATTCTGTGTCTGTGAGGGTTGATGGGATTAGATTAAGATCTGAATTAGTAAACTGAGTAAAGCAGATTGCCTGTCCAGATTGCTTCATCTCATAAATTGAAAACTTAAATAGGAGAAAAACCAAAAGCAGACAAACAAAGAACGATGAGGAATGCAGGCAACTCTTCTTGCCTGGCAGTTTGAGCTGGGACATTGGTCTCTTCTAGTCCTCAAACTCAGATGGAAACCTCAGGCTTTCTAAGCTCCGCGCTCATAGCCTGATCTCTTCTTTGAGAGTGAAATCAGTGTTGGCCCTACTTCTCACCACTATTGCACCAGGAATGAGTTTTAAGGTTTCAACATATGAATTTGGGGGTACACATTCAAACCATAGCACTTTTATTGCTTGTTTTACTATCCCTCTCCTGCACTGAAAAGCTTTCCTAGTCTGTGAAAGAGAAATTTACAGTGTAATTGGTGTACCTGTTTGGTCCAGGCCCTAGAACGCACCATGCCCATTTCCTCCTCCAGGACATACTCCATTCTCCTCTCCACCTCTCTAAATTTCACTCATTTCTGTCTTCCTGGCAGCCTTCTAGTACCACTCACCTCAGGCCACAAAGACCTCTGTCCTGTGAACATGGAAACAGTGCCAGAGAGGAAGGGGCCAGGAACCAGATATACCCAGTCCCCAGGGTCACACCTCAGTGGCCCACCCAGACACACTCAGAAATGTGCTTTACTAACCCTCTAGGTGGCTCTCAAGCCAATCAAGTTGACCTTGCAGCTTAGGCATCACGAGCTCCCATAGTGGAGAAACACAATCTGATTGTTCTCTGGCCTCATTCTGTTTTCCCTTCTGACAAGGAAGGGTCTGCCCCTCATCAGAAATGCCATTGCTGTCTGGTCTCTTTCCAAGAAGAGGGTAAGAATACAGGCAATCTGAGTATGGAAAATTATTTGGAGCAACAAAAATGTTCTTCTTAATGAAATAAAAAGATAAGTCAGCAAGAATTTATTATATATTTCCTAACCTTCTAGAAGACAAATTTAGCCCAATCACTGCCTTCAAGGAGTTTATATACAGGCTAGAAAGGCAGATTGTCTTTAAGAAATACAAGAGCCCTTCCTCCTTATCTGTGGCAGATCCAAGACCTCCAGAAAGTATATGAAACCCTCAGATAACACCAAAGCTTGTGTATACTATGTTTTTTCCCTACACAAACATCACTGATAAATTTTGACTTATAAATTGAGCACAGTAAGAGATTGATATCAATAGCAGCAATAGCAATAGTATTTTATTATTGTAGTTAAGGATAAAATAGAACAATTAGAATACTGTAATAAAAAGTTATGTAATTGTAGTCTCTCTCAAAATATCTTACTGGACACTACATGCTGATAGGTGAGTAGCCTATACAGCATGGATACATTGGATAAGGGATGATTATATCTGCGGTGGGAGGGAGGAGGATGGCAGGAGATTTTGTCATGATACTCAGAATAGTATACAATGTAAAACTTAAAAACTGTTTTGTTTTGTTTTTGGTACCAGGGATCGAACTCGGGTCCTTGCATTTGCGCTTGCACAGCAGGCAGCAAAACCACTGAGCCAAATCCCCAGCCTTTAAAAACTGTTTATTTCTGGAGCTCCATTTAATAATTTCAGACCATGGTTGATTGCAGGTAACTCCATGGAAAGTGCAGCTGTGGAGAAGGGAGCTTATGCTAAGGCCAATAGTAGAGAAGTTTGCAGATCTTAGCTAGGCATAGGGGCTGGGCACAAGTAGAGAGTCCCAAATAACAGTGACTAGAGGCCAGGGTCATGTCATTTTAAGGACACTCCAAGCATTGTGGCTGGAAGTGAGACAAGGTTTCAGGGCTAGTGAGGAAAGGCAAAAAATGAGATTAAGCTATAGAGAAGGTAGGGTGGGGCAAAGATGACCTTCATGCCATGCTGTGTATTTAGGGCTTCACCCTAGGAAGAATAGAGAGCCACTGGAAAACTTCAAACTGTCAGCCCCATCGTCATCACACTCACACGGTGGCAGGCAGAACCCTCGCGACTCTTCTTTTTAGTCTGAGATGCAGTCTCACTGTGTTGCCCAGGTTGGCCTTGAACTCAGAATCCTCTGCCTTAACCTCTTGAGTAGCTGGGGTTATCGGCATTCACCACTACCACCCTCATGACTCTTCTGTGGGGAGAAGTAGACAGATATTTAAATGAACAAGTAATAAATAGGGCTTGGGACTCAGATTTAGATGATCAATTGGGAGGCCCTTAACCATTTCGAGGATGTTTCCTTAACTATTTAATAACAATGACTTCCCTTCTTTCACAGTAGTTATTTTCTTTTCAGGACAGCTCAGAAATAGTTCATATGAACTTGTTTAGCAATGGAAGAAGAAATTACTTAACTTTAAATAGTAAAAATTTATACTCTCCACTACAGTCAACCAGAATGTCTTGCTCTTTTCTTCTGTTCTTACAACAAAATTCCCCTTCTCTTACATTAGCCAGCTTTTCGTTATTGTGACAAAATGAGTGAAAAAAAATTTAGAAGAGGAATTGTTTGTTTTGACTTGTGGTTTCAGAGGTTTTATTCCACATTGGTTGATCACCATTGCTTTTGGATCTGTGGTGAGGCAGAAACATGGAGAAAGGGCATAGCATAGGAAATCTGCTCACATTATGGCACTAAGAAACAAAGACAGAGAGAGCCTGTGCTGCAAGCTTTGTCCTCCTGCTCTTGTTCCATCTTATTGGATGGTGCCACCACATTCAGGGCAGGTTTTCTCCATCAGTTTGCCGACCCATGTTCCGGTTATCTCTGGAAACACCTTTGCAGATACACCCCAAAGAATGCTTAACTAATTTCCTAGACTAAATCCATCTAAATTGACCATCAGGATTAACCATCATAGCTCTCCTTCCAGACTTGCAAGAGAGTGTGACTGAAGGAGGATAGGGTGGACCTCTGGGTGTGGAGAATTGAATGCTTGTGTGTTGGAGGTGGCTGTGAGAGGCGATTGTTAGCAAGTCTGTGTTCCGTGATGTCAGGTTGGTGCATTAGAATTGGCCGGGGTGGGAGTATTTACACAACATATGTCAGCAAATGCTACAAATGAGGATCTCTCCCTATCCCCTACCCCAGAGCAGTGTGTTAAACATTTACCAGCACACCGTGCAGTGAGGATGCTTGAATAAGCACAAGGGAAATACGCGGGTGCTCACACAGTCCTGCTAGAGGGAGAGGACACCATTCCGTGTATTCTGGGTCTCAGGGAGCCTTTCAGCTTTCCTTGCTATTTGAGCATGACCCTTGGTAAGCATCTACTGCTTAGGTCCACCCTGCTCAAGCCAAAGGCTTCTTGCTGCCAGCATAGCTGGGCTGTTGCTCTCAGCCCACAGTATCCAGTGCAGAACTTCCACTGGCCTGGCATATTTCCTACTTTCTACCTTCTTTGATCAAGTTGTTAAATGATAAAGATAGTATCTTGGATGTTACCTGTCACAGTCTCAGTCCTCAGGACACCATGCCAATGAGGCTCTTTGAAGAGAGCTTTTTTACCAGTTGATAGAAATTGCTTGAAGACAACCGCCAGCCTTGGCACAGAGTAGACATGCATGTCTGTGGAATGAATGTGTGAGCACTTCTAGTAAATGGTGCAAGTGACACCACCTTTCTAAGCAGCTGAATCTCATCGCACGCTGCTGAATCCACTGGCATGCCCTCAGCAAGATACTAGGCCAGACTCCTGGGCTAAATTAGCCTAGGGTGTAAATTATAATGACCAGAGCAAGAGATGCTATTTTTATTTTGTAGCAAACAGATGTAAAAGAAAACACACTATTGGCAAGGTTGCTAGAGAAAATCAGCTGGAGGAAGTAACCCTGGTGTAGGAAGTTGTGGATTAGTGTTCTACAGCAAATTTTTGTTAAGAACTCAGTTCTTAAGATTAGTTATTAAATTGTTATTAAATCTTGCTCTTCTAAAAGGTGAGCTGGCTCTGGGTAGTTATTCTACAGTAATATTTAGGTATTCTTGAAGTGACTGCATTTTCTATAGTCACACCTCAGTTTAAAGAAGCAGTCACACAGGTGACCATTGTCTTGTTTGCATAAGTCTTTGCCTTACTTCAAATTGAAAATCTGCCAGGCATCATGCCTCACTCCTGTGATCCCAGCACTCTGGGAGCTGAAGGTGGGAAGATTGCAAGTTCAATCCCTGCCTGGACAATTTAGCAACTTGACAAGATCCTGTCTCAAAATAAACAATAACAACAACAAAAAGCTGGGCTTACTTGGGTTCAACCCACATTACTACAAAAAGAAAAGGAAAATCCTACAAACTCTCTCAGCTCTGTCTGGGTAGATAGGACAGTTGATCATGCTAGATGCAGCTGTTGTAAAAGCTGTATTTTGAAGTCAGACATCGGACTTCAACGCACTTATCCCATTGTTCTTGCACTTTCTGAAGCAGTTTGGAAGTCTACTTTCCGTGAGTGTCCTTAGTTACATTGCCGTGGGTGCCTTGATGTCCTGAATTGATTCAGAACACTTAACTTTTCAGGGTCATTTGACTTTGGGGAAGAGCCAGAAGTGACACCATGCCAGATCTGGTGAATAAAGTGGATGAAAATACACTAGAATATTTTTATAAGCCTGGCTTTCCATTGGATGGCATTCAGCAGCACCATTCACTGTATTTTTGGTCACAGCCCCATAAAGACACTCACCAAAGAGGACTCTAGAACTGCTTCAGACAGTGACAAGAAGGATGAGATAAGAGTGTTAGAAGTGATAGGGATTATTTTGAAGGGATTAATGTCAAGGTGTCTTTTGTTGTAAAAATTTTGACATTTAAACATTCACCATATATTTTGATCATACCTTGCCAATTCAGCCAGACAGTGCTTTTAAAAACCCTTGACACAGTGTTTTGTTCATGGTAGGTGTACAGTGCATTTTCCTTTCATTGATACAGTTTTTCTATCACTGTGGCTTTTTTGTTTCAGTGAAACCTCATAGCAAGTGAGTAAGAGACTTACCATCTGTAAAACCTTCAGTGGTTTCTGCTTTCACCTCTGCAGGGCGACCTCCTGGCCAGGTGGGATCTGGAAGGGATCTCCAGATTCACGCTTGATTTATTTCCAGAGCAGATGTCTGGATATTTGCCTGGCATCCTGGGTTAACTAGAAGTGCCTGTGTTGTTCATAGCTGGAGAGGGAATAGCCTTGGCCTCTTGTTCTCGGTGTCAGATTTGGGTCACCTGGAAGTCCGCATCTACCCAGAGTGCTCAGTTCTAGAAAACTAATCAAAAGCTGCAGTGTGCAGTGGCCAAGAGGGTAGGCCCAGGTAACCTGCATCTAGGACAGCAGGTGAGAATATCATGCAGCCTGAGACATAGAGTAGGTGGCATGATGAAGGAAGCACTTTCCACAGCTTGCTTTACAAAACCAAAATCAAATGAAAAAACATGTGCTATTTAAGGAACTCCTTAGTTGAGCATGGTGTGCATGGTTATAATCATAGCATTCAGGAAGGCTGAGGCAGGAACATCACAAGGTCAAGCCCAGCCTGGACAATTTGGTGATGTAGAGAGACCCTGTCTCAAAAACAAAAATATAAAGGAGGTGGGGTTTTTAGCAGTGCAAAGGTCTTAGGTTCAATTCCCAAGTACTGCAAAGATAAAATAAAATAAAATAAAGGCACTTTTACTTCCTCATTTCTTATGGGCTGTGTGGAATAAGCATCAGGCATATCTAATGCAAGAAATGAAAAATCTTTGGAAACTGTAACACATCATATTATTTAAAGATGCTTTTGAGGACCTGTGACTCAAACAGCAAGCTTTCAAGTCTTGCTTCCTTACAACGTGGAGATGAGCCTAAACAGATGCTCACTTTGCTTCTTGGACCAAAACCGCTGGGGTCCTTCCTCCTTTCTTCTCTCGCATGTTAGTACTTCTCTCCATGTCCATAGCTGCCACCCCAGCTGAGCCACCACAGCCTTTGCCTGGGTAACTGGATGTGGCCTCCTGCCTGGTCATCTCAGTCCTGGCCTTGCCCTCATCACGGTCTGTTCTCAGCAGAGCAGGCAAAGTGGTCTTTATCGAACACAAATCAGATCACAGCACTGCTCCACTCCAGATCTTGCAAAATTGTAATTCGGTCAGCAAGTGTTCAGTAAGCACCCGTGCTGCGAAACGAACTGGGAATAGAAACGAACATGAAAGGTACAGTCCTTTTTGTTATACAGTTGCAGAGAGGATTAAATGCAAGAACATGTGTAATATGTTTGGCAGAGACCTTGGCATATATTTGGTGTTCATTAAATACAATTGCTTTTTTGAAGAACTTGAATTGGCATTTATACGTTATCTCCCCACTTTAGTTTATAATATTTTTCTTTCACTGCTGAGCAAACTAGATACACACACACACACACACACACACACACACACACTGAGCCAGAACAGAAGTTTTGGAGAAGTGGGCTGAATGAATTCCAGGAGGGTCAAAAGCCTCTTAAAATATATGTAAATCATAGTATACATGCTTTAAAACTTTGATCACATTCTCTTTTTTCTAGGACAAT
Organism: Heterocephalus glaber; assembly: GCF_000247695.1. Next base: position 1,368,613 of record NW_004624783.1, on the reverse strand, counting down.
TGGTTTTATGTATAACATAAAAGTAATAACAAAAATTGATACCTTGGCACACCATAGATAAAAACAAGTTCCAGAAGAAGTATGAAAAACTTAAATGAGACTTCTGTTTTCCACAATTTGACAATCTAGTCAGGAAAAATCTTTCATCACAAAGCTCCTAGAAATGATGAATTGATAAAATAGGAAGGTAACCAAAACTTAGACAGGATTGGGCTGGGGATTTAGCTCAGTGGCACCACACCTGCCTCACAAGCACAAGGTCCTGAGTTCGATTCCTGGTAACATACACACATAAAAACCTTAGGATTAATAAGAAACACATTGTAGTGGGAAAAAATCTTCACCTGCTCTTCCTCAGACAAAGGTCTACTATCTCAAATCTATAAAGAACTTAAAAAGATCAGACCTCCCAAATTTAAA
>NW_004624783.1:1339306-1367183 GCF_000247695.1 Heterocephalus glaber | reverse complement strand
AGGGAGGGCTAGGAATGGGGAAAAAATAAGAACCAAGATGCATTATGTAAAGGTACAATTCCCAATGAGAAATGTAATTGTGTTATATACCTACAATGTACCAATAAAAGAATTTAATTAAAAAATAAATAAGTAATAAAAAAGAAACACATTGTAGCTAACACATGCAGAATTTTAACATATTTTTAAATATCAATATCGGAACAGTATCTCACATATTTCAGATATGTGTATATATAAGTATATTATTTATACACTTACCTACTTTCCCTTATCATGGGGAATAGGTTCCAAGATCCCTCCAGTGGATGGCTGAAACTGCATGGGAATGAATCCTATGATTTAATGCCCTTTCTTTTTTTTTTTAAATGTAATACAAGTAGGTATTAATAAAGAAAATATAAAAAATACTTCTATGAAAAAAATAAGACAAAATTTCAAAACAAAATAATTAGAGAATAACAATAGTTAATACACTATGTATCCTAATCTTAAAAGAATGGCCAAAATGTTACTCAGAGTACAAGATATAGACAAAAAAGACTTACAAAGAAGCCAACAGACAAAAGCACAAATCTTTCTCTTTGTGGACCAAGAGAAACTAGTAGTATAAGAAAACAAATTAGCATATATATTAAAGTATTTTTGAGACAACAGAATAGATAATATGGGAAATTATTTGGATTTCTCGCTACTTCCTATTTAACTTTTATCACATTCTTAAAGAGTATCATTAATTCATAAATGTTTAAAACTTTTCTAAAACCGCATGATTGGTCTGCTATTCCAGGATTCTCAAAGCAAAATTTTGACATGGGAACTCTGAAAACACAATTCCAGGACAGAAGGTGGCTTTTGTCTGGTATTGGTGCTGAGCCCCTCAGCTTGCTGGATGGTAAAAGCCAGTGCATGTCAAGGCCCTTGTCACTTGAGTCCCTGGAATTTAGAGGCTTGTTTCCACACAGCTGAAACCACCCCTGAGATGGCTGGGATGACAAGCAAGAAGTGCAAGCACAGGTGTGGGGACTGCTTCTTTAATCTAGGGTGACCCCAGATCATGGAGGCAGAGCCCTGGGGACAGTCCATGTAATTTTGTGCTCTTGACTTGGGAGACTGAACAGGGCCTCCTGCAGGGTGATGAGTACGGGAGTGGTGTTCTGCTATTATTCTGTTATTAGCAATCAGCTCTACTCATGATTTTCAGTTCTGTAGCATTTAATCCAGCTCCCTTCATTCTGTCTTCGTTTCCATGTGTCATTATAGGAAAACATGTTCTGAGGAGTTCTTGCATCTTGCAAAAGAAACATTGGAAGAGATGAGAACTAGATGAAAGGAATGAGAGGAGTTTAAAAAGCAAGAAAACCATACCAAGAGACTGCATTGTCCTTTTTGGCTCTTCCTTTAGAGAGAAAGAAAAATGCTGTTGAGGCAAAAGGAAGGAAATGGGTTGTAGTGACAGAGGAGTTTCTTGGGTTTGTGTCTGCAGGGTTTTTAATCTGGGGTCCCTAACTCTGCCTCCAGGGCTCTGTGCATTGCTCAGCATGCTTGAGTATCCTTTTTGCCATTGGAAACCCTCAGGAAGACAGCATCACCTCCCTGTGACAGCTGTGTACCACTGTGGCTATGCTCTAGTGTCCTGAGGCCAAGGGTCTATTTGCAGATCCCCAGATGAATGACTGAAACTAGTTCTAGCCAGAACTGCAGGTTCCCTTTTATTTCAGCACTGTTACTGTCTGCAAATATACCCGTGGGGTAGGGCTTTCCTCTACTTTGTCTCCTCATTCTTGTTTGTAAAGTTGCTTAAAATCATTTGAAGTAGCCAGGCAGGCTGAGGCAGGAGGATCACAAGTTGAGCCCAGCCTGGGCAACTTAGTCAGAGCCTAGCTCGAAAAATAAAAAGGGATGGGAATGTAGCTCAGTGTGGAGGCCCTGGGCTCAATCCCCAGAACTAGAAAATAAAAAGTTTTGAAGTGGTGGATAATTGCTCATTCTTAGTACCATGGTTAAAGGGCTTGGTTGATCACCCACAGACTTAACCTCTCAACTCATACCCAAAATACCTGCTTCTGAGAGGCACTGGTATTCTGTAGGTCAATGACAGGCTTCAGTTCAGATCAAGTCTGCCATTTACTGACCTTAAGAGAGTTCAAGTGTCAGTTTGGGAGGATTCCTGGGATACCATGTTTGCAGAAAGGGTTGTACATACAATGCACATACATTAAGTAGTAATTGCTGCTGTACCACTGATACTATTACCACTCATGTTGACAGCAGCAGTTTTGCTTGGGGACAGGAGAGATTGGGATAAGCCTTCTGGATACCATCCAGGGTTAAACCTGCTTTCATTAACAGGGATGCCTCTGCCCACACGTGGCCTTTTAAGAGCTAAGTTTTGACAACAGCTCAGTTACCCAGATAGCTGAAAAATATGTTAGCTGGGTCGGTCCAGATGCATTATTGACGCTGGCCGTTTCCCTTCAGCTGCATTGCACAGTTGTTGTCTGCTGGGAACAGGAAGGGTATTGTCTCTTGGAGAGCAGCCAGCGAGCCATCCTTTCCAAGATGTTACTTCTCTTCAGAGGTGAATAGCAGGATGAGTCACCCCTGCTGGTCCCCCTGGATTACTTCCTCCCAGCCTCTCCTCCGCTGCTTCTCCCTGAACCGTTCACGGATGATTAAAGACAGGCAGGCGCACTCAGCTGGAGTGAGGTCCGAGAGGTAGTTCGGGAAGGGATTTTCCTTCCCTGCGCGAACATCGGCGACGTCACAGCACCTGGGAAGCTCAGGCAGTTGCCACTGCTGCCAGGAAAGCGTGGCTGGCGGAATATTGATTTGGCGCCATGTTTACTTTACAAATCAGTCAAGGGGTTTTTTTACTGGACTCCTTTGAAAATCACAAATTTGGCATTTTACCGGATAGGGTCCGAGGAGGTTCCCCAAAGGGGAGGATGGTCCAAGGAGCTCCCCTAAAAAGGAGACAAGGATCCCAACTTCTCCCGACCCCCATGGAGTAGTTTCGTTGATTTTATCATTATCGTTAATAATAATAATAATAATAATAATAATGATAATAACAATTTCAGGACCCATCGGAGAGAGAGAATGGGCAGGCAGATTTATTAGATAGACCTAAAAAGTATGAAAAAACAGAGAAGGGGCTTTTGCTTGAGGTAAAGGAAGCACAGCCCGTATAGTCAGGCTGGCCCATAAAAAATAGAGCAGGACTCACTTCTACGGCTTCACTGGAGTGGGCTAGGGGCTGGTAAGTTCCCACTAGGTCAGGGTACGGCCTCAAGATTTAGGGGATTTCCTCCTGGTGTAAGAATTGGGTCAGGGTCATTCTCATCCTTGGAGGCAGCCTGTTGCCCCCCCCCCCCCCCCAGTCCACCCGGTCCTTGTAGGGATAAAAGAAGGCGCATTCCATACATTGTTAGTGAGGGCAGACAGAGAAAGAGATGTCTCCATCATTAGTTGATGATTAAGGGTTAAGGGCTGAGAATCCATGTCTCCTGTTCTGTGAGGGTACCTGTCCTATTTCAGTTAGTAGCAGTGGGCACAGATGAGGCCTTCTTGCTGCTGAGGGCTCCAGCCACCTTGGCAGAAAAGTCTGGCCCCAAATATTTGTTTGCAAACAGGCTAAGTGCTCACCCAACAGACCTGTATTTCCAGCAGCATGAAATGCCATGCCAGGCTGCTGCCAATGTGCCCCAAATCATACATCCACTGGAGCTTTGAGGAGCCAACTCTGATAAGCTCTCTAATGTAACCACCTGCTTAATTGGTTTAAAAGAGACTGAAGGAGAGAAATATCCGATCACTACAGTTTTCAGAAGTCTTTAATGCCTTGAACTACATTTTCTGCAGGTTTTCTACCAGTAGAGTTGTTTTCCTCTCTTCTTGTCCTTTTTTCTTCATATTTTAATTGGTTTATCATGGTATATTTATTAATAGTGGTTTCCAGGGCTAGGTAGTGACCATGGAAGGTAGGCTAACATTGAAATGCTTATCAAATTTATAAATGAATTGAATGATGTAATTCTCCTTGCCAATATTTTGAAATAAATACATTTTTTAATTTGATGAAAATGTCGTTTCTAAAAGCCACAGTTACTGAGGTTACCAGTAGTAAATGATGAATCCTTTTTAACAAGTCCTTAAAGCAGTTTGATTTTTAAGTGAAAATAGAAGGAAAAAATGGAAACAAAGCTTTTGTATATAGGGAGGGGTGGGGGTTTAAGGGAGGGAATGGGATAAAATAAAATAAAAAATAAAATAATTCAAAAAAGAAGTTTGATTTTTGCTATGGACAGTGCAGCAGTTTGGAAAAGCTCACATTTTAAAATTTCTTCTCTTACCAGTTAGTTCCTTCCTGCAAGTTGTTTGAGGCAGATAAATCCTGCAGTAAGTTAGTAGGAAAAGTAGACAGAAGCCCCAGGAAAGAGCAGCAACCTTAGCAATTGCTTAGAATTGATCTAGCAGAGTGGTTGGTTTCTTGTGGGTTGAGTCATATATAGAAAAGGGAATTATCAGCAGAAACCTGCATGGCGAAGAGAACTGATTTCCACACAGTTGCAGAGGCCCTTTTTGCTGTTTTATTAGAATGAGTAAAGCAGGCATTTGTCCGCACAAATACTCTATGTGCCCTTTGAGGAAGGGAAAGTATGAACTGAAATCTTCCCTATGTAAAGACTCATCAATTCTAAAGGCCCTGTTTGCTTTGCCCATAAGGAGAGCAGAAAGATTTCTGACAAGGTCTTAATTGACTTGACTGGAACTATTTTCAAGGACTCTTTTCCTTTCATGTTTCAGTTAAAATTCTCAAGTGCTTCTTAAATTTCATTGAAGAGAATGTTTTTCATTTCTTCCTTTACATGTAGCCAAGACAGTGGGGGGGGGCGGTGACACTTATAGTTCTTAGTGCGACAGGACACCTGGTCCCATGGTGGTACTGGTGGCACATGAACAGTTGGAGAGTCTTTTGGCAAGATCCGCTTTGCATGCTGATTACTTTTAAGTTGTGTCCATAAGTCTTCTTTCCTCTCCATAAATCAATCTCCAATTCCTGCTTATAGAAACCTGTTTATATTTTAGAAGTAAAAATAAAATATCACTCTCTGATAGATCCATTGTCTGTACTACAAAAGATTATGGGCTGATTCAGGATGCCTTCGGGGTCTTTTTTTTTTATTATTAACAAGGATCTGTTAAAAGTGTGTGGGTGGAAGGATTCATAGAAATGTTATTCCTTATTCTCCTGGGTCTTAAAAATCCTTTCACTTCTGAGAATCACAGGCACCGGAATGAGCCATTTAGATGTCCCCAAGGACAACTGTCAGGAGTAGTTAATATCCCTCATTCCCTTTGTGTGCAGAGCCAAACAAAAATAATCTTTCACTTCTTTGGAGGGTGCAAGGACTGATCATTCTTTGCCAGATAATTGAAAGTTAACCCTTGATGCTCTGAGAGTAACTGAGCAGTGTTTCCTGCCTTTCCTTGAGTAACCCCATGTTAGCTTCAGATCTAGTTGAAATCTAAGATTGTTTCCATGTCTCTTATGTGCCAAGAATCACTAACCTTGGATATTAAATGAAATAATTTCCCAGTCTTTCTCTGAGAGGCCAGTGGGTTGCTGGTCAGTTGTTATGTGATGCCTTGGGGGAATAGTGCCGGACACACCATTCATGACCTCTGCCCTCTAAGAGATGCAGTTGACCCTATCCTTCAATCTGCCTTCAAGGCTCTGCCCCCCAACTGCTGCCCCTTGACCTTATTGCAGACATTCATTCTCCCCCTTGCCATATCACTCTACTCACAATTTACCTTCTTTCAATCTCTAGTTCAAGCTCCTTGCTGCTCTAGGATTTGGGGACATGTTATCTCCAGTTGTCAGAAATATTTTCTTCTTACTTGTTAACTGGCCAACTCCTTCAAGTCTTGGTTCAGGTGTCATCTGCTCAGGGAGGCCACCATTGACTACCTGGGCGGATTAAAGAGGGCTTTGAAATCTGTGTCACTCCCCTCCTCCTATTTCTCCATTCAGAAGTGGGATTTAGTTCGCCTCCCATTGAATCAGAGCTAATCCTGTGATTGCTCCAGCCATCCAAGTGCCGCAGAAGGGGTGCTGGGCCAGTTCCAAGGATAGCCCTTAAGAGGCCTGACAGCTTCTGCCTCCTTCTGTTGGAGCACTTACTCTTGAAGTCTAGCTGCTCTAGAAGAAAGAAGCCTACACTAGCCACAGGTGAGCCCACATGGAGAAACCACTTGGAGAGAATAGTCTCAGCCTCCAGCTATCCCTGCCAAGGTTTTGGACATGGCAGTGAAACCATATTGAATATTCTGGTCCCAGCTGCCATCTGACCATAGCTGCTGGTCCCAAACAAGACCAATATATCTGCCCAGTCAGCCCACAGAATCATGAAATGTTTTAATTACAGATTTTTAAGCCTATAAATTTTGGGAGTGGTATGTCACATAGAAATAGGTAGCTGAAATACCACCTTATTTATAAACCGATCCCATCTCTATTATTCTTTGTATTGCATTCTGTTTATTTTCTTTTTAGTACCTTTTACCTTTACAGTAGTGCATCTGTTGTTTTACAATCTGCTTTCTATCACTTCCTCCAGTTAGACTGAAGCTGCATGGTACAGAGACTGGCACATTTTTATTGACCATTGTGTACTTAGTGTCACAGAATGTGTGGCACGAGCTAAGCAGTCGGCAGATGTTTGCTGAATGAATGAGTGAGTTTAAAAGGTTCCACAATCTGTTTATGGAATCTTTCCTCCTAGATATAGAGATAAGGATCTGCAAATCTTTCTCTCTCATGGAGTTTCAAAAGCATTTGAAAACTCATTTCATCCTTCTTTAAAAATCAAAACTTCAGTTTGCATGGACAGCATACCTGCTCAGCAGACTGTAATGCTTGCCCATCTGGGACAGCCTAGAGAACCCCAAGTCAGCTTGCTTGCTTGCTTCCTTTCCCCTTCCCCTTTCTCTTCTCTTCTCCTTTGTTTTCCTTTCCTTTTCTTTTCTTTCCTCTTTCTCTCCTTCTCCCTCTCTCCCTTCTTCCCTTCCTTTCTTTCATTTTTACTACTGGGAATTTGGGAATTGAACCCAGGTCCTTTGCACTAACATCCTCAGTTCGTTCTTTCTTTCTTTCTTTCTTTCTTTCTTTCTTTCTTTCTTTCCTTCCTTCCTTCTTTCCTTCCTTTCTTCCTTCCTTCCTTTCTTTCTTTCCTTCTTTCTCTTTCCTTTCTTTCCTTTCTTTCTTAGACAAAGTCTCTTTAAGTTTCTACTAATTTTCCCAGGCTGGGCTTCAACTTGAAATTGCAATCCTTTTGCCTCAGCCTCCCAAAGTGCTGGGTTACAGGTTCACCATAATGCCTGGTTAACGAACCCTAAACTTTAGTAGGACAGAACAGGCCCTCCTCATATCCCACCTCTGCCCAGTGTTCCTTTTCTGATGCCCTTGCACCCATCACAACATTTTTTTCCTCTGCCTGGGCTGCCATGTACATGTCCACTTCCCTGGAACCTTTCTCTTCTAGTTCACCCCTTGCCTTCAGGAAGCCTTTGTGGGTGCCCTATGCTTTGGATGGGCATTCCTTTTTCTTACACATGGGAAAGCCATTGGAATTCTTAGGGGAAGTGGAGTGATCTTAACACTGGACCACTGGTCTGGGGGCTGGGGACATGGCTCCCAGCCCTTGCTGTGGTCCCTACTTGTGCTGTCACTTGACTTCGTTGGGAAGTTCATCATTATCAGCAGAACTAGAAGCTGGTGTAAAGGGACAGCTAAGATCCTTTCCAGCTCTGAGGTTTCCCTTATTCAAATTTGCTTTATATCCATAGAAGAACAACTGGCTGATTTATGTACATTTGGGTCAGAATTTGGCTGGTGGTAGCATTAGTTTTACATGAACAAAAATTTCAGTTCCATTAGTACAGCCAAGTTAATTCTGCTGGGCTCGCAGTGCCTTCCAAGAGGCACAGTGGCCGGAGGGGCCAGGAGATGGGAAGCCGGCTCTGTCCTGCTGCCCTGCTACCAGCTGCAGGGAATTAGGCCAGTATGAGGGAAGCTGGTGACTTCTGGAGCTGAGCCCCCTCCTCACTAAATTGGGAATAATAATAATGATAAATGTTTCACTCCGCGATTGTTTCAAAGGGCTAATGTGTATAGTAACTGCAATACTTTGATACGTCATTATCAAGAAACAAAATTACTAATGTATTCATCTGTCAAAATAATAAAGGTTCCTTAGATTTCCCTCAGTATGCTCTGCCCTCCCAAGGTTCGCACACAGTGTGCAGTTTCGTTCCCTAGTATCTTGGATGGGTGAGATGGGGGAGGAACTATAATTTATGAGAGCTTCCAACGAACAGAGCACTGGTTATACCTTATTTCAGCTCTTTGTAACAGTCCCTTATGGGAGGAGTTGTATGAGTTAGAATTCTTTGTCAGTAACAAAAGGCTAATTCAAACTAGTTAAAGTGAAAAAAATGGGGAAGGGGTCACTTATTTGATTCATACAATGTTAACATCCATGGCTGGTCCTGGCTTCAGGCATAGCAGAATCAAGCAGCTCAAAGATCTTTTCACATTTTATTTTCTTTTTTTCGCTATTTCTTCTTTCTCAGGTTTTCTTTGTGTTGGTGTAATTTTTCTGGTATACTCTCTCTAAATGGTGGAAAAGATCATGCTAGGGCCAAGGTGAGTTTAAACCCATAGCTTATCTCAAAGAAAATAGACTCTCTTTTTCTTGAAGTGACCACATCAAATGCTCCATAAGGAAGCAGAATTGGAACTCTTTCAGTCACCTGTCCCTCTGGGACTACTCACTTGGTTCAGAGGTACAGGCTAATGACTCTCATCACCTAATCTAGGTTATGTCTTATGTCGTCGTGTTTAGTCTGTTGGGATTGTATCTAACATGATGGGTCAGACCCAGCTTTTTCAGTAGCTGTTTTGGGCTCATGAAAAGCTTGCCTAGCTCAAGTCACAGTATGGCTTTCAAATGAGGCAATATGAGCAATGGAAAGAGATCCAGAGGAAATCAGGGTTAACCCAGCCAGGGCCAGAGAAGAGAAGGGTCTTGTTCTAGGTGAGGTGGTGGAGTCAGCTTTCTGCTTGCGGGCACTGCCTCATTGGAAGGATTACATGAGTTTCCGTGAGAGCAACAGAGGGTCTTGCCAGAGGGGGAAAATGTGTGGGTCCATTCAAGCTTCACTGGCTGCTCCCAAGCTGGGACTCTGTCCCATTTCTTCTCCCAGCTCCTTCTCTTCCCAGACTCTCTGGGCCAATCTCTGGGCCTGTATTTTTGATGCTGGCTGCACAGGTAGGAGTTAGACTGGGGGAACCTCTGGGCTTCTCCAGTCCAGTGTCTTTTAATCTGTATTTTTCTAGTGAAGTTGCTACCTGGGACAGAGTCTGTCCCAAATCATAAAATCAAACTGAGAAGACATCAGAGGAGAAGTCTGTGTGACAGTGTCACTACAGAGGCCCTTTGCTTGCAAGGGAGCCATGGCTGAGGGCAGCATCTGTTGACAGTCTATTAGGAGGCCAGCTCACATCTGCTATGGGTGGGAAGGAGCAGCTGCTGTGGCTGGTGTTACTTCTGATGTCCTAAATGTGTCTCCAGAATTTCCTCAACAGACTCTTTTGGTGATGTCACTGCCAAGCTGTGAAAAGTGAATCAAGGGCACAGGCTGGTTTCGTGGAGGCCACTACAAGCAGTGTAATCTTGTCCTCGGAAGATGTATGTTTGTGGGAGACAGTGCTTTGCTTTTTCTACATTCTTTGTCTGACTTTTCTTTCTCTCTTAACTGAGGAGCTTGTTTGCCTCTGATAGCTGAAGTCCTTTTCTAGAGCCAAGACTATCATTTGCCCCATGAATGTTGGATTCCATGGGAGATTCCTGGGACCTCTGTTAAAGGCAGAGTCAAGACACCAGGAATGCTTCATATGTGACCATGTCACTTCTTGCTTAGAAGCACCCTTGACTTCCTGACCACAGGGTCTGGCTGACCCTTCTAGAATTTTCTCCTATTGTTCCTAGTCATTCATTTATAGTTAAGCCACAAAGCTGTTCATGGATTGCCAGACAACACTTCTCATGTTTCTGTGCCTCTTTTCATGATGTTTCCTTTTTGTGGAGAAAACTGCCTCTACCCATCTTCCATGAAAGCAATTTCTGCTCACCCACTTTCAAGATCCAGTTCATATGTCTCTTCACTGTGTAACCCACTAATTTCCTCACAGAATGAGTGACTCCCTTATCTTTGGTTCTGCTGCAGCCCTATCTTGTCTAGTATCTACTTTTCTACTAGTCTTTTATATGTTTTCAAGAAGTTGGTATAATAAAAGTAAAAGAACATGAGCTTTGCCTTCTGGTTTGGCTTGAGACCTGCTCTGTCACTTTTTAGCTGCATATCTTTGTAAAAGTTATCTGAATTGGGTGAGCCTTTTCTGTACAATGGCCATAATGAAGCTATATAGAAGTATTTTGTTGAGGATGAATATCCAGCCTGTGCTATGCTCAGCGTGGTGCTCGGTACATTAGTTCTCAATAACAGGTAGGGATGATAATTGTGATTATTATCAAATTATGAAATCTTAGAGATGAATGGGACCTGAGGGATCATTCTCATGCCTACAAAGCATGATTCCTGTTTCTTTGTCAAGTAGCTATCCAGTTTCTTCTTGAGCTCACTTTCTAATCTTTTAAGAAATTTAATGGTAATAATGCAGACATTTGCTGGTACTTGGGCTGTTACTATATGTATATTTGGGCTACTGTTTTAAACTGTTGTATATATGCATGTCTAAGAATATTTATTGATGTTTGACTCAAAAAGGTGTGTTAGAAGCTCACAATGAAAATTAACCTCCAGTGCAAAGTTGTGAGTAGCTTTGTGCTTTCTTAGCCCTTTTATTTCTGGGCTATTTGCATCAGTTTTTTGCTTATCTCTAAGCAGAATGCCAGTGAGCTTTTGGCTTGTAGTGTGGCACCAACTATCAAGCCTGCTCTGCCTCTGATGAACAAGGAGACAACAAAACCCTGAGTGACTTAATAATATGGTTTATCTGAAAATTGTAATATTTCATTGACAAAAGAAAAAATCTATTTTCTAATATGCTTTAGAATTCTGGATTAGATGTGAGGAACCCTAAATTGCTTTGTGATTCTTTGGCCTTATTCTCATCTATAAGTGGGAACATTGGGCACTCAGAGATGGGGGAAGACAAAGATGGTAATTAAATTCCCTGAGAACCAACTACTCTTTTCTCCTTTCAACCAGAGCAGCTCTGAATATGTTTTGAAGATGAGGTGTGCATTGGAATCTCTTACATTATTTGAAATAGAATATTCTGTTGCTCAAACACTTTGAAAGTCTTGAAACTAAAAAACATCATTGCTCTAAAATAAAGCAAAGTTATATTTTTATAAACTTTCTAATGAATGTTTAACTTTTAAAATAAAATGAAACAAAATCTTGTTTTAGAAACTTTAAGAATAAACTTTGTGTTATTTGCTTCATTTCAGTGAAAAGCCATTCCTTTTGCTTTCTAAATTTGCTTTTCTCTGACTTAATCAAAATCCCAGTACTGGGAACCAGTCATATGTATGGCGTGGGGCTGGAAGATCAGTGTCATCCTTTGTCTTTCCCTTTCTTTTTTTCCTCCCAGGCCAGTCCATGGAGAAATCACATTCAGTAATATTCATCTCTCTTTTCAGCATGTCCTTTTTCCAAGTCCCTCCACATGATGTGAGAGAATAATAAAGGTGGAATGGGCCTCAGAGATCTTTTTGCTTGAATTTTTCACTTTGTAGATGTGGAAAATGGGAGTTGTGAGGGGGCTCCTTCAGTATAGGGTGAGATAATCAACTTGACCTTCACCTGGTTGTTTCTAGTTCAGCTCTCTTTGTAAGTTATGTCTTGGTGCACCTGTTCCCATTGTATAAAATGGGGATGATGGTATCAGTTCAGTGGAGTTGTATTAGGTGAGTGGAGAACCTATAGGGTGCTGCTTGGACCCGAGGAAGTTCCAGAAACGTGCTTGCTGTTGTTATCATTACTACACTTCCATATTGTGACAGCTGCTACCCAAGCGCACATACTGATGGAAAGACCCCATTTGGGGACCACACTTCTATCTTCCATCCCCAAAACAAGTTGCCAAAATGATTTCTTCTTTCGGCATCTCATTTCTCCTGGTCACTGTTCCGAGCTGGATGACACTGAGTAATTGGTTTGATTCAGATAAATGAGCTCCACATTAATATATATTGGCCGCTTAATGTTATCTTTGCATGGTAACAATGCCTTGACTCAGTGAAGATGTTTGTGCTTCCAGAGGATCCGGAAGGACTGACTTTAATGGAATAACTTAAGAGTCTGTGGTAGATGAATTGGAAAGTCCTTTTTGGTCAAGCACCTCAAGCATCTTATGCTTTCCTTACTGTATAGGGCCAGCCATATCATCCTTACTATTTTCATCTCCAGTAATTGGAAAGTGAATGCTAACCACCAAGTGGGCAAACATTCAGAATTTAGGCACCATTGCGTTATTCCTTTGTCAAGGACACAGGGATAGGAATTTGACCAATTTCACCTTTATCTTACTTTTGAAAAGTAAGCATTTATCTGATGGATAGAGAAAAATTGTTGGGAATGGGGCTGAAAAAAAAAAGTACAGTACCTGGCAGTGAGGAAAAAACACTGTGCTTCGACTTTCAAGGAACCCAGAGTCCCAGGTTTGCAGTGGCTCGTGGGAAGTTGTGGTGGCTTCAACTAAAAGGGAGTGTGGTGACCAGTTCTGTGATATCAGGGCTGTAATTAGGTTGAGGAGGGAGGGGTCTCCCCTTCCTGTCTTTGGATTATGTCCTGTCCTCCTGATATCAACTCCATTCCTGGTCCCACTGTTCCACAGCGTACCTTTATAGCCATTGTGAAAGATTAAACCACCAGCAGTGAGTCGCAGCTCTGTGGAGCTGAAACTCTTTGCCAACAATCAACAGCCGCCCAGCCATCACCAACAGGGAGCCCCTGAGAGCTGTGTGGCCTTGATTTGAGGAAACTCGATGTTCTGTGGGAATATTTGCCCCTTTTGAGGGTTTTGAGAGGAGACAGACAGACAGAGACACAGAGAGAGATTCTGTGAAGGAAAACTGCAGGCAGAAACTCCGAGGCCCCTCTTCAGGGCCTGGCGCCCCCTGGGAGGATGGGGACGGACTTCCCTCGGTGGGTGTGGGTTCTGCGCGCTCTCTGGGAGCGCTGTTCCTTCCGCGTCTCCCGGCGCAGCGGTGGCCAGGGGCCGGGGCGCCGCGCGGGGCGGTCAGCGAGCGCGTGCCTTGCAGCCCGCGGTGCCCGGCGCGCCCCTCCCTCCGAGCCCGCGGTGCCAGCCCAGTCGCCAGCCCAGCTCGCTGACAGACGACTTTTCCCACTTGTCAGTTTTCTCGCCTGTCAGCAGAGTTGCTGGTAAGTGAGAGCAAACAGAGAAGAGGTGCGACGGGCGCGGCCCGAGAGCGAGGGCACGGGGCCTGGGCGGGAGGCGGAGCGGAGCCGAGGTCCGACCTCTCCCCGGCCCCGGCTCCTCCGACTCAGCCCCGCTCCTCTCCCTTCTCTCCTCCCCGCCGGGTTCTCCTTTTCTCCTCCAAACCCTTCAGCTGCCGCAAAGGGTTTCAGTGGCTTTGTTTAGAGAAGTAAAACAATCCAAGCCGCTTCCTCCGGGAGCTGGGGCGCTGTACCTATCCCTCCCCCGGGCGGTAGCCTGGGACCATGGCTGGTTTCCGCTGCTGCCTCCCGGGCGCACCTGGGGCGGCAGTTGCCCGCGATCTGAGCCGGCTCTAAGCCCAGCCTGGGGTACGAGGGTAGAGGCGAAAGCGGGGGCACACTGAGAAAGCGACGCGAGCGGAGCTGGGGATCGCGGGCTGGACCCTGAGAGGAGGCTGGGAGGGGACATCCCCAACTCTCCGCCTCGCCCGCCCCCAGTGAGAACCTGCAGCTATGGAGTCCCCAACCAAGGAGATTGAAGAATTCGAGAGCAACTCTCTGAAGTACCTGCAACCTGAGCAGATCGAGAAAATCTGGCTTCGGCTTCGAGGGCTGTAAGTAAACCTATTTACTTCTCTTACCCCATTTCCCTCTCCCATCCTTATTTCACTTCCCAGCCACAGTCACGCCCGTTAACCCCACTCCCGAGCGCCACTTTAAATTCAGTCCTTAGAAGTTCCGCACTTAACTTAATTACAGTCACTGCTCCCAACCTTCCAACACTGGATTCATGTTAATGTTTGTGTCTTGGGATGCTTGGCTGTTTCCTTGTCTGGCTTTCTACTGGGAAAGGGAGATGTCTTCAGACAGTCATTTGTAGCAGTATGTTAGGTAAGGAGGTGTTTCTAGCCCATTCTGCCCAGCGAGAAAAGTTTGGAGACCTTAGTCGGAGACTTTTAATCAAAGAAAGAGTTTTTCTCAGCAGACCATGTGCAAGCATCTTGGTGGGTGGTCCAAGTACTCACCCACAGTTCAAATTCAATATACAAGGCTGCTATATTCTCTTTTTCCTTGCCTAGTTCAGCTTCTGATATTTTTCTTAGGAATCATTCTGGCAGAAGAATGCTTATTAGAAGGAAGGCTTATTTTGGAAAATGTGAGGATCAGAAGCAATATTAAAATTTCCTAGCAACATTTGAATAGCAAAAAAGGGCATTTGCTCTTAATGTAGTGGCCAGTATTCTATTTGGGCTGATGGAAAGAGATCTCTAAATTTCAGTTACTTCATTGGGTTCTAAATGGTTTGGGTTATTGAGGAGAGCTGATCTGAAAGTTTGTCTTTTTTTGTATGTGAAAACATTCATAAACAATAAACTGCTGATCACCTTAGTCCAAAACTGTAGTGAAGGCTGTACATTTAGCTTGCTCCTTCCTTGACCCAACAGCTTCCAGAGAGATGCATTCCATATCCACTCCAAACTCATTTCATCACATATTTGCTATCAGGGATCTAGGGTGGTTTTAATAGTTTAAAACTATTTCTCCAAATATGTTTTGTAGGCATTCTGTTCCTAGCAAGTGCAGTGATGGCAAAACCAGCTCCTTTCCAGTTTGTTTGGCTGCCATTATTGTTTTTGAAAGGATGCACACACTCAAACAAAACAAAACAAATTTTTAAAAAGGTGCTTATCTGCCTTTAAGCCTTAGGGAAGACCACACCCCAACCATATATTCTGTTTCCAAGGGGAAGCAATAAAGTAGTATGTGTTTCTTTCAGGGGTTCCTATTTAAAGGTGCAATGTATGTATAAACCCATTCCATCAGTAATTCAAATGAGCTTCATTGGCGTTGATCTCATGGGAAACTATGTCAAGTAATTGGATTGCTGACTTGTCTGGCTAGCACAAGTAGAGGCTGTAAGCTTGTGTGGAAGTCTTGTCTCTCTGGCTGGCAGGTACTTCTGACAGTTTAGATGCCTGTAAGGCAGTGGTGTTTACAGTAAGTTCATGTGCAGTGTCTTGAACATTACATCTAATTATATTGTGCTGCTCACAGAAAGTTTCTTGTGTTCACAAAGTCTGGGTCCTAGGAATGCAACGAGGGAAGTGTGGCCAAGCTGGTTTCCTCACTTTCCTGACTGAGAGAGACTCAGAAGGACTCATAGCCATACCTCAGGAACTGCTTCTCTGAGCTGCTTCACAATTCAAGCCTATTCCAAGAAGCTTCTCAAGCTAGAGACAGCTTTTGGCCAGATCAGCAAAGCTGATCTGAGGTGGGAACTTGTGTAGAAAAGCATTTAGCACTTACTCTGTCTTGTAGCTTTCTTAGTTTCTTATCTGTTAGGTTCCTCTCCCTAAGGTGTTGCAGTGTGATGTACACAGTTTCATTTTCTAGTCTTCAGTGTCTACCCACAATCTAGAGCCTTTGAACATGAAAAGTGGGCTGATTCTTCCCCCAGTGTATGTTTTTGACTCCTTCCTGCTCAATAGCAATTCCATAAGATTCAGTTTTGCTTTATCATCTGAAAAGAGATGTGTCATTATTTGTTATTGTAATACATTTTTACTGCTATGATGAATTCGACTACTATTCATTATTTGAAATCAAGTCCACAGTGGTAGAATAAGTTGCTAACATCTTTGAAAACCAAAGCACATGCTCATTTATACAACTTGGAAAAACACTTCAGGAGTCTACAAAATAGAGACCCTTAGGAGGTGGAAGGGAGTGTGTGTTATTTGTCCACTCAACAGATTGTAAGTAAGAAAAAGGAAGCTGCTCTTTCAACATTTTAGAAGGAGCCAATAGCCACACTTGGATTTTCATACCAATTTATTGCCATGGTACCTTATGGAAAGCCTTCTAAGTGACCACAGATGGTCAGGAATTCAGTTCAATTGGTCTGTGGCCATGTGAGGTCAAGATGTGATCATCTCACACATGGATTACTTAATGGTATCTTTTCTCCTTCTTGTCAGTATTTGCCCTATTTGATTTACTGTTGCATTTTTCATCTTCTCTATTAGGATAATGTAAGTTCCATGAAAGCAGATATTCTGTAAGTCTTGTTCCCATTGTGCCTCCAGTGCCTGTAACAGGGTTTGGCACATAGTAGATACTTAATCAGTAGGTGATGAAGAAGCATAAAGACTCTAATGGGAACTTTTTAATATGCAAAATGAAGATATGTATATATTTGAGTCAGTGTATGGGCCATGAGACCTATCAGCATAATGTGCCCTGAGCTAGCTGGGAATAGGTTCTATTAGCATCATTATCTAATCTGGAATAGGACCTGGGTAAGATGTGGCAAAGACACTACCCAAGACTGAATCCCATTCCTGTGTTTATTGAAGTTCTCCCTTTCCCTCATCTCTCTCCTTTTCCATACTGGTGAGGATTTCTGTGGTTATCATCTGCAAAGAATCTACAGTGGAGGAATTACATAGGATAATCCTCAATCTATTCCAGCCATACCGATCTCCCTTCTCTTTCTTTCTGGCACTTCTCCCCATCTAAAGACGGTGCAATCTATTTATTTGTAATGTTTATTGCCTGCCCTTCCCAACTAGAATATAAGCTTCTTGAAGTAGTTATTTTTTGTCTTTGTCTCTGTCTTTGTTTTTGCCTGCTTTGCTTACTGGTTTATACTCAGTGCCTACAGTTGCACCTGGTATATAAGACATTGTCAACACTTACTTGAAACCTAGAGGTTTTTTTTTTAATGTTTCTTCAGGAAAAAATTGGGAAAAAATTTTAACCCCTCATTGTGGCATTATGAACATACAGACGATGCTTGGAATGTAGAGCTTGGGAGTGTTAAAGATCTCCCCCTTGAGTGAGGTGCTGTACACTAGTGCAGAGACCCACTGTGATTCCAGTGGTGTGATGTTCCTAAGCCTCCTTCTGCAGCTCTGCCGGCCTCATACACATATTCACATCTCTGAGCTAGAAAGGAACAAGCGCTGCGCACCTGAACTTTCTTCAGTGAGTCTGCCAGGAGGATGCTGCCTTCTTATTCTTCTCAAAGAAGCCTCGTTTTTACTTTTCTGTAATCTTTGGTTGTGTCCCATTGATTGTCATCATAATTCTTTCCTCCATAGGGTTGGGAGGACTTCTTTTTTTTTTGTACCGGGGATCAAACTTGGGTTCTTGCGCTTGTGCAGCAGGTGGCGAAACCATTGAGCTAAATCCCCGGCCCTGGGAAGACTTCTTAAGAGCCCCTCCCAATCACATTGATGGCTATGGATGAGCTCATGAGCTCATGGCTGCTCAAGTTTGAGCAAGTGAGTCATGTTTTGTGCTTTGGGTCCTCAGCAGGAATAGTTCTGTTGCCAGCCTCCCTCATGATAACAAAAAGGTATTCCCATGCTGCAGTGTTTTTTCTTTATAATTGAGAGCAAGAAGACAGGTTTTACTTATTCCTTGGCATTTGTTGTCACTATTGTACTAACCTAAACTTTCACTTTTTTTCCCAACTATATGGTAGTCCGTATAATGAATTTTATGCTTATACTATGGTGTAATAAGATGACAAAACATTTTTGCACTGTTTAAAGTAATATTATGAGTATAAAGGCAGGAATGTGGCTACTAGGTTAGTAGACTGGAGCAATTAATTTTTTTTTTATTTTTTATTTTGCTTATCTAGCGTCCTTTCCCCACTCCCTTATCACAGTAACATGCCGTGGTTCCCAGTTAATCCCCTCAGTCCCATCTCAGAACTGGGCTCATGTTTTGGGACTTAGAATCTTAGAATTTTTCCTTCCTTACATTTGTGGCTGGTTTCAGGATGGCACGGATCCCACACAGGAATATCAGAGCCCTTCACTAACCTTTCTGTTGCCTGTGGGAGACTGGCACTTTTCCCTTCTGTGCTTTCTTGCCAACTGCTGTTGGGTCCATTTCCCATTGTCTTCATTAAGAAAGACTTTCCTATGATGATGCAAGAAACCAAACCTCACAGAGAAGCAGAGGGGAGAAGTAGAGTGGGAACCCCTGGGTCAGCTCCTGCAGATGTTCCTCTGATTCTTTTGGCTGTCCCAGCTGCACAAGCCAGTTGGCCTCTGTTTTTACTTAGGCTGTTTTGAGTTTATTTTCTCTGAAAGAGTCTTAACTGATGCCTCACTGGTGTACAGAGAACTTGAGTGACTTTCAAACTACACAACAAAGATGAGGGCAAAGCTGCAGGCAAAGACACCTAGATCTTTAGTTTTGTACTTTTATTGAGGCTTTATTACTCTGCATTTTTTTCTACTCATCTGAACTTTTAAATAATATAATTAAAGTTCAGGCAAGTTGGAGTTATTTAATTAACATTTCTTGAATGTCTCTTACATTCCAGGAGCTTTGCTACCTGCATATACAAAAATAGATAAGTTACTTACCTGACCTTTAGTAGTTCATAGGCTAGTGGGAAAGACTGACATGAATACTCAGAAGTGGTGACTATAGATTCAGAGGCCTGGGGCGTTGGTGCCTCTGCCTGAGGGACCAGAGCAGGTGTTAGTGGAGCCCTTAAAGACACAAAGAACATTCCTTTCATTGATATTAGCCTCCTCACAAAGATGCAAAGAAACTTTCTACAAAGATGTGAGAACTAGGAGCTATCACATCCAGCCCAAATTAAATGAGCTAAAAATTCTGAATTGTTTTCATAGACTACTAGAAAAGCTGCTTGTATTTATTGGGGTTATAGCTTGAGTCCTAGTAAGCGTCTCTGTTCCTCTCTCATTGATAACTTCCCAAAGACAAGGCATGGTTGGATCTTTTTGCTGTCATTCAAAATGGAGATCCTGGAGATATAGGGGAGAAATCTTCCAGGTCACCTCAGAAGCAGTTGGCCCCCATACTGGTCAGTGTAGTAGTAAGTTATCTACCCATACTAACCAACCCTCAAAAGCCTTGTTCTTTCCCTTACTGAGAAGGCTACTGTGTGGCATCCTCTTATACCTCATGCAGAATTGAGGGGCAGAGACAAGTTCCTGAATGGAGAGAAGAGTATGTGCAAAGATGCAGTGGCCTGAAAGACTGTGGCACATCAAAGAGTGATGACTCTGGAAAGGAAGGATGAGCGAGGGAATGACACTTGGGATTTTTAAAAGTTATTTTTTGTCTTACTTAAAATTAAACATTCTCGTAGTTTAAGGAGGTGATACTTGAATACATTTTACTACACAACAAAAAAAGTGTTATATTCTAGGAATTTTTCTGTCGTGTTTCCTGGAGAAATCTCTTGGTTGTTTTTTATTTTTTAGCGAGTTTGCCTATAAAAAATTATTGAAAGATAATGGGATAGAGAAAGACAAAATGAGGTTTGAATTTTAGGATGATAATTCTGGGTGAAATGTGTAAGACAGCTTGAGGCCTGGAGACCAGTAGGAGGAGATGCAAGTGTTGGGGTACACATGTGAAATGAGAATTGACAGAACTTAGATTTGGAACAGAAAAAGGTTTGGAGAACTTGTTGTCTGCCAAATTTATTTTGATTTAGACATATTTGGCTTGGATATATAGACTTGGAGAAAGCAGAATGATAAACCTGACTGTAAACATGTTGGCCTGGTGCTGTCTGGAATGTCCCAATAGCTGTTGGTGACATAGTCTGGAACTCTGGAGAAAAGCTTTGGCTTGGGTCTGAAAGTCTTGTTTATGAATTAAAGCCTTGCAAGAAGATGACCAAGGGAAGAGGGCACTTACCTGCATCTCACTGAAAAAGCCATTTCAGGTGGATGATTTTAAAAGTTGTTTATTTTCCTCAGATGACATGTTTACTGTGTTAGTGAGTTTTCCCAGCCTCTCATTTAATTGGAAATGTCAGGTGATTCAGCACATTTTTTATTTGGCTACTCCTAGGTATATAGTATATTAGTTATTGGAAGCCTTAGAAGGGATTTGAAAGTGTCAGAAGAAAAGTCTGGTACTAAGGAAAGTCAGTTCTAGCCAGGGAAGTGAGATAGTTTTATATACACAAAAAAGTTAAAAAGAACAGAATAGGGCCGGGAATTTAGCTCAGTGGTTTTGCCGCCTGCTGCGCAAGCGCAAGGACCTGATTTCGATCCCTGGTCCAAAAACAAAACAAAACAAAACAAAACACAATAAAAGAGAGAGCTATAACTAATTGCTAAATGAGTGACATTGACATCACATGTTAGGGTACAGAGAAGGCACAGATTTGTGTTTGAGAAATTGATTTTGAGTCTTTTTCTTCCTAATAAAATCATGTAAGTCTGTCTGAATGCATTCTTAATATGTATTACAGTACAGAAAGTGGTGGATATCAAAAATTGTAAATATATTCTTACATTTTGAGGGCAGTTGTCTTGAATACTAACACAGTTTAATTGTACATTATTACTTATCATAATTTGGTTGTGATAACTTATTAGCTAATTATAAGTTAATGTTTGGCAGCTAAGTGCTTATTATTTTGGCCAAGCTTTACACATGATTCTGTTGGTTGGAAAACAGCCCTAAGCAGACAGCTTTCTGCATTTCTAGCTCTAGTTTTCTGTCTTTGATTTTTCTGGGTGCATAGAGAACCTTCTTTCTTTATTTCTTGCTTTTCTATACGGAGAAAAGTTGCTTCTGTGAGCTACCTCAGGGCTTTTTGAGAAACAACTGAAAAAGATGATTGTTACATATGACCTACCTAAAGTAGTCTGTGGCAGCTTTGAGACTGACAATTGCTATTTTCCATTAGTAATAAAACATGAATTCTATAAAAAGAGGACACTGTAGTTTTGGAGAAAGTACACTGAATCCATTGATATTCTTTGGGCTGTTATTGGACTATACTCTTTATTTAAAGTGCTCTTGACAGTTGTTATTAAACAAAATGAATACATTTTAATGAGTGCAATGTGAAACGTCGCTACATTGTGAAATTATGAAAGAGTTTAAGTGAGTAATTCAATCAAGAAGACATTAAAATTGGTAACTGCAAATGACTTATTTACATATTTGAACAAATATATACACAGATATATAGAAAAGTCAATCACCATTCATTCACTTAGCTGTTTTCTAGACTTACCATGCAAGTGACACCATTCTAGGCACCAGGCATATATTGGGAAATGAGACAAAGGCTCCATCTTTCAAGGAATGTTCAGTCTACAGATAGAGACAGATTAAACAGTATTTCCACGAATAAGTGTGTACTGTGATGAGTGCACAGAGAAGTACAGAATGCTGGGAAAACTTTTAAGAGAGGGCCTAAACCTTGTCTCAGATGGAGAGAAGTCCTGGAAAAAGTAAGATTTAAACTGAGATATGAAGAGTAAGTAGATGTGAGTTAAGAAAAGAGTTGGAGAAGAGTGTTGTAGAGTATTCAAGGCCGGGGATCTTTGCATGTGTAAAGATCCAAAACCAGGAAAGAATATAGTGTTCCTGAGAAAAAGAATGGCCACATGGCTGTAGCCTAGACAGGAGACTGCAGGACAGAGCACCGCGGGAGAGGGGCTACATCCTGCTTCATCCACCAGGGGCCTTGGTGAGAGAAGCTATTGCCTGTAGGGGTGCACTGGACAACTTTTGAGGAGCTAGACCAAACTGGACATGGATAGGAGGGGAGAAGGGAGAAGGTGGCATCTAGGCTAATGCCTAGGTTTTTAGCCAGAATCCCCAGATGCTATTTACTTAGCTCAGAATCACTGAAGGGGGAACAACTGTACAGGTTTGACTGTGAGTGCAAGCAGACTGAGTGGAGAATAGATCGATGTTGAGCTCATTTTTGGATATACTGAATATGAGAGTCCTATAGAGCATCCCTGGGGAGATACAGTGGATAAGTGAACGTACAGATTAAAGGAAAGATGTAGATCTGAGACATAGTAAGGAAGCCAACAAAGTAAGAAGAAAAACTCTGTGGATACATGCTCATGTGTGAATGATGCTGAATTAATATTCCTATAAATTTTACAAGTAGAGAGAATACAGTGGCAGACTGAATAGTGAGATAGAAGTTGTTAGGAAACCAAAAGTTTATATATATTATCTCATTGGCTCTTAGTTGTTCAAATTAATAGGAAAGCCCATCTAGTAATGAGTATACATAGCTTTGCTTAAGAACTTATATGTATTGGGTAATGCTCAGCACAATCTAGAGACAGAAGCTGAAGATGAGACCTTCATCAGAGATATTCTGGAAGGTACAGGACAGGACCCAGGTAACTGAGGCCCAGAGCCAAGACCCCAGAGCACTATAGAAGGTCCTTGAGAAATTTGGTTGATTGGAATCCTTCTGAACCATGGATAATCTTGTTTATCTAGTTTCCAAACATCCAAAATCCTTAAATAACCAGGGAGTTTCCTGTGCTCTGGAGACACACTTAGAAGCTTGGAAAGCTGCTCCAAAAGTGTTTTATGAGTGGTTCAAGTTTAGACTAATATCCCACCACTTTTTTCCTACCTCTCTAATTTAAATAGGGATGCTTCTGAGAGGTTCTAAAATACTTTCAAATTAAGCCCCATAAAATACATTGTATTAGTATAGTATGCTTTTCTAGAAAATCATTGCTGGAAACCCTGTCTGCTAACTGTGAGTAGCTACAACATTGTCATAAATGGACCTGTGTACCTCATTTGGAAATATAAGGATTAACGATCATAAATCAAGGATCACACACATAGTTTAGAATTGCCGTATCTACTCTCTGTAGAGTCACTGACTGAAATTAGTCATTGTTAAAGAAAAATGACAGAAGTGTTCAAAGCACCCATTAATGGGATCTTTGGCACAGTTTCAGTGAAAATAATTACTATAGTTCAGGAGAATTTGGTTCCAAAGCTCAACTGATTTTAGTTGGCAGAAGAGCTCGAAATGGGGTCAAAGAATGCACCTGCTAGTATTTTTTCCCCTCTGTATTCTGGATAGTGACTTCATTTTCCACATTTAACTTTGTTGAGATTCACAGAGTCTGTGTCCAGAAAGGTTTATGTGGATGATGCTACTATGAGACAGGATTTTAGAGGACACAGGAAGGCTCTGCTCCCAAGGAGTTGTAACGTTAACTCGAGTTCACCTCGTGGTCACATTGTGGTTGTGTAAATGACCAACAACTGCTTTCTGCCAGGGACAGGTTTTTGATAAGAGAAGGAAGGGGGGAGAGTGGAGAAAGTGCAGGTGTACTAACTGGAGTGGGTAGAAAAGGCTTAGAAAAATTAGACTGTCTTTGAAGTTAATCTTGGCATATGATACAGTTTTTGTAGAGAAAAGCAGAGCAAAGAATTAAAGCAACTCTCTGGATAATTCAATTTTTTTTGAAAAGACCTCCCCCTAATTACAGGGATGTGTCTGTGAAGAGTGAGATTTTTGTCTTAATCCTTCGGATTTATCCCCATTTTGGCAGTGCTGTCACAGATACTAAGAGAGATTTTTGTGTTCAGCCTTTCTCATTGATGTTTATTTAAATAAGAGCCAGGCTCCCTGGAAGGAGGTCAAAGAATTCTCTTCTATTCCCAGTCACGAAGTTTTGGTGCACTTACTACACAGCAAGTGGTTGTAG
This sequence comes from Heterocephalus glaber, assembly GCF_000247695.1. The sequence goes on along the minus strand of NW_004624783.1, from coordinate 1,343,178 downwards.
ATATATGAATAGATGAATAAATCATTTATGCAAAAAACATACTACTTGAATTTCTACAAGCGTGACATTTACTTTCTATTTTTTTCTCTAAAAACTTTTTCTATTTTTTCTCTTTGGTGCCACCAGTTAGCTCATTGCCCAGGCTTTAGCAGTGGGTTTTTAATTTGAAGGAAATGAAACAGAGTTTGATCTGCTGAAGAAGCCTTGCTTTCCAAAGGAAGATTTCAGCTTTCTTTGGGGAAGGTTCCCATTTGGGGCCTGTAAGGCAGTAATCCAAGTGCTGGAATTTTAAACCCAGCTCTGGAGAGAAATAGGCATGAAAAAAAGGCTTGGATTTCTTTGTCTAGCCTGCTGTCTGCAGGCTGAGGGCCTGGGGAGGGTGAACACTGAAGAAGGGGGCTGGGAACCCAAAGTAAACCAGATTTGCTGTGTGAGCTGGAATGCTTTCAGGTGAGGCTTCCTGTGGGGCTGTTTCCTTGGGATCAGATTACCTTATCCTCAAAAGTTTTCACTGTCCTCTGCCCAGAACTAGATAGAAAGACACCTCTCCCAGGAGTGAGTAGAAAATTGATTGGCTTAGTTATAAATCTCTTTCGGGTTAGCATTCTTCCATTCTTCCCATTTAGCATCACCTATCCCAGACCACACCGGCAAAGGCTTCCTTCATTTGGTTTTGAGCTCATCCCTTCTGGCTAAGCCTGTTTGAGTTTTGTGTCCTGAATAGGAACATCCTTTTTGAAGCGGGCTGAGAAAGCATGAGGCTGTAGAACAGTTTACCCCAATATAAGACATATTAGAATAAAAACCTTAGAAAAGTTAAATAAAAAACAACTCTTTCCTAATGATTGGGCTTTTCTGGGTGAAAGTGAATTTGTGTCATTTCATTGTTTATATTTTTATTTTGTCCTGCCAAGTAGGAAAATAAAATCACCATACACATGGAATTTCATTTTGTGGCTAAGAAATATTTGAGCTACTAAGAGAAGGGATTTTCTTTCTCTGTTGTCTTCTTTCCTCCCCCTAAATGGTGGAAGGTGTCAGGAGATCACAAGTTTGTACATATTTTCTCCTTTGCATTTACCTAGGCAAAAGCATGGGAAAGGCCAATAAACAATATATATCTATATCTATGTCTATATTTATGTCTCTCTCTCTCTATATATATGTGTGTGTGTGTGTGTGCAAATCTAGGTTTTTACACATACATCATGGAAAGGAAATCACTGAAAATGCACAAAGACCTTCCATTCTCAAGAAATGGAGATTAGTTCTTACAAATGATGTAAGATGGATTCAGAAGTTTCTAGACATCCATTTCTTTCCAGTCTGTCTGGTGCATGCCAATGAAAAACAACACCAGAGTATCAGATGATTATTCTGATCCTGGCTCATTTTATGGTTATTTGTGACATTTTATCCCAGTCCACGTTCCCACAAGTGAGATGCATGTGATCAGTCTCATGGGAACATGTAGTTACAGGAGTGTTTTGTTTTTCTCCAAGTCTGTTCTCAACTTCTTTTCCCTGGAGGAAACTGAGGGCTGAGAATCGAGATCTCCACAGCTGTCTCACTGTGTGTCACCAGCAGCAGTGGTCTGTTCAAGCGAGGGTTGCAGACAAGGTCATCTCCAGTGTGAATCCCTGTTACCAGTGATCCCTGGGTACACTGCAGGCAAAGTTAGAATTATCAATGTGTGTGTGCAGCTCCGTATTCAGTTTCCTGTACCTGAGTCTTTGTGTGCCCAACTCCGAGGTGTCTTGCTGTCAGCTTGAACCAGAGCACAGGTTTTGGTTTTTCAAAGCCAGTTTGTTTGAACATTAAGCCTATTTATAAACTTCATTGTTGCAGCACCCATATGGCTCTTGCTGAAAGATACTCATTTTTAAAAAATGAAAGACTGCCAGGCACTTCATAATTTAGCATTAGTGTTTAATCGGATCTCACTTAACCGAACTATTAGAAACAATTCCCAGATCATCTGTTTGGCTTTGAAGTACCTGACACTTATGTCTGATTGCAGGTGTGACCAGTGATTTGGGAACTTCTAGCGATCCAAGCAAACAAAACCCTTCAAAACATCCTTGTTTTCACCTCACTGTTGTTTCTTGCTATTTTTCTTCTGGTACCTCCTGTGCTTCAGGTGGGTGCATCCTTACAGTGGGCAGAATCACCCTTATGCTTGCTTGGTTTCATCCGTTCTCTCCCGATTGGAGCCAGGAGACGTAAAATAAAGTTTGGGGTTTAGAAGTGTCTGCTCAATGACACAGCTATGAAGACCTTTGGAGAACCTTTTACAGTATTGGTCGGTGCTCCTTACCCTGTGATGAATCTTCTGTCTCAGAATCTGCTTGTCAGGATGTGAGCTGGTTGTAAATGAACTGAAAATTTGAAGGGGAGGCTTTTGAGTTCACATGCGCATGAGCACACATGCCCACACGTGCCATTTGATACTTCTTAGGCAAGCCACAGTTCCATTGAAACATTCTGACTTAAACAGATATTGATTTCCAGTGAAGACCAGCTGTCTTTTAATTTGCTTAAGAGGTAAAGGAGTGTAGATCGATCAATAATTGTAGTTGTTACAACTTCCTGAGAATGCTTAGAGGTGCTTGGTAAGCAAGATGTTAATGTCAGTGTTAGGGAGTTACTGATATAAAGGATTTGTGTAAAATTCAGATTTTCTCCTATTCTTTCATCTCTCTTGCCTGTTTTACTGTTCTTCCACACTTCTGTAGCTTCCCATTCATGTTCTGTTCTCTCAGCCCACCTCAAACATGTGCAGAAACTGTGTTGGGGACCCTGTTGGCTCCTCCCTTTCTCCTTCCAGTGGGTTTTGGATTTGAAGATGTTCTTGGAAAGGGAGTCACTGTTCTTTAGTTTCTTGTGGCTAGAAAAGACCTACAAAAGCTAGATAGACCCATAAAGTTTGATCACTTTTTTCTTTCCAGTGAAATAAATGGTTTTTCAACTTAGGGAAAAAGTAGACTTCTGTTAAAAAATATTTTAGGTATTTCTAAGGGTTAATATGATACCTGGTTCATAAATGCTGAGCTTTATTTTCTTTCTTTTTTTTGGTACTGGGGATTGAACTTGGGCCCTTGCGCTTGCACAGCAGGCGGCGAAACCACTGAGTTAAATCCTCAGCCCTGAGCTTTATTTTCTTTTTTCTTGCCTTCTGAGTAATGGCCCACCTTTGAGATTGGGGAAAGTGTGGCTTTCCTGGGCTAACTAGAACTATTGGTAAAGTGGAGGGCAGGGTATACAGGCTGTAGGGTCCCTAGGACATGGGGAAATGCAGGGCAGGGTTTCAGCTCACCTTCCTCTTAGTGGAACTGAGATTACCATCTTCTTTCCTTGTGGTTCATGTAGGCTGAGATGACAACTGGGAATATTCAGTGTTTCTATTCTAGAATAGCAACATTCACCTTTTGTCTTGGCTTTTTTTTTTTTTTTTTGGTACGGGGGATCAAACTCGGGTCCTTTGTCTTGACTTTTAAAATACACTGAAAGCCCTTTCCCCCCAAATTTGGAAACCTATTGGATTATATTATTTTTATACAGTATCACTATTACTAATGTAATAGCAGACCCTTGAACACTTGCTGGATATCCAGCTCTATATGCTAAATGGTTTATGGTCATCATTACATTGAATTTTCCCATCACTGCATAAAGCAGGTATTATTGTTACCAAAATTTTACAGAGAAGGAAATCAGTTCTCAGAGGCATGAAGCTGAAGAAAAGATTTGAGCTCAAGCAATTGATCTTAAGCATGGTGCTCTAATGCCTCTCAAAAAAAAAAAAAAGCAGGCAAACAAAACCCCACTTGTACATGTGTGATTGTGTGTGTGTGTGTGTGTGTGTGAGAGAG
>NW_004624783.1:1305225-1339206 GCF_000247695.1 Heterocephalus glaber | reverse complement strand
AGAGAGAGAGAGAGAGAGAGGCAGGCAGACAGACACACAGACAAGAGTAGAGTGCATTTTTATTAATAGTTTGTAAAGCACTTCCCTGGGGTGTATTTGAGGTGGGTTGCATACCCTGGCTTCAGGGAGAGAAGCTGCAGCCTGCCCACCATGAAGCTGGCCTCTCAGTCTCCATTCTGCTTCTGTCTTAGCCAAGTCTGAAATCACAGCAGCTCCTGCTCATTCTCTGCTTTCTATATTAGCTCTGTCTAGCTACATGAATCTTGAGATTTGTGCCATATTGTTTCAACTTCCAAAAAATTGTAAATTTAAAGTAAGCTTCAAAAACAAAACAAAAGCATTCCCTTTATCTTTCAGGTAATGAGTCAGGGATAAGTTCTGTTGAAGTTCTTAAGAAACAAAAGGCCAAAAATAAAGTGTTTCTTTTCCAGCTCATTTCCTGTGTTTGGAGGGAGAGAACCCAGTGTATTTATTGTTGTTGGTTTTGTTTGTTTTTGTCTAGTATAGTATCTATGTTTTCTCATGTAGTCGTTTGACTTCTTTGCATCATTTTCTTAATTTTCTTTGAAAGCTTCAGAAGTTCTGTCTCAGCCACTTCTATATTTTTAGGCAAGTTACTTAGCTTCTCAGGGCCTCACTTTCACCAAATGTAAAGTGAGCCAAACCTGTAGGTCTGAATTAATTTCTGAACCAGAAGTGAAAGCAGGAGGACTCAACAATTATAAGCTCCCCAGAACCCTCTCATTGCATTACCCCTGGGTGTAGGAAATTATGACTGTTGTAGATGCCCTTACTGCGCATGGTAAATTTTCACTATACAGAAGGAAATGGGTAACAATAAAGCAGTTATTTATCAGTTACCTGGCAAGTTCATTCATTCATTTAGCAACAGTATATTGAGCATTTGCTAAGCACTATGTTAGGCAAGAGAGAATCACTAGCTGACAGCTGGTAAGCCACCATTCTTTCATCATTGTAATGTAATGCACTGTGACCATTAAGAGTCATAAATGCAAGCACTGGCCACTGTGAGACACACCGAAGGAGCATGGTCCAGTTTGGGAGGCCCGAGAAAGTTTTTGCAATGAGGTCTATCTGAGAACTGAAGGATGAATAGGGCTCCATTAAGTTCTCACTGATTTTGCCCAGTCAAGATGATCTGAGAGTTGACTCTTGAGTCATTTCCATGGAATTGCATTTTTTTTCCTGTGCTTTAAATGCAGGCCTTCAAACAACATTGTAGGGTGATACTATTTGGATTGGGATTGCCTTGATTTGAGGGCTGTGTCTAGCTGGGACAAAATGAGAAGGACCAACTTTATAACATGTGTAGCTAAGAACACATCTGTGGAGGGAGGGACTGAGGGTTAGGAATGTGAACTGCACTGAATTTCCTTTTCCCTGGGTCCACCTCATGTATGACCCATATTTTGACATATGTGAATGACAGCTGCAAATTATTTATTTATTTGGCCAACAGATAATTGTTTGCCAACCATGTGCCAGTTGATGTGTAAGCTCATGTGCCAATTGTGTAAGACAGATGTTCATATGACAGAATTTCTAACCTCAAAAGCTCAGAACAAGGGACAAAGGGACCTAATTTTTTCAGAATGCTCCTTACATGGGAGGCCTGATACTTGGTGAATTTAATACATTATTTCAACCCTAGGTCATTCTGTGTCCTTTACAGACATGGAAATTAAAGCTTGATCCAGCACAGAGCTTGCTGTGGTCTCTCAGACAAGAAGGTGAGGTTGGATTGTGCACCTTGTCTGTCACACTGCTGAGTCCTATTGTCTCCCACACAGTCATAGCCATGAAACAATGCAGTGCAGTGGCATATGCTGTGTGGTAGGTCTTAGCATGCTGTTGGAGCATAGAAGAGGGAGTACAATACTGCTTCCCACAAGAGGTGACTTCTCCCCCATGTCATCTTTATTTAAAAGTATAAATTTTATCACTTCCCGATTAACATTGTTTTCACAATTTTAACACTTATTTCTTGTTCTCTCACTCCATATCCTCTACTTGTTTGGTGACTCCTCCTCTGCCAATCATTCCCAGACTACCTCTTCTACAAAGCTTCATTGAGCCATCACTTGTACTTATTATAATAAAACAATTACTTAGATCCATGTTTTAACTTTCTTTCTAGAGTTCAAATTCTTCTAGAGAGTAGATCTTACAGTTATGAGAATAAGCGGTATGTTAGTGCTTATTACTAGTAAGTGCTAAAAATGAAGCTGTTCTTATTTTTGTTCCTCTTTGATTTGTTCAGCACTCTCAACAGTGTCTTTGTATGTTTCTTGGGAAATGTTGGGGAAACTGTGTAAGCCAGTAGCAAAGGGTGCCTTCTGATCTCTGAAGACACCCTGTACTGATAGAATTAGCTGACATGCTAAGTAGAAGCCAGGGCATCCATCCAGCCTGATTGCCCTCTTGCCTTTGGTTCTTGCACACTCTTAGTGGGTTACTTTATAGTCTTACCAGAGGTTCCTTAGATCAGTTTATGACAGTGCAGTGCTAAGAAGGCTGAGGGTGTGGTCACAGTGTAGCTCACTATGCTCTGTGCCTGCAGATGAAATCTTTGCCCTTGGCTAGAGCCTAGAGAGTGTGAGATGTCATCATGACAGGGTCCAGGCAGAAAGAGTGAATGATCGTTGCCCATGCACCTCAGCTTTTGAGGGGAGGAAAAGGCTCAGTGTTAGGCACTGGGGTGCAGTGGAGAACCACACAAAGAACTTGGCTTCAGGGAGTTTGAGATTCAGGTAAATCTTCTCATTTATTTCTTACAACAAGGTCTTAAGGGAGGTGCTCTGATTATTCTCACTTTACAGACAAAGAAATTGAGGCACAAAGGGGTTGAATAACTGGCCCAACATAGATTTCACTGCCAGAGCCATGTTTGGAACATGGGTAGTTTGTGCTTAGAACCCAAGCCCTAACCACTAGCTTAGTGGACCTTTCTCCCTATATAGGTGATATAATTCAAACATGTAAATGTATTGTTAGATATGTGTATATTCATTTAAGTATCTGTTTAAGTATATGAATATTTTAGAAATATTTTCTAATTATTATCATAATACTCATTCTTTAGAGAAAATTTAGAAAATTCATAAAAGTTAAAATAGAAGAAGTGATCCATTAACAGGCATAATAGGATCATAGTTATTGTTCCAGTCTGTTTTCTTTCAGATAAATACATAGCAGTACCTATCTGGTGAGGGCCACACTGTAGGTCTGTGTCTCATGCTGCTTTTTTTTTACCTAGTACTTAATACTGACATGTTTTAATTTTAGCAGAGATCTGAAATCTCTGTCTCTCTTTTTAAACATGTGGCCTACAGCTCCCAATTAGCCCGTCAGTGCATGGCTGGCTGGGTGCAGTGACAGTAACAGGAAAGCAGGTGTGGAACTAAGAACAACTGGGAAGCATTGTCCTTCCCAGAGATGCTGTGAGATGGGTCTTCCTCTCCCAGCTCTTCCTTTCCTCTGATCCTCTCCACTGCAGTTCCTATTGAAAGTCTTTTGAGCGGCTTCTGAGTAAATATTAACCTACATATACGTGATGACTATTGGGTTAACATGTGTTTATGCCCATTTCCCCCTCAAATGCATTATGACCAAAGTGTGACGGTCAAGGCACAAGTTACTTTCTCCTTTTGATGAATCAAAAAGTCCAATGCACGCAAGATTTGCCCAAGTAACTGACAACTGTAAATAGCAGAGGTTAGGTAGACCTGGGTCTCTTCTTCGCAGGAAAGTGTTCAACCGAGTCCTTGGTAAATTCCTAATGTTGCTCCCACCTTTTGTTTCTGGCCTTTCTCATTGTCCCCTTCCCAAACTCTGCCTGTTTTGAAGACCTCATGTCTGATTTCATGGTTTAGCTGCATGATTACACAAGATTTAACAAGACGCACCCTGGAGGCAGGGGTATCTTGAGGCACAGCACTTGCTTAGCATTCTTGAGACCATGGGTCCTATGCCCAGCAGCTCTCAACTCCATAAGGAACATCCTTAAAGGAACCCTTGCTAGGCAATGGGATATACTAAAAACAATAAACGCACAAATAACTAATGATTATCATTTAAACATACCAAACAAAAGAAATGTTTTTACAAGCCTCTGTCTGTTTATTCTGCGACAACCCCATGAACCTTGCAGATTCAAAGACTGAAATTGGAACTTGGATCTTGCCATGTTTAAAAACCAACTTCAACCAGCATACCACAGTGTTCTTGAAGGGGGTGGAATGTGAGCAGAGCCATTGAGCTCTTGGGATACCATTTTTCACTGTTAAGGAGAAAGTTATATGCATCTGCTTACAATAAAACACAACAATCGCAAAGTTCTATCTGGGCTTTGAAGTCCATATGTTTCATAAAGGGAACCCCAAGACTTCCATGACCATCTCCACTAAAATAATCCCTTTCTTTCATTGCTTGTCACAAGTCCTTTTCTAATATGTGTTCATGTTTTTTTTCCTACAGGAGGAAATACAAGAAAACATCCCAAAGGTAAGAGTGTCTTTCTGGAAAGGGGAAGCTTTCCAGGCCATAATTGACTGAGTCAAGGGTGCCCCAAGTAAGGCTTCTGGTTGACTGGAACTGTAATAAACAGTCTCTTGGTTCCTTCTCAGTGAGTTGCCTTCTTTGTCTCTTGATCACTACTGCTGCTGTAATTAAAAATTGATTGCAGGCATCTAGTGTGGCACAGTGGGGTAGATGACTTCACAGGAGAGTAGATCCTGTGGATTCAGGAGGTAATTACTGCTATGCTTTCTGGTGATTTAAGTAAAACCTGGATCAGAGAGGGATTGAGCTGGCAGAGGCAGAAGGTTTATGGGTAGGGAGCACAAAGTGGTCTTTAACCACATTTGTAATGTCTGAGTTCTCCTTTGCTTCAAATTCTCCTTTGCCTGATTCCTGACAAAATTCAGCTGAGCTCAGAGAATAGGTAAAAATCCCTTCAAGGGGACAACAGTAGCCTTTCAGTCTGACTCTTCAAAAGAATGATTTGAAATAAAATCTCATATACTTTGTGTACCCATTGCATGGAAAGGTGGATATAAAAAGATGAAGTTCTGACCTAGCTCCAGACTGTGTTTTGCAGGCTCTTTGGTATGAGGGTCCTTGAAAGGATCAGGTGAGCGCTGGTCCTGACCTGTGTGGTTATTAAACTTTGGACCCACATCATCTGTATTTATAATTCTAAAATAACCTGATCTTTGAGTGTATGGAGGCCTACCTCCAATGGGGAGCCCTTTTATCAGTGTATATGTGATGTCAACTCCCCATCAAAGTGCCTTTTGATAGACATTGTGTCCTTATCTGGAGAAGTAATATGTTTATTTGTGCATGCACAAAAGGTGTGACCGGGGGAGGGTGAATGACTTCTCTAAATGATAGAACAATAAAGTGAGTTTAGGAAATGTCATGTGTGTTATGGTGGAATTTACTCATTTGTTCATCTTATTAACATATATATGTATATTTAAGGTGTATGATTTAATATTATACTATGCACATGTATAATAAAATAATTACTACAGTGAAGCAAATTAACATATCCATCACCACATATTTTATTTATTGATTCATTTTGTATACACCTTTTTGTTAGTTTTACAGTGATTTGTTTTCATGATTTGTGCAATAATGGTACATATGGGCTCCCATGACATCTTTTATTTCTTCAGCATCATCTCTGGCCACTTAATTCTAACATTACTCATTGTTCTCTAAACTTGAACTATGGTTTCCCAGCAAAGTTGTGACTCTATAGATCCAGATGATCATGGATGTTTTCTTGGTAAGAGCTTTGGTAAACTTGTGGTGAACATATTCACCTGGTGCTTATCTAAGGGTATAGACCTCCTATGTGTTAGGGTGATTTTCCTAAGTGAGGTGGGATAAAGTGTGTTCATTTTACAGTTATCCAGGAAACAAATCAGGATGAGCTAAGGAGTAGATAGATATTGCCTGTCATGATGATACATTGTGTTTTCTCAACACACTGTGCTGAATCTTTGCTATGTGTTTTTGCATATGCTGTTCCCTCTTTCCCAACTGAACCCTGGTCCATCTTGTAGTTAATACTCTGAGCTTTCTGCCTTTTATGTTTTGTAGCTGCCTAATGGGGAGGATTTGTATACTGTGTCTTCTCTTGTCTTGTTACTCATCTGCCACAGTCCCTAGAACGTGCTAGCCCCTTAGTAAGTATTGTTAAGTGCATGATTACTGCTCTTAGAAACTTCACTCTTAAATTGATTTTTTCAGATTATTGATGATGACAACAGGAAGAAGTGCCATAATTATGTCACACACAGTTTAGTCTTGAGTTGTCTAAAATATAAACCTAAGATATTTTTTCATAATCTATAGGATTCCTGATTTACAAACAGGATAACATCAAGTGAATCTTCTCTGGGACTTTTTCAGAATTATTTCTGAATGTGCCAGGATTGGAATGGCATGATTCAACGAAAATCTGCGAAGAGTACTATTTCTTATGTTTAATATACTTATTAAAAATGCTCTTCAGGCATGCATCAGCCACTCTAGTATCAATGCCTTCTTTTTAAGAAGCAGCTTTGGGACTATAATTAATGCAAGTGCCAAAATATTTATAGAGTTATTGAGAAGAGTTTGAAAAGCACATTCCAAAGAAATAGGATTGTTTAGGCATTTTGTTCACCAAACATTTAAAGCTCACAATTCAATTTAAAAGGCCAATTTTTTTCATTGTATTTGATTTTGGTGTCACAGATTTAAACAAATTACACCCAAATAATAAATTCTAATACAATTAAATCTGTTAGTGGTTTTCAACAATGGCATTTTTGATGACCATTTTAATCTCACCTTTTCCCAATGAGCATCATTTCCTGGTAGAAATTCCTATATCCTGTGGTTTCCAAGTAAAGTAATAGTTTAAAGGAGTGGTATTAAAATCTGATATACAATATACAGTACACAGGTCATTGAGAGAAGACTACACCAAAACTTCAAGGCTTCTTGGAGGTTGCTGCACTTTTCTAAATATAGTCAACTTATACAGATGACTAAACAATTCTGTCTTGTTCAGGTTCGTTGGACTCAGGGTAGTAATTGCACGTGAGCCATTGAGCAGAATGTAAATTAATCACTCAGTTTAAAGGGCACAGTTGTCTTCAGTATTAAAAAGTGATTTGTCATTCTCACATGTAGTTAAGCTGGGATATTAGAAATTTCAGAGTTTGCTCAATTTTATTTTAAGGAGAGATAGACAGGTTAGAAGAAGTTTTACAAAAGACCTGCTCAAACCTGTCAAGGTTCAAATTACTATGTTGATTTTTTGAGAGCTTATTTTGCATATCTGATATTAATGTGGTTGTATTTTTATTATCACCATGATTTAAAAAAGGACTGCCTTTTACCTGCTTCATTGAAGTCATTAAAGTGCAAATTAATAAAGGATCAGTTTTAGCTCTTCTACTTTTAGTATTTTTCATATGCAATAGATCTATATTCTACTAATGTCGTTGAATAACAAACCATTGGCAACTGAGTGGCTTAAAGCAACCATTTTATTTTCCTCACAACTTGATGGGTCAGGGATACAGTAAGGACTCGGCTAGGTGGTTTGAATGTGATCCAGCTAGTGTCACCTGGAGATGGTGGCGATGGAGAATTCACTTCCAAGATAGTATCTTCATTCATGTGTTAAGAGCTGTAGTGGTTTAGATCTAAAATGTCCCTCAAAAGTCTGTTGTGTTCAGAGGTGGGGCTTTTGGGAGGTGTTTTGATGGTGGGGGTGCTGTACTCATAAATAGATTAATTTATAGTTTATCAGTTTATAGCTGACTATGTTGTTAAGGAGGCAGGAGTCTAATGGGAAGGAGTGGATCACTGAGGGCATGACTTGGAAGGGTGTATCCTTATCCTTATCCAGGCTCCTCCCTTCTCTCTCTACTTCTGGCTGCTTGATGAGTTGAAAAGCTTTCCTCCACAGTGCCCTTCTGCCATATTTCTTCCATGAAATCAGCCAAATGTGGACGAAACCTTCTGAAACCATAAATCAAATAAACCTCTCTTCCTTTAAATTGTGGTTGTTCAGTATTTTGTCTCAGTGATGGGAAAGAAGCCAATACAGAAAATTGGTACTGGACAAGTTGGGTTATTGCTGTGTCTCTACCTACCATGTAGCTCATGTCATGGGATACAGCATGATAAACTGGCAGCTCTGGAGATAATTTACCAAGGCAAAGTTGAAGCAGAAAATTTAATAGGTACATTGTATGGCAGCAGGCAAGGTGATGAAAGAGTCATTTGCCCTGAGCCCTGAGATGACTTGGTTTTACAGGTAGTTACTTCCTCCGTGGACTTTATTGTCAATGGATCATTGATGTGGAGTATCAATTTAAAACACCTTATGGTTGGGATTTTTTGGTCAGAACTTCTTGGAACTCCCTGAGGTATAATGGCCATGCCCAAGATGTGTCTGTGAGCCTAGGCTCTTTTATTCTGAAATAGCTCCATAGATTGTTCACCTCAAAGTGGAGTCCACAGTTCAGAAGCCTTTGGAATTGGTTTGTAGGAGGCATTTGGAAAGGTTTGGAGATGTAGGTTAGAGGATACCCAGAATGCTATAAACAGAGATTGATGGGTGATTCTAGACAAAACTCAAAAGACCAGAGTGCTGATAGGAATGCAGACAGTAAAGGTCAGGGTTATGAGGTTTCAGATGGGAATGAAGACTCTGTTGAGCAATGGACTAGACTCCATGCATGTTACATTCTGCCAAAGATCTTGTCTAAATTTAGACTTTATGTGAGACTGAATTTAAAGGTGGTAGATTAATTAATCTGGTGGAGGAAATTTCAGTAGGCATAATGTTCGGGCTGCAGCATGAGTACTCATGTCTACTTTTAGACAGATTATAGTGAGAATCAGAAGTGATAAGGCAGAGCTGAATGACTTGAAAATTTTCTAAGTAATTCATAAAGTGAAAGACAGATCTTAGCCCAAGGGAATGTTTTCATGTTTTTGATGCTTCTGAGTCTCATATTAAGGATTAATGGAAATTTATGCATCACTTGCAAGACTAAAATTTCAATAGGAAGAGTGCAGGGATATCAGTAGCTAGGAATTAAGTTTCTCTCTGCAGAGAGCGCTATTGATGTGTACATTAAATCAATATCATTAAGGAGAACCCTCCATTTGTCTTGTGAGTAAGTCTTGTCCATGAGGGTCAGTAATTCTAAGACATTTGTTGATGTTGTGAAATGGTAACTTGTCAGCTAGAGAGGATTACAAAATAAAAACACTTCCCTGTAAAATTCTCATTAGGTCGCTTTTAATACATCTTTAGCCTCAGGTTATCAAGTCTGGCTCAGAAAAGTTTTCATCTTTGAGAAAGCATGCCAAACATATACAGAATGATCATAAATACCTAGAAATAACTGAGTGTTTCTGGGCTGCCCTTGAAAAAAGGAATTGTTGTTAGAAAATAAGCTGAATGTTTGGTAGAAGTGCTTACAGCACACATATAGACAACACACATACACACACACACACACACACACACACACACACATGCACACACGCACCTAATTCAGTCTGCTAGGAGAGACTGGGATTATACAGCCTAATCCAGAGGCACAGGAATGAATAAAACATATCCATAAACTTGAGGGACTGCTGCAAACACTTGTCCACCTTCCTATGTCTGGACTGTGGTAATTCGGTAATTTGATCAATAAGATGAGTAAATTAACAGTTGGCACCACATCTGATAATGAAGCCCCCATTTTTATAAAGCTTTTAAAAAATTTCTTTGTTTTTAACTGGCCCTGTTTAGATGCTTCAAGTAGAAGTTCTGGTTTGACTGATTTTTTTGGTAGTGCTGATAATTGAGCCCAGGGCCTTTGTGTGTGTGTGTGTGTGTGTCTGTCTGTCTGTCTGTCTGTCCACACAGTCTTGCCAAGGTACTAAAGCTCGGTTTGAACTTGAGATCCTCCTGCCTCAGCCTCCCACACTGCTGGGATTATAGCCATGTGGTACTGATTTTATAAGTCTAGATATTACTATGAGCATTTGACTTTAGTCAAAGGGATCTCTTATCTGTTTGATAATTGCATTACATTGATAGTCACTGCATAGTACTTTATGATTTCTTACAATTTAACAAAAGCTTAATAATTGATATTGCTATTTACTTTAGTAAATATTGGAAATAAAAAGATAAGTGAAATGCCTCTATGAATAGGTGCACAGGCTTACAGGTGAGGCACAGGTGAACAAAATAATTACCATGGAATGTGGTGAGAGTGCTGTGATAGATGTAAGTATCCAAGGTCGTTAGGAACAATTAGGCCTTTGGGGGTATTGGCATTATCATACTCTTCTCTCACTAGGTCACAAAAGCAGCCTACGGTATTGTTCATTATTTGTTGGGCTGGAAAGTACGAGCCTACTGAAGTCTAATCAGGTTTTTGAGAATATTTTCTCTTTCTTTTCTCCATGTTGTCAGTTAGCTCTTAAATATGTATGCTTTTCTGGCTCTTTAGACCTTTTTTCAAAGAGGCAAATGGTTCAAACATTTTCTGGATATAAAGAAGACAGTCCAACATCCAAACATGTATAGATATTGACAGAGTGGATGGGACACGGGTAGTCTATAGAGTGGCATCCACCTGTTGTAATTGAAAGCAAGAAGCTACCCCTACCACACACACACCAGGTATCTAGTGTCTTTTTTCACTTGAATTTTTTTTATTTTTATTTATTTTTGGTACTGGGGATTGAACTCGGGACCTTGTATTTGTGAGGCAGGCGGCGCCACCACTGAGCTAAATCCTGGCCCTTTCACTTGAAATTTTTTTTTTTTTTTTGGTACGGGGGATTGAACTCTGGTCCTTGTGCTTGTGCAGCAGGCGGCAAAACCACTGAGCTAATTCTAAATCCCCGGTCCCTCACTTGAATTTTGATGTGGCTCAGTAATCCCATTTGATGAGCCCAGTAATTGATTAAACTCAGCAAATGATTCCCTTAGTCCCATCTGCTCATGTTCAGCCTCCATGAATCAGCTTACTTAATGAGTCATCAACTGCCACGTTTGCTGTTAATAATAGATTGTTATGTGTGAGGGACAGGAATGTAAGTGTATATCACCCTTTGGAATGGTCGCCTTCTAAGCTGTTGTACTAAATGCATTTTATTTTTTAACTTTGACCCAGCCCATCTCCATCTTTCTCAGGATATATTTAATTTAAGGTCCACTGGTAACTTTTGAAGCTATTTCAGCATCTTTGAATCAGAATTGGTGGGTTATTGTCCCTTATCTTTACAATTAAAAGTGGCAGCTAAATAACTTGTTGGGAAAAGTTATCTGGGGGTACATAGGATAAATCAAAGCACATATTTTTTGCTTACATGCATAACCAATCCTGCATTCCACTGCTTACTTAGTAGTATTGATATTTAGAGCCTAAGAATTAGTAGTGATATCAAGAACATGAGGATCTTCTTAAGAGATAAAGCCCTTTAAAAATTTATTCTTACATTTATGATGACTAGTAAATTCTCAAAGTAGCAAAAATAAGTGCATCTGCCATGAGTATGTTTCCCAGTTTACGTTCCAAGATCATCAGGATGACTTCATTGCGGGCGGTGGCAGGTCAAGGTAGACCCCAGACAGTACCAGTAGTTGTCTGCTTAGAACATCAATTGACACTGACACTTAGCTCACAAGACTGCTAATAAAGGCCTAGCAGTTTTATAATATCAGGTGAAACATAGCCAGAGGAGAAAGAAAGGTGATAAAGCACCTCACAGATAGTTTTGGTCAGAGTTCAGAGTGTCAGGCAACTGCCACTCACTTATCTATTACTCACTTAACCTAATATGTCCGCAGGAGCTGGGGAGTGCAGGTTCAGGGAGGGATCTGGGCCCAGGGAGGCTGAGTAGCACGAGGTAGATGTGATACAGAGGGCTGGGCTGTAGTAGATAGATGTACCACCCAGACTATATCTAGACATTAGATGGTCTATCTAGAACTAGGGTGGTATATCTAGACACTAGAATAGTAGTAGAACATTGAGCTGTCATTTTTTAAGTCAAGAGTAACATCTAGACCCAATTCAGTCTTCTTTTATCTTTCATCTCGCTACATATGATAATTACTATCATTCTCCTCATCCAGGATCGAGACTACTGAGTTATTTTGTTCTGTTGTGTGTTTCTTTAACTTTAACTTTTTGCTCCTCCCCTCACCAGTGATAACTGGGTCTCTCTGACAGGTTGTGGACTTTTCATCCCCATCAACTTTATTTCTGTTATCTTATTCCCGTTATTATTGTAGTGAGTCACTTCTTAACCACTCTTAACTCTGATTTCTTCATCTTCTCCTTTCTTTATACCTATGTCTGATGACTTTCTCCATGGCTCCGGTTAATGTATGTTTTGTGTTTAAGATCAGCAATAGCAAATCCCCACTGGTTTTCTGTTGGATACTTAAGGTCGATCCTCTTGTCTGGAACTTTAAGGCTCTTGATTTCTGCCTCCCCAACAACTTCTCTGCTTAGTCACTCTTACTTCCTTACTTCCACCTTATGTTCCAGTTAAGCTGAACATTACACGTGTCTTCTGTTGTCCTTTTTGATTTGTACTCTTTTTCGTATTTTAAATGTTCTTATTTTATCTGTTAAAGTCACATCTTTTCTTGGAGAACATTTCAAATGCCACCTCCCTCAATGGAGCCTTCTTAGGTCTTTCCACCTAAAAGAGATCTCACTCTTCCAGTTCTTTTTATTTTTAGCATACGTTCTTATATTAAATGTGAATCATCACAAAGCTCTCAAAACTTCTTGCCTTCCACTATTTTTTTCCTTCTTCTTCAGCTTTCTTCATCATCACATGTGGGTGGTCTGCTCAGGTATCAGGCAATGGAGAAACATGTGGGGGCGGTATCAAAAAGATCATTGTTCTCTGTGTCGAATTCCAGTTCCCTAATCGCTAGCTGCGCTATTGTAGACAGATTGCTATATTTCCTCTTGTATAAAACGGAGATGATTTCTAGCATTTTAAGGTTGCTGTGTGCAAGTAAATTGTTGATAAGTGGCTAGGTGCATGGTAAAAGATGTTCAAGAATTGGCCATTTGTAATTTTCATACTCTGCAACATTAGCCACACTCCTTACTTTGTTCATGAAGATTATCACCTTTAATTTAGTATTTACTAAAGAGATAGTAGATTTTTACTAAGTTTGGATATTATAAATTACTACTACTGCATCCTACTAATGCCAGTAATAATAATGAATAATAATAATCACAAAGTTTAGCATACATCATGGAAGATTGGAAGTCAACAAAATATTTTAAGCTAAATCCTTTTCACTTACAGGTTTTTAAGGGATTTCTGATTTTTTTTTTTTTTTTTTGGCACTGGGGATCAAACTTGGGACCTTGGGAATTTCTGATTTTTAAAGTCATATTATGATTTGGCTTTGATCCCTTACATTTTGAATTAGATCCTATTCATGTACCAGTGTTTGTGTATACCCGTGTGCACATAAGATTGCAAGTGTGTGTGTGTGTGTGTGTGTGTGTGTGTGTGGAGAGAGAGACAGAGAGACAGAGAAAGACAGAGACAGAGACAGAGACAGACAGAGAAAGAGAGAAGTTCTTGCTGATCAGACAGCATTTACCGGAAATAGCACATGCCATTCTTCTTGAAATCACGGTGGGATTTTGAAGCAAGGAATGTGCTTTCCCAAAGCTTGGTGCTTTAGATATTGCAAGTGTTTATTAAATGTGGATTGAATTATAAGTTAATAGGACTGGGATCCTACACATACTTCTTCCATGGTTTCAAACTAAAGTCTGGGTTGCTGGGTGGAACTGGATAAATAAGCTCTGGTTGATAAATGACTTATGCTTACAAATGGCGTTGCAGTTCACTGCATACTCCCACATGCAGACTGACTGTCATCTGGCCCTCACACTGGGCAATGAGGAAGGAAGCCTGTGAGGTCAGCAAGACAAATGGCATGCATGGCAAGAACCAGAAAGTGCGTAATTGCCTGGATCATTGACTCTGCTTTTCTATTTCAATTCCTCCATGGAACTTTAGCTTTGGATGGAAACTCTTGAGAGTATTTTTGCTCTGCATTAGTGCTTCAAACCCTGTTTTTCCTCATTCAGCCATCAAACCTGGAAGTGTTCGTGAAGTGTCAAATGTATTTGTTTGAGGGGTATAACTGTGAACATTTGATAACTCTGTACTTGGGCATCATTTGGCTCTTCTGTGGTGTTTTGCTAAAATGATTTTGAGAATCATTTTTTTAGACTGCCTAATAAAACCTAAGTATGTCTTTATGACTATCGATAGCACTTACACAGGGAAAATCACTGTGCTTCAAAAGTTATGGCCAGACTTTTAAGTTGTGCAAGGAGGCAAGACTCTAGATCTCTCTACATCTCAGTAGCCCTCAATACTAAAGAGAGTGAATTCAGTAGGTTGATTCAACAGTTGTTGAGGGTCTCCACATTGGGGCTAAATCCCGACAGCAGTAGTTTAAGAAGCAGACTTTAGCATCCCTGTAGACACTGGGTTGACTAGTGTATGTAGTGTTCTTAAACTTGATACTGCTCACATTTTCTCTGTGGAGCTGGCCTGTGCATCAGAGGATTTGAGGCAACATCTCTGGCCCCCACTCACCATATGACAGTTGTTACTCTTAACATGCCCTTTTTGTAGCAACCAAAAATGTCCCCTGCAGATTGAATTTGGTTCTGCTTTAGAACCACCTTAACGGAAAGATTAAGAGTCAGGTCTAGGGCTGGAGATGTAGCTCAGTGGTAGAGTGCTTACCTAGCATGTGGGAACCCATGGGTTTGTCGCATTGTCCTCATCTGTAAAGAGATTGAATATTTCGATCAACATAGTTCCTTTTGACTCAAAAACAATATTCCGTGACTGTAATCACTGCATTCTCCCATAATTGACAGCTAAGATGGAGGTCACTGGGCAGACAACATTACTGCCCATAGTGATGGTCCTTTGGTGAGGAGCCAGAATACTCTTGGCTTAGAATACTTATAAATTTCACCTAATTAAGGAGAACTAATCATGGGAAGAACATTAAAAGGATATTTGCCAAGGCACAGATTTTGCCAAAGTATATCATATTGATTTAATTTATTGTGTCCAGCTATGTCACATAAAGTACCTTACTTAGCCTTCATAGAGGTCCTGTTTTCCTGTTGAGGGACTTAGGGAAAGAAGTAGGTTGATTTATATTCAGAACAGAGAAATGTTTCAGTCAGTGTTTAAAGGCGCGCCTTTGAGCTATCTCAAGTTTCTTGAGTTCTATCATGATGGTTTTATAATTTCTTACAGCTTTGGAGCCCCTCTATTTTTTTCTCCCACAAGTGAAACAGCTTAAAAAAGTGAAAATATCAAAAAGATACACCTTTAGTAGTACATTTACTTATTTTGCTGATTGCTCTTTTCTCATAGGGGCATTTTATGTTTGAAAGTTTTGTATTTGTCCTGAAAGTTGAAGCGTTTAGGAAAATGTAATGAAGATTTTTTAGTCATATTTGGGTAAAGAATATACTTTTTTTTAGACAATGGAGTACTACCCTGCCATAAAGAATGATGAGCTTGAGACATTTCTAGCTAAATGGATGCACCTTGAGACCATACTGTTAAGTGAAATAAATTGGACACACATGTGTAAATACTGCATTGTTTCTCTGGTGTGAAAAACTGAAAGTAGAAATAAGGACTAAAATGTATAATAGATATTAAGTAACGTAATTGAAGGGGAAAAAAGCCCTAACCTTCATCACCAGGTTCTTTTCCAGAGTCATCTGTTTTCATGCCTAATAGCTAAAAGTACTTTGAAACGATGGGGGATCAGTCATACATGAATATATAAATCTTTGTGCATAAAAAGTAAATAACAAAAATGGAATTAGATAAAAGAAAATTTGTTCTGTTGCTATCATCAGATTTACAAAGTTCATGAAGTCAGTACCTGAATTTTTCCCTTTGTGTCCCCACAAGTAGAAGCTCAACTTTTTATTCCTATAACTTTGGGATGTCATGGAGCAGGGTCCAGAATGAAGAATTTCTAAGAAAGCTTGAGGGAGTAGAGTAAGCTGGGAACACGCTTTGCAGGTGACATGTTGATAGTGAAATGAGAAGGGTTGGGGTAAATTTGGGTTGGAATCTGAGTCCTGGGAGGAGTGCTTTTTAATATTTGGGAGTAGGAGTCCCTTTAACAATCAGAATCTCTTTCTTCTTGGTCAAATGCAAGTCATATTTGCTTCCTAGGTTTCTTGTTTACCAAGAATGAAATAGTATATGTAAATTACAAGGAAAGTCTTTGATACATGGAACCTGCTTAGTCATTGAGGGCTTGGGGCATTCCTTAAAAGGAGACCAGGAGTCCATGGCCCCTGTGGAGAGAGGGCTTGCACTTTGAGCCAGTTCAGGTTGGAAGTGTAGGGTCATGCAAAGGGAAGTGTGGGAAGCAGATAGACCTTATATTTTGGGGACCCTGTGAGGGGAGGGTCTGTCTTATTTGCTCAAGGGTGGAATTGGCCTTAACAAATAATTAGAGACTGTGTTTGGGAGCACATGGAATAGGACTGAAAGAAAGTTGAGGTAGTAGGGTAGAGTGCAAGCTACACAGCACAATAGCTACTGGAGCATGTCATAATTAGAAGAAAGCTTAGAAAGGCCCAGCCTAGTTTGGCAACAGAAGATCTTGCACAGGAAGACACTTGTTCATTTGAGGGAAAATTTATGTTTAAACTATCACAGAGTAAACAGTACTGTATTTCATTGGTTGAGAACATGCATTCCATAGAATTTCTGACTTCTAATCCACTTTTTTCTGAGTGTATGTATGGCTTTTAGTAAAGTACTTAATTTTTCTAAGGTGTTGGTTTTCAATTAGGAGTGAAATTGCCCAGAGAAGATGTTTGGCCATGTCTAGAGAAATTTTTGGTTGTCATTTTTGGCGGGTGGACCTTACTACAGATATCTAGCGAATAGAGGCCCTCATGCTGCTATAGATCTAAAAGTGAACAGATCATTCCCACCACAACAAAGAATTATCCAAAATGTCAATGAGATGGAGAAACCTTATTCAAGCCTTCACTTTCTTCTTTAAAAGTGGGGTAACAGCTGGACATAGTAGTGTTTTCCTGTAGTCTCAGCTACTCAACAGGCTGAGAGGGAAGAATTGTTTGAACCCAGGAATTTGAGACCTTATCTCAAAAAACAAGGCAAAATAAAACAAAACAAGGATTAAATGAGATAAAGATAAAAGTATTAAATGTACTTCCAGTCATTTAGTAAGTGTAAAGAGTATTTTAGCTATAATTACTCATTTTCCTATTTTGATTTATGATTTATTGTTTATAACATTTATGGATTATGTTTCATAGTTTTGTAGCTGACATATAAGACTTCACAGGTGTACTAAATGTGTTTAAATTTCGCAAAAAGTCTAAAGTGTTTTATTTGTGCATTGAAAGACATTTTTAAGTTGTTTGAAAGGATATTATTGGTTTATGTGAGTACTTGTACTCTATCCTGAAACAAATTTGAAACCATAAGTTCCATATGCTGTTATGTTATGCTTGTAATGAAAAAAAGGTTAAAGTTATAGATCTTAACAGAAAGACTTTAGTATTATTGCAGATTCTAAGAGGCAACAAAAGAAAACAGATTTGGTGGGAAATGAAATTTCATCCTTTGCATGTGGAGGTGCAGAGATGAAATTATCAGAAAATTAGTAACTACAAACCAAACCACAGTGTAAGTGGAAATGGATTTCTACTTAATATTTCTGGGCAACAAAATTATCCCTTGGAACTAATACCAGTCTAGAAGCAAGTGTCGTCCTTCTAAAAGCAGGGCTGAGTACTGTACATAGCCGCTGTCAACTTGCTCTTGGCTGCAAATGTCTGAATTGCAGTGCTCTTCCGCTAGGGGACAGAGTTCATTGTCCTGCTGCCTTCTGCTATAAGTACAAATGTAGAACTTGTGGTCTGATTTTTTAATGGTAATATCATCAGTCCTTAAGGTTTGTATTATCATGATATCATTATCAAGAGATTCATAGAAGCTAGGCATGGTACTGCATGCTTGTAATTCCAGCACTCTGGGATGCTGAGGCAGGAAGATCATGAATTTGAACCCAGCCTGGGCAAATTAGATAGACTGTGTCTCAAAATAAATCTTAAATATAGGGCCTGAGGATGTGATTCAGTGCAAAGGCCCTGAGTTTAAGCCCCATTATTGTCAAAATGAAGTTTTATGGAATTAGTACAGAAATTAAAAAGTTTATGAAGAGAACCT
Source organism: Heterocephalus glaber (assembly GCF_000247695.1). Next base: position 1,320,837 of record NW_004624783.1, on the reverse strand, counting down.
GATGTATACAGTATGTACTATGAGGTGTATTACTCTCATTCTGTTGTTATGGCAAATCTGTCATTCCATACCTTTGATAAATGTGCAGTGATTTTGTGATAACTTCACTAACTGCCAGTGCACTATGTTGTTAGGAACAGTACCAACCTCAGTAGTCACCACTGCTAACTCAGAACTCATTGTCAAGAAAGAAAGAAAGATAGGAAATGTCTGATAATACCCACAGTGCCTTTTAGATGGATAAATAGAAGACTCATTCCTTCTGAGGACATAATGCTGTCTTGGGGAATGAATGTCCTTAATAATGTCACCATGTCAGTGACGATGAAGAAGGTGCTGATGGTGGTGAGGGTGGTCAGTGAGCCCAGTCACATAAGACTACAGTTCATGCTCATCAGAGCATACTCATTTCATACTCTCACCTGTTTGCTTTGCATCTGCTTTTTTCTCCTGCTGATTTCACTATATTGAGAAATGTGTCCCAGGAGCATGATTTTGGGATTTGACAGATGAGATTCTGATGAAGCCATTGTAAAGCTTAAATTGCTTCCCATTTAGCATCATTTTGAATAGAAAGAGATTTTCCTTAAATTAGTCTGTGTGTAGAAAATGAATCATGTGTAAAGAATACTTTTTGGGGAGATGAGTCTTCTTCCTTGATATCAGTGACTTGCTTTTGCCATTGGATTTGTGGTGCATTGTAACAGCATAATTACATGAGCTATCTATAAACAAAGCGATAGAATAGTGGCATTCAGAGCCTGGATTTTGGAGTTTGAGAGACTTAATTTTAAATCCAATTTTCACACTTCCTTAATTTTGTAATTCTTTTTAGCCAGTTAAGCACGTAATAATATTCTCAGGGTATGGATGCTAATAGTATCTAATTCATAGGGTTGTTGTAAGGATTAAATGAAACAGTGTATGTATAGGATACGGTCAAGTTGTAGGTACATAGAGAGTGCTTATTATTAGCTGTTAATATGATGTTCTTCCTCACAAATAAAATTATTGACCACAGAATACCATCATCCTTCATTATAATTACAAGTGGGACCTTGCAAACTCTCTGTAAAACTTGGTTTCACTAGGGAACTTACTCTACTCAGAGGAGATTAATCCTTCAGAATCTTATTCATCAGAAGGTTAGTTGGAATGTTGCCAGCAAATTATGGGCAGATGGGAGAAGCTACTGCTTCGTATTTCAGGCTGATGAACAAGGCTGTGGGAAGAACCTTTTAAAAATAAAAAAAAAAAAGCAATGCAACTCTTTTAGCCAAAAATTCTAGGCATCATCTCTTCATTGCTACTCACTTGGTCTCTGAACTTACCCTCTAATGGTCCTGCAGTGTGTGGGCTTCTGGGCAGGGGCCTAACACAGCCACCCTTGATTTAGAAGTGGTAGGTCAGATTTGCAAAATGGAAGTCAGTTCATAAGGTTTGCATTAACAGTATTACTGAAAGTTAATTCACACATATCTAGGAATCTGTCCATTTCTTCTGTATTTTCCATCTTATTGGCATAGGTTCTTGAAGTGTAGGTATTGATGATCCTCTGTATTTCTGCTGGGTCCGTTGTAATTTCACCCTTTTCATTCCTAATTGCATTCCTAATTGCATCCCTTTTTTTTGATAAGGTTGGATAAGGGTTTGTCAATTTTATTTATTATTTTGAAGAACCAACTCATGGCTTCATTGATTTTTTTGGTATTGTTCGCTTAGTCTCCATTGCGTTGATTTCTGCCCTGATCTTTATAATTTCCTCTCTTGTATGAGCTTTGGGTTTGTCCTACTCTTCTTTTTCTATAACCTTGAGGTTCAGCATCAGGTTGTGTAATTGGACTCACTGTAGTTTTCCTAATGTGAGTATTCACTGCTATGAATTTTCCTCATAAGACTGCTTTCATCGTGTCCTATAGATTCCGCTGTGTTGTACTGGCATTGTCACTTAATTGTAGGAAATGTCTGATTTCTTCTTTAATTTCCTCTGTGACCCATTGGTTATTCAGAAGTGTGTTATGCAGTTTCCATGTGTTTATGAAATTTTTGCGGTTTCTTTTGCTATGAATCTCCAATTTCTTTGCATTATGGTCTGACAGTATACAGGGGATAACTTCAATTCCTTTGCACTTACTTAAACATGTTCTATGAGCAAGTATGTGGTCTCTTTTAGAGAATGGCCCATGTGCAGCTGAAAAGAATGTGTATTCTGATTTTGTGGGGTGGAACTCTCTGTAAGCACCTGTTAAGTTCATTTGTTCAAGAGTTTGAGTTCTAGTATTTCTTTGTTTATTTTTTGTCTGGTTGATCTATCTGTTTGTGACAGTGGGGTACTGAGGTCCCCCACTACTATTGTATTAGTGCTTATATGATTTTTTTCATGTCCATTAGTATTTGTTTTATATAGTTGGGTACACTAGTGTTTGGTGCATAGATATTTATGATTGTCATCTCTTCCTCTTGGATTATTATTATTATTATTATTTACAAGGGTGTAAAGGGAATCTCTCTTAATCTTTATCTCTCTTAATCAGTGTTGGTTTGAAATCCAGTTGATCTGCAGAGGATAGCTACTCCTGCTTTTTTTGGGTTCCTGTCGCATGGAGTATTATTTTCCACTCTCTAACTTTCAGTCTGTGAGTTTCTTTGTGAATTATGTGTGTTTCTTGTATGCAGCATATTGTTGGATCTTGCTTCTTGACCCACTAGACAGAGAACAAATCAAAAGTACAATATTTATTTTTTTAAATGAGTTATACCAAAGGTATTGAATTGAACATATTTTGTTTATGGAAGTAAATTTTGACTTATCTGATTCCCATTTCCAGACTCCATTTTTCTACATATTACTGAGTGCAACTACAAGATGATCAAGCACTGTGAGATATTAAACAAAGAGGAACAAGATGTGGCCTCTGCCATAAAGGCACAGAGGAAGAAATAGAGGGACCTAAGCAGATAATTTCAGTATAAGTCCCATGACAGAGGTGCGAAGTCCCAACTCTGCTTAATTTGGGAGCTCGGAAAAACCTTCAGAACATGACAACTGAGGCTTAAGGATAAATAAGAAAAAAACGGCCAGAGGTGGAAAGGTGGCATGAGTATTTTATTTAGAAAGAATAATATGAGTAGATAGTTGATTTTCAAATCATTTTGTTATCTGAGTCCTAGTCCTACTCTGGCTGGAGTGAGGTTTGTTATGCAGGGGTGGGGGTGTCCTTGTGGGGAACTGTGAACTCACAGCCTTGGTTAACTTTAGAGAAGTTGATGATCACCAAGGGCTGCAAGCAAAGGAAGCCCACAGCTGTGAAGACATAGCCATATTTGAAGATATGAGATGTGGCCATCTGAGCTATTTGGCCTATGTGTTTGTCAGAGTCCCAAAGAATTGGAGGCAGATAAAAAGAATCTCCTTCATCTTCCATCAGGGAATGGAGATGGAAAGTAATGATGAGACAGGTTCTCTTCTCTTCTATTTCTTTAAAGAGTTTTTGTAAGCTTAGCATTATTTCTTTCTTACACATTTGATAGAATTCATCAGGGAAATCATCTAACCCTGGACTTCCTCTGGGAAGTTGATATTCAGACAGTTCTCAAATCACCGATTAATTATCAGGATCACTAGGGAAGTTTGCTAAGACATGAATTGTGGAGACTTTTCCCACCCCCTCCATCCCGGGTTTCTGACTTGGTAGGTCTGGAGGTGGTGGGGGCTGAGTCCTTCCCATCCCAGAAAGTTTGCAGGTGTTGTTTGTTGCTGCTGGTATCCTGGGGAACACTTGGATTACTACTGCTTTACCAGTAACTGTTTGGTTTCATTTACAGAGTTACATTTAGAGTTTCTGTTTCTTCTTGAGTCATTCTTGTGTTTTCAAGGAATTTATTCATTTCCTCTAGTATGTGAAGTACACTGGTATAGTGTTTGTTGCTTACCATCTTCTTAATGTCTGCAGATCCTCAGTGATATCCTTTCTTTCATTCCTGGCATTGGTAATTTTGTTTCATTATTTCTTGATCAGACCTGCTACTTGTTTATTACTTTTATTAATTTTTAAAAATCTAACTTTTGTCTTTGTTAACTTTTTATTTTCATTGTATTTCATTGCTTTCTGCTCTTACATCTGTCATTTCTATTTTATACTTTGGCTTAATATTTTAACTTCAAAGAGCTCTGACTGATTTCAAACTTTTCATCTTTTCTAATATAAATATCTGAGCTTGTATCAATTCCTGTAAGTACTTTCTTCCTGATGCTTCATCTATAATCCTACTATTAGGCTTGTCACACTAGGCTCCTGTTTGTCCGCCTCTCCAGTTATTTCATAAACAACTTCATGGAAGAGAATAGAAGAAAGGGTTTTCATTTCAAAAGCAATAGAACTTAGCTCAGTTGGGGCCACTTTGACTTTTGATCTCAACCTCTGCCAGTTGTTATGTCCCTTGTACACCATAGGATACGTGCAGTGGGGAAGTCAGTGAGTGACTGAAGCAGACCTGATGGCTTAGATGCCTCTTGCTGTTTCTTGTATACGTAGTTCTCAGACTAGGGATTCCTTTTATGCCCTTTATGGGAGGAAAAATCTTTTGTGAAGCAAAATCTTCAGGAGTGGAAGAGCCCTTTCTGGAGAAAAGGTTGTAGTAGGTAACTGTGAGGCTGGCCTAGCACCCAGAAATCATTACTCACTGCTAACTTGGTTAAATTCCCTCTGGGCTGGCCCCTCTCTAGGGTTTCTTTGGGGGTCTAGCTGCCTGCCCTTTATGCCCTTTCGATGGGGGAATGAACTTCCTCCCCCTTCTAATTGGATTTCTCAATGACAAGGTGCATTGTAGTTGAAACGTGCCTTGCTCTTCCCTCTTCCTCAGTAGCAGCCCATATCTAATGCTGTCGGAGGCACAAGATGCCTCCACTGATATACCCCATACTTTAGTGCACATAGAGGATTCCTACTGTTCAAGATCAAGTTTCTGGGTCTTCAGAGACAAATATTCAATTACGTGGATTTTTTTTTTCCATTTTGGCAGCTCATTTAAGGGTAGATTTTTTTGATAATGGTTCATCTAGCGGAAATGGCAAATTCTCTGGAGAATTTAGTTTAGGGGCCCATCACTTTGCAAGTCGTTTACAACAAACATTTATTACAAAATATGTGTTCATTTTCTTTTTTGCATTTTTTGTTAGTGCATGTTTGCTTTCAATAATGTTTACATTCCTTGTTTAGAGTCGGTACATGTACATGAACCTATCTTCCTTTTTCATCTCCTTATCCTTCTCTCCCCAACTTCTAACTCTTCATCACCTTTCCGTTGATCTACATCCCTACTTCCTGTTATCTGTCTTGTATTTTCCTCTTCATAATTTAGGTTTCTCATATAAGAGAAATCATGTGATATTTAAGCTTGTGTGTGTGATTTATTTCATCTAACATTATATTCACTTTCCTACAAATGACTCAAGTTTATCTTTCATTGTGTCAGAATAGTGCTCCCTTATGTGAAAATATCATGTTTTCTTTATCCACTCATCTATTGAGACATAGATGGTGCTTCCAAGATTTATCTATTATGAATTGTGCTGCTATAAACATGAGTTTACATGTATTACTGTCATATGATGTCTTTAACTCTTCCAGGAAGATATCTAAAAGGGGAAGAGCTGGGTCAAGTAGAATTTCTAGTTTTAGTTTTTTGAGAAATCTCCACACTAGTTTCCATAGTGGTACTCTAGTTTACATTCCCACCAACAATGTGGAAGGGTTTTTTTTCCCAAACAGCCTTGATAGCATTCGTAATTATTTGATTTTTTGATGATGGCCATTCTTTGTGGGATAAGATGGAATTTCAGTATTTAACTTACATTTCCCTAGTGCCCAGCAGTGTTGAGTACTTCTTCTTGTACTTATTGGCCATTTGTACATCTGTGAAATATCTATTCATTTCAGTTGTCCAGTTTTAGATTGGGGATTTTATTTTGAGTGGTCTAAGTTGTTTTTAGTTTTCATGTTCTACATATTAGTAGTCCTCTGTAGAATAGCTGGCAACATTTTTTTCTCATTCTGTATGTTATGTTTTCACTCTGTTGGTTGTTTTGTTTCACTGTGCAGAAGCTTTTTACTTTGATAAGATCCCATTTATTTATTCTCAATATTACGTCCTGTGCAACTGGGGCTCTGTTCAAAAAGTCCTTGCCTATGCCTTTGACTTCAAGCATTTTACCTGTTTTATCTTCCGGCAGGGTGTTTCTGTTTTAACATTCAGTTCTTTGATCCATTTTGATTTTAATTTAGTGCATGGTAAAGGTTAAGTGTTTAGATTCAGTCTTCTGCATGTGGCTAGCCAGTTTTCCCAGCAGCATTTTTTAAAAAGGCTATCTTTCTTCTAGCATATGTTTTTGGTCCCTTTGTCAGTGATCAGATAGCTGAATGTGCCTAGGTTGTTTCCGCTTCCTCTCTTGTGTTCTGTTGATCCACATGTCTGCTTTTGTTGGCAGTACTATGCTGGGGTTTTTTTTGTGTTTTTTTCCATTTTTGCTTTGTAATGTAACTTCAAATCCAGGATTATGATGCCTCCTGCTTTGACCTTGTTATTCAGGATTACTTTTGCTATTCTGGGTCTCTTCATATTCCTTATGAATTTTAGAATTATTCCATGAAGAATGCTGTTGGTATTGTCTTTGGATTAAATCTGTTAATCTATAAATCTTTTGGAAATAAGGCCATTTTGACTATATTGTTTCTGCCTGTCCAGGAATAGGGAATATGTGTCCGTTTTCTGAGGTACTCTTAGATTTCCTTTTTCAGAGTACTGTAGTTTTTGTTGTAGAGGTCTTCAAGTTCCTTAGGTTATTCCTAGGTATTTAATTTTTCCTGGTGCTATTGTGAATGCTATTTATTTCCTAATGTCTTTCCCAGTGGGGTCATTATTGCTGTATAGAAACAGTATTGATTTTTGCCTGTTCATTTTGTATCCTACTAAATTTCATAATTAATTTTAGGATACTTTTGATGATTTGGAAGTCATCTATGTAGATCATGTCTTCTGCAAATAATGATAATTTGACTTCTTTCTTTTCAGTACATATCCTTTCTATTTCTTTTTCCTGCCTAATTGCTCTTGCTAATGTTTCAAGTACTTTGGTGAACAGGGATTGTGATAATGGACATCCTCATCTGGTTTCTGAGTTTGGAGGAAAAGCTTTCAGTTTTTGCCCATTTAATATGATGTTAGCAGTAGGTTTGTCATAAATGGCTTTTCTCAGGTTGAGATAAGTTCCTTTTATACCCATTTTCTTCAGGGTTTTTTTTAATCATGGAGGATGTTGAATTTTGCAAAGGCTTTTTCTGCATCTATTGATATGATCGTTTGATTTTTGTTCTTGCTTCTGTTTATGCTATGTATTGTATTTATTGATTTGCTTATGTTGAAGTAAAAAAGCCTTCTTGGTCATGATACATGATCTTTTTATTTTTTGGTACTGGGGATCGAACTTGGGTCCTTGTGCTTGTGCAGCGGGCAGTGAAACCACTGAGCTAAATCCCCAGCCCTGTGTATGATCTTTTTGATGATTTATTGCATTCTGTTTGCTAATATCTTGCTGAGGATTTTTGCATCTATGTTCAGTAAAAAGATTGGTGGCCGGGGATTTAGCTTAGTGGTGCTGCAACCTGCCTTGCAAGCACAAGGTCCTGAGTTTGATTCCTGGTACCAAAAAAAAAAAAAAAAAGATTGGTCTATCATTCTTTTTTGGTTGGATTCTTGTCTGTTTTTGGAATCAGGGTAATAGTAACTTCCAGGAATGACTTTGGGAGCACTCCTTCGCTTTCAGTTTCATTAAAATCTTTGAGGTATATTGGTGTTACAACTTTCCTGAAGTTTTGGGAGAATTCAACAGTGAAGCCTTCACAGCCAGGATTTTCTTAGGTGATAGGTTTTTTTAAAATTACTGCTTCAATTTCATTTCCTATTATTGGATTATTCTGAGTCTTAAATCTTGATTCACTTTTGGTATTCCATATGCATCTAAAAATCTATCCATTTCTCCTGAGTTTTCCAATTTATTGGCATACTGGTTTATGAAATACTTGTTAATTATCTTTTTTATTTCATCACTATCCATTCTGATTTCATCTTTTTCATTTCCAAGTGCATTGACTTGGGTCTCCCCCCCCCCGCCCCCCATCTCTCTCTCTCTGGTTAAATTGACTAAGGGTTTGCCTATTTTACTTATTCTTTTGTAATACCAATTCTTTTATTAATTCTTTGTATTGGATTTTTGGTCTTGTTATGGCTTATGTCTAGATGTCCTCCCAAAGCATCATGTACTCATAGGTGGGGCTTTTGGGAGGTGGCTGGTTCATGAGTGTGTGATTCTGGATTATGGGCATGTGATAACTGTATTAGACCACTGATTGGATTGACATAGTTCTGGTGTGACTGACTGGATTTACTGAAGATTTATATCCCATCCTGGGTGTGGATGGTGCCAACCAGTGGGCTTGTAGCCTATGTGGAATGTAAAGGGACAGAGGGAAGGCAGGCTGGCTGCTTTCTGCCTACCCTGCCATGGACTGTTTCTCCTCTGCCATGCCTCTCTGCCATGTTGTCCTGCCATGATGCCTTGGAGCTAGCCAACTGAAACTTTAACAAACTGTAAGCTAAAATAAACCTTTTCTCCTTGTCAGTGTCAGGTATTTTGTCCCAGCAATGCAGAAGTAACTAAGACAGGTCTCAATTTCATTGATTTCTGCACTCATCTTTTAAATTTCCTTCCTTGTACTAGCTTTGCATTTGGGTTGTTCTTTTTTTTCTAGGACCTTTATTTATTTGGGCTTGCTCTGTTTTTGTGCTGTCAGCATTTACAACTATAAACTTCCCTCTTGGGACTGCTTTTATTGTGTCACATATGTTCTGGTATATTATACTGGCCTTATTGTTTATTTGCAGACACTGTCTTATTTCTTCCCTGATTTATTCTGTAACATATTGTTTAAAGAGTGTGTTTAGTTTCCATGAATATGCATTATTTCTGTGCTTTGTCATTAATTTCCAGTTTCATTTTACTATGATCTGATAATATGCATAGTGTAATTTCAATTCTTTTACATTTACTTAAGTTTGCTTTCTTGGTTAGTATGTGGGCTGTTTTGGAGTAAGTTGCATGTACTGAATGTATATTTTGTTGTTCCTGGGTGGAACACTAGATATCTATTAAGTCCATTTGTTCAAAGGTTTTGTTCAACTCTGATATTTCTATGTCAGTTTGGCTGTAGTTACAATATCAGCATGTTTATAGCATTAAATGCAAACTAAATATTGGCAAACCCTATAAATCAATAAAGTACCATCATTAACCATACAAAAGTGATCTATAATTATAGTTTGAACACCAGGACAAATCAAATATTGACCTCCTCTTGACCTCTACAGTAAGTTTCTACTAAGTGAAACAACTTTACCTCTACTAACAGTGGAATGGTATTCAACAGCAATAGTGTAAATTTAACTAGCTATCTAGAGATTTGTAAAGCTTAGTAGTTATATTAATAAAGGTAGACAGGGACTGGTGAATAATGCAAAAAGCAATATTTGAAAAATGAATCAATGGGATATACAAAGAAGGAGGGAAAAGAGAAATAGGGTTTCCTATTGAGAAGTAAAAACAAATTAATAGTGATAGAGAACAATCACAGGAAAGAATAGACAAGAAAGAGAAGACAAATGATAAGCACAGAGCAAAAACAGAAAAAAAGGAACATAAGAAAAAAGTTGAAAGATAAAAAGAGACAATAGTATAAAACTCAGAAGGGGGAGGATTCCAAACTTCCCTCAAACCCAATGAATACAAGTAATACAAAATAGAAAAAAAATATTGGATCCCCCCAAAAAAACCCTTCCCGTGTTACTGAATGAATGTTTTCTTTCCAAGATGTGCAGTCTTGTGATCCAGGCAGTTACAGTTGTCTATGCCTAGCTTTAGGGCCTATGGGTTTTTGAGGTGTCCTCCAGGCACCAAAAATTCCTGTGTCCATCCCCCCCAAGATTGTTATCACCATCCAAGCTCCTGTTGGCAGATGAGGAACACGATCAGTCCTCTGGTCTCTGTTGGATGTAGGCTGCAGGGTTGGGGTTTGAGTAGGCTTTTGGAAATAATGTCTGCAGTTGTGGGATCTGTTCTTCTAGGCATTGTACTAATCCAGGATTAGGTCAGTTGGTTAGTTTTCACCTCTGGAGAAGGGAAATATAGGGCTGGCTTTGAGTTGGTAGGTGGTTGCACTCTTGCATCAGAGGGTGCTGCACATTCGGGACCCTGGTTGATTTTGTAGAAGAGAGGCATTGTCCCACACAGGTCTCTTATTTTTGTGACTTTCTGAGATGAAAAGTGGAAGACTTCAGATTTGTCGCTTGTCTCCAAGGGAATTGGCCTCATCCACAATCAAGTTGGTCAGTTGGTCAGCTCCTCTGTTGTCCTGTGCTAAGGGGAATCAAGAAGCAGAACCAGCCAAGAGTTGGCAGGTAGTGGTCAGGGTATGGAATTCACCACGTGCAGCTGCTGCTTCTTGTTGCCTCTTTTCTATTTTATTAACATAAAAATTTTTGCCTGTAACCCAGTAAACTGATTTCATTATCTACTGATACTGCTGGTGAATAACCTGTACTTTAAAAATTACTGACAATAATGCATAGGAAGTAAGTATAAGTTCGTAAGTTGTATCCCTTTGTGGGTGAATTTGAGTGTCTATATCTAGCCTGGGCCTGTATCACGAATGGATTAATGAAGCTAGGTGCCATGATTTTTTTCTAGGCTAACTCAGTATTCTTCAGGGTCTTTGAAATTTCCTCTAATCTGAATCAGAAGGAAGTCATTTGAATGCCTCTTTGGGTCTTTGACTTGACAGTCAAAGGAAGAAGCCCACAAAAAAAAGAACCTGGTAGATTTTTATGGAGAAGGATCAGGGTCCTCTGTCTTCGTTTGTCTCAGTGGTACAGGTCAAAAGCACAAAATCAGGGAAGCTGACTGTGCTCTTTGGAACTTCTTGTTCTCATAAGCCCTTAAAAGTTTGCATTCTTATTGTATTCAAAGTAAATAGCAGCAATAATGGAAAACATTTTCCTTTGCTAGTGTATTGATTGGAACAAGGACATTCTTTTAATCCAAAGGGAATTGTGCTTCATTGATGCACAAGGTAGCATGAGTTGTATCTCATATGCATTCTTCACCCTGCCTTCCAGACTGTAAGTTCATTGAAACTATTGAGTGGATTCCAGGCTGAGGAAGATTAAGCTGTAATTTACTATATTTCATGGCTCACTTCTCCCTTTTCTATAAGCCCATTCATCTGTGGGTGAGTCACAGAGAGCCAGCAGATTCACGACAAGAAAGCACCACACATCCTAGGACAGCTTTGGGAGCTGACATTTTATTTTGCTAGGATGCTCTGAAGAGAGCCATCTCCCCTCCTCTCTCTTCTCCTTGCCTGCAGCGTCAGGGGTCTGTTTATGTGGGGGAGGCCTTGGCACTGTCAGCTGATTTCGGTTGAGGATGAGTTTTAAGAAATCATCTTCTGAATTATTGTGTTGGTAATAGAGCTCATGTTTTCCAATTCATGAACTGGTTTTTACCCATTTTCAGCTCTCTGCTCATCTATTGGGCCTTCTTTTAGTCCCATGCTTTTCTGCTGTGTTACTCTCAGGAACTTTACAAACAGCACTTCTTAAATTTGAAAGTGAATACCTAGGGTGGTGTTAAAATGCATATTCTGATCTACTAGGTCTGGGGTAGGGCATGAGACCCTACATTAATAGCGGGTGATGATAATTTCCCTGGTCTCTGGTCATTCTTTGAGTAGAAGATTCCCCTTATTGGAGTGTATGTAGGTGCTGAGAGTGTATGTCTGTGTGTGTATCATAACATCCAGTATGTGACTGTGGGTGGTAGAATTTATCTACAATAAGGAACCAGGAATCATGATTCCTTTTAGGAAGAGTGGATCTTCACTCTCTACTCTGATCACTTTTCTTTATGCATTCATCTTTTATTTTGCATGCCCGTTTTGGAAATGAAATTTCCCATTCCCTGCCAGTGGTCTTCTCCAGAGACACACCTTCAGTAGAGATAAGGTGCACTGTAAATTTGATTCTTGCCTTGGGATTGTAAGAAGCAAGATATGCTCAGGTGGTAAAGAGATGGAAAAGCTCTCAGAGTGTGAGGAGTTCTTGGTTAGTGCCACATCATCTAACCGGATAAAGAAGTTGAAACTTGGTGGGAAGTACCTGATCTGAAACACAACCAAATGGTCAATGAAAGTATGATGAGCAACTTTGTTTTCTTCTTTAGTAAGGCTGTGAAGTCTCCACCTATTCAAAATAAAATGAAATAAAATAAAAACCTTGATGTGGCCTTTTCTCTCCACAATTACCTGTAAACTTTTCTAACTTGCTGTGGCATCCTGGGTTTCAGTAGTACATGTGATTGTAAAACAACATGCCACCATCAACTTACAAGGAACATGTCTACTCTTTTGGCTTTGTTGTAGCTTTTGGCACTAGAAGAGATCTTAGGTATCATCTTGTTCACTCTCAGATGAAGCAAGGAGCTTGAATGGCAAATGTTTTTGCAGAAGATGGTAAAGCCTAGTAGCATCCAGTCTCCTGATATCTAGGGAAGTAGGAAACTCATGTCACAATCTCTTGGTATTTCTCCACAAAGCAGTACTGCTCCAGGAAAACAACCCTGTGGCCTCTTCTGTCCAGTGTCTCCAACCATACCTGTGCTCAGACTCTCCTGGCCTTATCTCCACCCAGTCTCATGCTTCTTTTTGTGTAAATGCCTTTTGACCCTTGTAGAGGGATCTGCTTCTACTCCCAGTACTACACATTCAAGTATGCTCTTGCTTGTTTCCCATGTCCTGGCAGTCTGTTGGTTCTGTTTTTCTAGTAAGGTTCAGCTCCATTCATCTTCCTTAAACCCAAGATCATCAGCTAGGTTGGGTGTAGGAATCCTGGGTTTTTAGTTCCTATCCATAATAAGCAACATGGGCAAGATCTTTGTACCTTTCTACCTCAGTTCCCTCATATGACCAAAAAAAAAAAAAAAAAAGCCACTGACCCTTAACTGTGATTTCACAGAATTCCGATTCCACACTAATCTCTCCTTTCTCAGAGTAGCTGCCCTTGAGAGAGTGTGGGAAAGGCATTAGCTATGTTATTACTCAGCATGTGGCTTTAAGCAAGTCGTTTAATCTCTCTAGACCTCTTATTTTCTCACTAGCAGAAGATGGGGTTGCTAGAGGAATTAAATGTATGGTAAAACTATCAACACATATTAAGCATTGTGAGGGTAATTTTCAGAAGAAGGTAAAATTATATTCTCATTCAGGTATATAACGAGCATGTATTAAAATTTTATTTAACTAATTATTTACCATGGAATTGATAAGATGTTACACCTGGTTAAAATATTCCAAGTTGCTAAATTTATAGATTAAGAATTTATCAAACTTTTCGACAGTGAGAGAGGGAAGCTGACTGAATCTCCACCAGACAAAATTCATTTGCATACCTAGAGACAAGAATTATTTTGCAGTCTCCACAATTTACAGAGTTGCAAAGTAGCTCAAAGGCTATAGGGGATATCTATCTGATGGCAAAGAACTCAAGAAAGAGAAACACTTGGTTTTACTTGGTCACCTTTAAAGATTTTCTTTAATTGTAGCGCATATCATGCACAACTCACTTTCCTTTGGGCAAAGAAAATCTCATAGCCGAGTCCAACATCAGTGGGCTGGAAGAGTATAGCCCTCTCATGGAGAGATAGCATGTCCACACTATTCAATGGTACCAGCATCTACCACAGTTTGCATTTATTTATTTTTAAAATTTTAAAATCAGGATTATTATAAATTCTTAATTAGAGTTAGTATGAATTTGGCCAAAGGAACCTTGAAGGGCTAGGAATCACAGCTGCAATCTTTTATCAAGCTTAGCCTCTACTTTATTTCTCCATTCTGTTTCTATTCTGCAGTATTACTAAGACTCCAATTCATACACAGGGCTGTGTAGGGGAGAAAAATATTTTTTACTTCTAGCCTTCTGAATTCTTAGGGCCCTTATATCAAAAGCATACATATTTGTGTATTATAAGTTTTATGTGACAAAGGAGTTTTCATGAGGAAATGAGGACCTGAAGAAATGGTTAAATGTGAGTGTTTTTTATGCTGGTTTTGATGAAGAATGGAAAGTTGTGGAGAATATGACAGGAAGTATATGCTACGTGTAATCAAACGAGGGAAATTTAGCCAGCCTTGATTTTTCTGATTCTCCCTTCCATCTGTGTCTTGTAGATTAGTCTTCTCCTTTCTTCTTGGTATAGTAGGGTTGGACACCTCTCACATCAAGGTTATGACCTGCTTTAAGGAAAGGTCAGAAAGCTTTTTCTAGGTTTTATGGCCTATTTTAGAAGAAGGTCAGAAAGTCCTTTCTATTCTTGCTATTTGTCAGATTCCTTCAGTTTAAAATATTCAGTATGTGCAGATACCATATTTTGGGGTACACTGACCAGAATCTCATTAACAGATAAGTAGAACCATATGGATGTTTTCCATTTTACATGAGAAGATCTGCAGATATCTAAATTTTTTTAAGTAATCCAATTTAAAGGTAAACTTTCTTTGTATTAAATGATGCCGTGTATCCACACATTCTCATGATGCTGGGGGCCAGCAGCAGACCACTTTCCAGGCTGCCATGTGATCATTTAAGGGAACATCCAACATCCTACAATGCACTGAGTTGCTAAGTTAGGATGTTGGGTAGGTTAGGTGTACTAGATGCATTTTGTCTTACAATATTTTTAGTTACAATGGTTAATTGGGCTGTTACTTCATCATACGTCCAGGAGCATCTGTATATTCTTAGAAATTGTGGAGGAAGTTTTCTTCTTAGGTGAGCATGAACATGAATGTGGTGAGTTCTGACTAGAGATAAATATGTTTGAGAGTATGCATTTGTTTTTAAAAATCTTTTTCTATATAAAATATGAGTATACTTGCTTTATAAAACATGAAACTATTACAGAGAAGGCTAAAGTGTGACTCCCCCTGTGTCTCCTCAGTCAATCCTTATTCCAGGTCCCTCTTTGAGAGGTTATGGATGTTATCAATTTGGGGCATATTTATGCTTTTATATACTTTTTAGCACTTAAATAGCACTTTCAGCAATTTGCTTTTCTGCTCAGCCATATATAGAGATTTTTTCTGTCTCACTCATAAACATTTACCTCCTCCTAAAAAGTTCATTAAATGAAAAAAAAGTTCATTATATAGCCAAATTATTATTAGTTTGGCTGCTTTTCCAGTGATAGGCATTCAGGTTGCTTCCAATCTTGGTGTGATAAATAATTCTGCAATGAAATAAGAAGGCTTATTATTATGTTTATTAAGGGACTTTCTTTAAAATGCACAAGTACATTGATGAAACTCTGTGTTTTCTAACTCAGATGTATTGGTACATGTAATCAATGTTTATTACTTTGAAAATCCCTTTGATGAAATTTATACAGTTTTTTATTTTTTATTTTTTTTAATTAATTTTATTGGTACATTTTATTGGTAAATTTTA
>NW_004624783.1:1265071-1275271 GCF_000247695.1 Heterocephalus glaber | reverse complement strand
TAATGTGAAATAGGAAGAAAAGGTCCAAAGGGGAAAGGGAAGTGGGAAGGGCAAAGGAAAAGAAAGAAGGGAAAGGAATAAATATGAGATAAGGAAAAAACGGAAACAAAGTCTTTGTAAATAGGAGGGGTGGAAGGGTTGAAGGGACGGCCAGGGAATGGGGGAAAAAATAAGAACCAAGATATATCATGTAAAGGTCAAAGTCCCAATGATGAATGTCATCATATTGTATGCCCAAATTGCACCAATAAACTTAATGGAAAAAAAAGAGTTCTTTTTTATGTGTTCCAGATATTAGTATCTTATCAAGTACATGATTTGTAAATACAGAATTTTATTATTCTTCCTATGTTGTTATCATTTTCTTGATGATGTCCTTTGATGCAAAAAGGCTTTTTAACTTTGATATAGACCCATTTATCAATTTTTTTGTCAGTTATGTTTATGGTGTCATATCTTAAGAAACCATCCACAGTCATAGAGATTTTCTCCTGTTTTCCTTCAAGAGTTTTATAGTTTTAATCCTTATGGGGAGGTCTGTGTTCTATCTTGAGTTAATTTTTGTGTATGATGTAAGATATTAGTCCAGCTTTTTAATTTTGTGTCTAGATATCCTTTTGTCCCAGCACTATTTACTTAAATGATTTTTATGGTAATCCTTCTGTATATATGCAAGGGAGATTTGTTCCAGGACCCGCAGCAGGCCATGGGGAACACAGCCATGTTCCTGCTAATCTGCTTGGATGCCCAGCTGCACACACCCATGTACTTCCTTCTCGGCCAGTGCTCCCTCATGGACCTCATGCTCATCTGTACCAGTGTCCCCAAGATGGCCGTCAACTTCCTGTCTGGCATACAGGCCATTTTAATGGCTGGTTATGCCACACAAAGTTTTTTTCTGTTGGATGCTCAAGTCCCTTATTTAAATGGCATTGTATTTGCATATAAATTCTATGTATTCTCTTCTATACTTTAAATCACCTTTCAGTTACTTACTATTCATAAGTCTGTATCTAATCCATCATCCTAATAGTTGCATGATATCTGCTTGATGCCTACACCATTATTGAATATTTAGCCATCTACTATTTATGAACATTTAGATTGTTTTGAATTTTTAGTTTATAAGCAATGTTGCTTATGAGGTGTGAACACAAAATACAGTCAATGTTTAAATACAAAAAAATGTATTACAGTAAAACACATTGCCAATCTCCAATGATAAATGTCATTATATTGTGTACCTAAAATGTACCCTTAAAATTTTAAAAAGAAACACATTGCCATTAATTTCTCCTAGAATGCTCCTTGTTTCAATCATACTTATCTCATGGTTTTTGCCATTTTTTGAAGGAGTTTTGGAAGTCCTCTTCTGTGTCTCTTCATGGTTGCTTCAGTGTCCTAAATTGATTCAAAAAAATTACAGTGTGTTTTCATCTACCTTATTCACTGGATCTGGCACTAAAAGACTTCTGACTCTTTCCCAAAGTCAAAATGACCATGGAAGGTAAAAGTTTTAATTAAATTGATTCGGGATATCAGGGCATCCACAATAGTTCAAGTAAAGACACAAAAGAGGACTTCCAAAATGGCTTCAGGAAGTGGCAGAATAATGGGAAAAGTGTGTGTGAAGTGAGGGGGATTAATAGCAATGTATCTTTTATTGGAATACGTCTTTTTTAATTTAAACATTGACCATATTTTGTGATCACATCTCATATGTTTGAACACAGTTCTTTATATTGTATTGTACTTTTACTTTTTTCTTTAGAATAAAGAAATTCCTTATATGAATGAAATGTATTTCTAATTTGGACTCTGGCTTCCTCTCAGATTTATTCTCTTTCAAAGGGTTTAAATTCCTTCAGTGGGAATTAAAGTATGAAAATTTTCAAGTAATTCTTTATATGTGTTAAAAATTGTTCTCTAGGAATTTTCCTGCTTATCATTAATATTTTATGTGTAATAGGAGACTGATACTACATTGCTTTAGGTGTGCATTTCTCATTACCACCAGTGAAACTGAACACATCAGTGATTATTATAATTTATTTTGTGAATTTACTATTAACATTTTTACCTATAATTCTACCCAAGAGTTCCTTACATGCTAAAAGTATTAGTCCTGTGTCTTTGTAGTTTTTTTTTTTTTTTGCATTTCCCCTGGTTTTTCATTTCTCTTTATTTTTTTCTTTTTTTTCCAACATAAAAGATTCAGTTTTCTATGGTGCAAAAATTCAGTCATTTTCATTATGGCATCTTTATATGTAAAAGCTCAAAATACTGTATCTAGAGGTGAGGAGAAATATGAAAAATCATGGAAGTTTTACTAGGTCTTCTACTTGTTTTATTTTAAGGACTGATTATCTGCAGTCCCTTAACTTCTAGAGATAACAAAGCATCAGTTTAACTAGTTAGTATTAAAGTCATTAGTGAGGCTCACTGGGATGGAGGAGATTGAAGGGCAGAGAGGAGGAGGAAATAAAAATAATTAAGATTTGACATGTATAGGTACCATTTCCCCAAGATAAATGCAGTTGTTATGTTAGCAAGCATATACTAATTAAAAAAAAACGTTTAAAAAAGGAAAACAGTTTGATTCAAACCATACAGCATGTCTAATCAAGTAAATACATACACATTTGAAAAAACATTAGTCTCTTCTTTAAATTGGTTTTCAGCAGTGCTTCCTCCAGGTGGTTTTTATTCATTTAGGTTTACTTCTAGCATTTAGACATTGATATCTTACAACCCAAGCAACCTAACACGTGTCAGATTACATGAGTTAGACAGGTCACAGGCTGTCCAATGTGAGCTTCACTCCAGGGCCCTCTCAGTGAACCATGCAGATTGGGTATTTTTGGCCTCAGTTAAATCTTCTCTCAAGCACTGGAACCATTTTCTGGCCTCCAATTTGATTTGAGGTTAAGGTCATTTAGAAAATACATTTTTTTGTTTCCTTTTTGATCTGGTTTTCCCATACTTGTGAAATACATTTCTGATTTGGACTCTGGCTTCCTTTCACTTTTATTCTCTTTCAAAGGATTTAGACAATGATCTGGAAACCTTTCTGCCCTTAGTTAAAAACTAATAACAAGTACTACCTTTTGCAAGATACTGGTTTTCTGTCTGTTTTGCATAGGAAGAAACAGGCTGAGGTAGGTAAGATGAGAGAACTAGAAACTATTTCTAGACAATACTTTTACAGATTCATACCCAGGTGTGGCTATAAGGCTGTGCTATTGCTCAGAAAAGGAAAGGTGTTAGATAACTTTATTGAATTTAAGTATAATGAAGTCTTACATTTTCAGAGCTAAACCTATACATATTGGAAACCATCATTTAAGCATTATCACATTTGTAATTGCCTACACACTAGAGGGCCACAGTTAATTTCTCAACCGAACATTTGATACTCTATTTTTTGTCACTTGCTTAGCAATGCCTAGTTGCCTCTGAATGTCTTAAATATACACACCTAGAAAGCTAGGCATTAAACAACATACTACACTGTAATTGAGATTTCTGTGCAGAGCTGGAAACCTTGTCTAGTTCAGTGACCTTGGAAAAATATGATAGGAATAAATGAGTACTCTGTAATCTCAGAGTTAAAAAGGGATTTTATTTCTTAAAGACATAATTGTAATTAAAATTTTGTGAGGGTGTTTGTTTTTAAGTCAACCAGATTTATGGGTATTAAAATGATACCATTTTTTCAGAAACCAATGTTGTAATGGAGTGATATTTTGCGTTACGTTTATGAGAAGGTTTTTGTTTTGTTGACTGTATAGTTTTTTGTTTTTGGTGGTACTAGGAATTGAACCGAAGGAGCTCTGTGCTATGTCTTCAGCCCTTTTTGTTTGTTTCTTTCTTTTTTGGAGACAGGCTCTCACTAAGTTGACCAAGATGGGCTTGAACTTGGTATTTTTGTCAGTTTTATTTTTAATTAGTACATGTTTGCATTACACAGTGATTGAATCCTTTGTAGGGAGTTGGAATATGTACATAACACGTCTCAATTCCTTTTTCACACCCTTTTTTCCTTTCCTGTTACCCTCCCTCCATCCCTCCCTGTTTGAAAAAGATCTCTCTCCCTACTTATTATCGTTTATGTTGCTCTTTATTACATTTCCGTTTTCTCATGTAAGAGCAACCATGCAATAGTTAAGCTTGTATATCTAATTTATTTCACTTAAGATTATAGTCTCAAGGTGTATCCGTTTTCCTACAGATAACTCAAAGGTATCCTTCTTTATGGAACAGTAGTACTCCATTATGTATAAATACCACATTTTGTTTTTCCACTCATCTGTTGATGGACATATAGGGTGCTTCCAAGATTTAGCTTTTATGAATTGTGCTGCTATGAACATGGGCATGCGTGTATCATTATAATATGATGTCTTGAGCTTGTGATTCTCCTCAGCCTCCCAAGTAGCTGGAGTTGCAGACATGCACCACTATGTCTGGCTCTATAGCTTTTTCTTTTTTTTTTTTAAGGTTTTAATTTTAACGGAAGGATATAATAATAGTGTTAAAGACAACTTTTTAAAGAAAAGAAAAATCACTAGCTACAATACTAACCATTTAAAAAAGAGAAATGATTTTTGTTTTTGCATGCTGTCTTTAAATTTTTGTTCCTGCATTTTTACTTTTTATGGTTATAATGCTATACTACAACTGTGTATTTTTTGTGCTTCATTATTTTAACATTGTCTCAAGTACTTTGTATAGTTTTTACACTCTTTATTTTTAAGAAAGCATAATGTTACACAGAACTGAATATAAGTATCTTTGCTTAAATTTTTTTTAAAAAGCATTTCCATTATGTGAGGAATTAAATAGATATGATTTTTTAAAAAGTGTTTTACTTTTCCTCTCTTTTAGAAAAAAGTATTTCAAAAGTATTTTGGGTGCCAGGGATTTAGCTTGGTGGTTCTGCCGCCAGCCTTGCCAAGCACAAGGTCCAGAGATCGATCCCAGATACCAAAAAAACAACAAACAAAGAAACAAAAGTATTTTGAACACCGAAGTCATATTTGATCGAAAAGTCTCTCCTTGACCCCGGTTTTATCTTGTTTTGTTTTTAAGCGTTTTCAAACTGTCTTCTTATGGACTTGACATTTAATGCCTTTGGCCTATGGATTTATTTGTTTCCTTTTCTAAAGTCTCAGCAGAATACAGGGCTTTTGTGTCTTGCCCTTTGGACAGTTTTTAGAGCTAGTCTTCCACCGCCGACGGCGAGGGTACCACCAGCCCAGCCTCTCTTTACACAGCCCCAGAGGTCCACCTTCTTGCGTGATGGACAGGGGACAACTTCTTAGTGCTTTCTTTGTTTTCTCTCTTGAGAGTCTACACCGAACCTTATATTTAAAAAAAACCAACCTGGGATGAAATTTTTCAAGTATGCATGTATATTTTTAAAAACTGGAAATGGGATTTTGTCAGTCACAGCGTAGGCTCAGATATGTGTGCAAAGGAATGCTAGTTTGTGGAGATTTTATGACTACGTAAGCCCATTGTGTTTTAGAGCAGAAAGGTCACAACTCACATTTGAAAATAGTTTAGATTAGCAGCAAACTCCCTTTTGACTTTCTGCTAATGCACTTTTAATTTAATGAAATTCATCTCCATGGGCACTGTCTGAAGCACTGAAGGGGAAGGTGGAGAAGAGTCAGCTTTGAAATATTCTGAAAATATGAGCTCTCTATTTTGGCTTTCAAATTAGTTTTATAGGAAGTTAAGTAAGATTGGAGTGGCTTTATTTTATCACTCACAACTATAATTTATCAAGTATCTCCCATGTTTCAGGCTCTGAATTAGATGTCAGTTGATATTCACAAGAACCCTGTGAAATAAATGTTATGATAACCATTTTGCAACTAGAAAATATGAGACTCAAAGGTAAGTTGCCTGTGATAGCAAAGGTACAAAGAAGTAGAGCCAGGTCTTGAAAGCGTGGGCAGTCCCAATGTGAAATATATTTTTAAAAATGAGTTTTACGAGTTTATGTAAATAAATGTCTCATATAGTGTGCAGTATTATAACTTTTGACATATATATGTGCGAGACCATTTTTGTATTCAAGATAAAGAGCATGGCAGTCACCTCTAAAGCTTTCCTCATAACCTTTTCTCATGCACCTCACTGTCTTATGCTCATCTCAGACAATCAGTTTTCTGTTTTGTAGCTCTATAGATTATTTTTTGTTCTCTAGAATTTTACTTATATCGGTTCATACAGTATGTACTCTCTTTTAGCAGGCTTCTTTCAATTAGTATAACTTTTTAAGAATTCACCCATGTTGTTACATGTATTAGTGGTTCTCTCTATTGTAGAGTACTAATCCATTGCACAACTATATACTACAGTATTTTAATTCATCCACTATTGGTGGGCATCTGGGTTTTCAGTTGGGGATATCATAAATAAAGGTGCTAAG
Organism: Heterocephalus glaber; assembly: GCF_000247695.1. Next base: position 1,268,829 of record NW_004624783.1, on the reverse strand, counting down.
AAAATTCACATTCAAATCTTTGTATGGACATAAGCTTTCACTTCTCTAGAATAAATACGTGAAAGTGGAATGGGTAAACTATTCTCCAAACTTGAACTATTTAATATTCCTACTCGCAGAGTATGAGAGTTCTTGTTGTTCCATATCCTTTGTCAATACTTAGCATGGTCAGTCTTTTTAATTTTAGCCATTCTAAAAAGTGAACAGTGGTATCTCAATGTGACATTAATTTTATTTCTGTAACATCTGATGATGTTGAGCAGCTTTTCATGTGCTTCTTTGCCACTTGTACATCTTCTTTAGTAAAACTTCTGTTCAAATCCTTTGCTTATTTAAAAATGGTAAATTTATTATTGAATTTTGAGTCTTATATATATAAAATACAAGTCTTTTATCAGACATGTGATTTGAAAATATTTTCTTGCAGACTGAGACTTGCTGTTTATTTTATTTTTAATTTTTGTGGTGTTGGGAATTAAACTCAGGGCCTTACACATGCTCAGGAAGAGCTCTATCACTAAGCTACATCCCCAGCCCTACTTTTTATTTTCTTAACACTGTCTTTTGAGGAACAGAAAGTTTTAATTTTGATGAAGTCCAGATTTATCAATTTGCATTTTTTATGGATTGTGCTCATGGCATCGGTTCTGGGCTGAATTGTGCCCACTTAAAAAAGATATTGAAATCTTATTGCTTGTATCTCAGAAGGTAATTTTTTGGAAATAGTGTCTGTATAGCAGTAATGAAGTTAAAATTAAGTCATTAGTCTGAGCCCTACTCCAGTGACCAGTGTTCTTATAGCCAGTCGTGAATGGTGTGACCCATGCAGATACAGAGACTGAGATGAAGTCACAGGCGGAGAACAGCTATCTTCAAAGCAAGGAGTGAGGCCTGGAACAGATCCTTCCCTCACAGTCTGTCAACACCTTGATTTCAGACTTAGAACTGAGATAATAAATTTTTGTCAGGTCACCAAGCTTTTGGTACTTTGTTATGGGAGACATAGCAAACTAAATCAGTGTCACGGAGATTTTTCTCCTGTATTTCCTTTTGAAAGCTGTGTAGTTTTAGGATTTATTTTTAGGCCTGTGTTCCATTTTGAGTTGAATTTTGTATGTGGTGGGAGGTATGGATAGTGGTGGGAGGTATGGATAGAAGCTCAAATTTTGCATATGGACATCCAGTAGTCCAACCCATCTGTTGAAAAGCCTGTTATTTCTCCGTTGAATTGCTAATTTGACCTTATTGAAAATCAGTTTTCTATGCATGTGTGTCTGTCTTAAGACTCTCTATCCTCTTCTAGTTATCTGTTGACCTATTTTGATGTTTTACCAATTGTCTTTATTACTGTGGCTTTATAATAAGCCTTGAAATCAGGCTACATTTATCTTCCATCATTATTCTGTTTCAATATTGTTTTGGATATTTCAGGACCTTTGCGTTTGCATATGGATTTTAACATAAGTTTGCCAGCTGTATAATTGGATTAAATCTATCAAAAAATTTTGCGAGACATTTTTTGACCATTACTTTAGCTTTTCTTTTTTCTCGGTAACACTTTGTAGTGTTCAGTACATACATCTTGACAATTTCTTGTCAGATTTATTACTATTTCATATTTTTAATTTCATTAATCAGATTATTTTAGAACTTCAACTTCTGATTGTCTGTTTACAGTATGCAGAGATAGATCTGATTGTTATGGTATGACCTGGTATCCTGGTATCATTTAGACTGGCTAAATGAACTGATTAGTTGTAAGAATTTTTTTGTGGACTCCACCAAGTTTTCTGCATGAAAGATCACATCTATAAATAAAGATAGTTTTACTTTTTTCTTTCCAATCTATATGCCTTTTATTTATTTTATTGCCTAATTCACTGGATACAACCTTCAGAATAACATTGAATAGAAATAGTAAAAGGAGACATCGTAGTCTTGTTTTTGACTGTGGGAGGAAAGCATTTGATCGTTTGCTGATAAGTCTGATGTTAGGAGTTAGCACTTTTTTCTGCAAAGAGCAAGGTAGTAAAATTTCCACCCGAAGACCACAGAATCTTTGTTGTAACTACTCAAGTCTGCTGCTGTGAAACACAAGCAACATGTCCTTCTCGCACATATGCCTTGATTATTATTTAGCTGTATTCTCTACTGTGATTCTCGGCAGATCACTGGTGTTTTCTCTTTGTGCAGTTCTTCTTTCTCAAGTACTCTGACCTGAAAGCTCTAGCTGCCTTGGTCTACCTGGAATCTTCATGCAGTCTCCTCATTCAGGGGGCCCATGGAGCTACCCCTCCATGGATAAAACCTTAGACATATTCTCAAGGGTGTAAGCTATGGCAATTACAAGACATATGTTCCCAGTGTTTCAGGTATACCCTGCATTACTTCTTTGTAGCCAGATGTCTTGAAAACCATTCTTTGGAGGTAGGGAAAAGGGAGGGAAGGAGGGTATGTAAAAATAATTAAGGTGTGTTATGTACATGTACTAACTCCCCACAATGAATGTAATCGTTATGTATTGAAAACATGTACTAATAAAAATAAAAATTAGAAAAGATAAATATCAAATCTGCAAACAATGAAAAAAAAGAAAATCATTCTTTTATTATAAATTTGCTATGTTTTAGATTGTTTATTATGAGAGGGTAAACTTAGTCATTTAGTTAGAAGCTGAATCCATTTCCCATGACCTGATAGTGAACAGCCACAAAATTGTGCAGAAAGCTGCAAAGGAGTTTTTTCTTTAAGTATTCATTGGAGGAATGATGGAAAACAAAAATAAAACTCATGTTTGAATTGATATGTGAAAAATTATTTGCAAATAATGCATTTCTATCATTTATCTTGGAAGTTTCTCTGAAATCCTTCTCTTCATATTTCCCCTTTGTCTTGGCTTTTACTCTTCACAACATTCTTCTAAGAAAGGAAATCTCAAAATATAGGGCTGGGTGTGGTGTCACCCATTTATAATGCCAGCACTTGGGAAGCTGAGGCAGGTGTATTGCCATGAGATTGAGGACAGTATGGGCTACATAGTGAGTTCAAGGCCAGCCTGCACTAGATAGCTAGACCCTATCTCAGAACCCACCCCCAAATCTCAAAAAATATTGGATCTAATCATTTTGTCCACAAATACTTTTTGGTTTTTTGGGTTATTTTCCACAAATACTTTTTGAATATCTGCTTTGTGCCAGGTACTATTTTAGGAATTTAAGGTGCAGAAGTGAAATACAAACCAGCCAACCAAACAACCAGGAAATCTATGATTTATTTGAACTTTCATTCTAATACGATCAAGTATGAGATTAAGTGACTAAATAAAATGGATAAATGACCAGTTGTGGTCAGTGTGTAGAAAAAAATGCTAGTCAGGATTGGTGGAAAAAGTGGCATTTGTGTGGAAATAAAAATAGTGTGGACAGAAAAGAGAAAGATTTGAAGGGGGTAACCATTAGTTCTAGTTGTTTTAATTGCCTTGTGGTAAGTCTCCATAATATTTTAAAAGTAACAATTAAAGCCATCTTCTAATGAGCATGATTCCTTTCCATGGCCTTTTTTATTTACTGTGTTCCTGATCTCAAGCAAGAGAATTAGTAATAAGACTAATCTGTTATACATTTAGTCCTTATTTACACTTTCAGTTTCTCACACCAGAGAAACTATTTGGTATTTACACATCTGTGTCCTATTTATTTCACTTAAGAGTATTGCCTCAATGTGCATCCATTTAGCTATAAATGTCTCTAATTTCTCAT
>NW_004624783.1:1230495-1264106 GCF_000247695.1 Heterocephalus glaber | reverse complement strand
AAGGTACAATTCCCAATGAGAAATGTAATTGTGTTGTATACCTACAATGTACCAATAAAAGAATTTAATACAAAAAAAAAAAGACTAATCTGATTTACAATATCCTAAAACCCAGTGGGTGGAGGCTTTGTTGGATACAAAGCAGAGCCAGGAAGCTCATCTGGTAGATGTTCTGAAATGGCTCTTTGGAGGAAAGAGTTAATGAGGCATTTGTGAGGTAGGACTTGACATATGCCTTGTGAGCAGACAGCAGTATTGAACAGAAAACACCATACAGTTGCTCTGACACAGTCAGATAAGTTCTATTTTTAAGACTTCTTTGGATCTTTATAGGGTCAATTAGATTGATTTAATGAACAATAGATCACCTATGGGATTGCGAATTCCTTACTCATTAGTTTAGTTATGGTGCATGCACATGAACATCATGAAAAATAAGATAAATCTTGGTAATAGTGGGGCCTTGACTGCATCAGGGACCATCGTAAAAAGTCAAGAGGAAGAGGAGAAAGGGGGACCACAGCCTCTGAAGTGTTGATATGACAGACCCTGGGTTCTTGGTAATTTTTGTCTTTGCTACAGGGCCATTGTAGCCAGAGGGTGGCACTGCCAGGATTTAGATCTTCTCTGGCAGACTCCATAGACTGAGCACTTTGTATCATGACTCTCTGTTTTTCTGAGTATCCTTGATGGCTCCACGAGCCACAGTTTCTCTCTCTTTTTTTTAATCTTTATTAGCCATAAGTTCACCTTATTGGTGACATCAGTCGTGCTTCTTTTCCATACTCAACTTACCCATTTATGGAATTTCATTTATTGCTATGCCTATGAGTACAGTGAGCTTTTATGTTTTTATCCTTTTAAGGAAAGTGGCACCAAGTCATCTTCCATTACCAGTACCACCTGTCAGTGATGACCATGGCAAGGAAGCCCTCCGTGAACACAGGGCCTCTGACCAGGTGTACTGGTGGTGTCTGAAGAATCTGAGATTCAGGCTAGGTTTATTTTCCTGTAAACATCCACACTATAGGAGCATTTCTTTTCTTTTACTCTAATATTTCACCCTCTTGAAATGTATAGAGTGAGAGAAGATTTTGTGTTTTATGATGAATAAAACAATTTTTCCAAATTGGTCAGCCAATGCAGAGAACATTAGTTCTTCAGGCAAGCATCACTTGCATAAAGTGAAACTTCTTCACCAAATTAACATGCCAGGAAAATAAAAGGGAAAGCATTTCAGACAAAGAAATAGAAATTAAGTATCTGTAAAATTTAGTCATTTTTAGTTGATATTATTTGCAGATTAAATAAATTAAACTCCTGATTGTCCTGAGTTATAACCTGATTGGCTTCAGTCACAACCAGTGGGAACAGGAAATTACAACAGACTTATTGTTGATCTGCAAAAAGAAAATGCCACATTGTGTGTCAATTAGAAAAGCAAAAATTGCCACTTTAGAAAGGACATAACTGGCATTTTAAAGATTTTTGGAAACTGTTTTTCATGGATACTTTAAGCTGCCTCCTATTGCAGTAAAAAGAATCTGATTTAAGTTTAGCTTAAATATTTCAATGTGTCTGTAAATACCAGTTTATGGGGGGAAATGGTGTCAAGTGCAGGCACTAAATTTGTATAGAATCTCTTAAGAATGACCACATTCAAATATGCTAAAATTAGTAATTCCCTAAGCTCTAGCTTTATGTTTAGTGCTAAATGTCTGCTCTAAATTACACCCTAAACACACCAGTCATCGTGGCTCCTAGTGTAATTGGAGGAACCTTTTCTTTTATTGTTACATGGAGAAGCAGATGAAAGGATTATCAACTTGATTCACAGCCAGCTGGGGAATTAGTAAAGCACACTACTGGCCATGTCCGGGTGGGTCATGGAGGTGTGACTTTGGGGTCTGTATCTGGTCCCTGGCTCCTTCCTCTCTGGCACTGTCCCCATGCTCTGCTTCCTAGCCACCATGAACTAAGTGCCTTTGCTCCATCACACTCTCTACCATGTCTTTCTGTTTGTTTTTTTATTTTTGTTTTTGCCTTGGAGCCAGTTGACTCAGCTGACTCCAGGGACTCAACCCGCTGAATCTATAAGCTAAAATAAACCTTACCTCCTTTAAGTTGTGAATTTAGGGTATTGTTGGGTATTGTGTTCCAGCAACAAAAGTGGCTAATACAAGGAGACGGGAGGAAAGCAGATCTGGATCTGATGTTCATGAATTGTAAGGTTTGTCTGATTTCTCAGAATCTCAACTCCCTTGTTTGTTGTGAAGATGAATTGATGGGAGGAAAGAATTTGTGGGCACTTGACAAAAAGGGACTATGCATGGAGCAGTGGTGACAGTTCATGAATGAAGGGTTTTGATAAATCTAGTCTTAAGTCTGTGGACCTGAAGTTCAATATCTTAAAAGTGCTCTATAACCTTTAAAACAATATGCAATAGTAAACATTGTAAAACATAGTAAAACATTGGTAATTGTGATAAATTATAGTACATGCACTTTGAGGCCAGGGAAGCAATTCTTTATACATTTTCATCCTCCAGTTGAGTTGGCACCAATATAAAAAAATGTTAAATGAATATTGACTAATGGGAATCAAGAGACCTCATCTTTCTTTTACTACCAGCGAAATTCTCTGCAAATCACTCTTAGAATTTAATGACAAATATGTTTTGTTCTTAATAATTTAGTATGAACTTACCTATTTATGTACTTGGACTCTTTCTATGGCATGTGGTAGAATACCCATCTTAAGATAAGAAATACAAAGTTAGTTAATCAGAGAGTTTGAGAAGTTGAAAGCATATTGGATTTAGGTGTGGCCTATGCTTAAATGAAGGCATCTCTGTGTACTGTCTCACAGCATCCTTCTGCATCCCTGCTTTGCATAGGCTTTGTGCCCTGCCAGGCCTTCCTGTTGCAGGTAAGTCTCACATGACCCCAGATTTGTGTTCAGCAGGAAAAAAAATGTCTGTTCCTTACCAGTTCCTGTGGAAGAAGATGGTGTCCAATGGTTACGAAGACCAGGTCTAGTACAGACAGTCCTCTTGGAGCTGGGAGTAGGGTCTGCTTATCGCAGATAATCTGAGAATGAAAGAAGAAAAAAATGTTCTACTGCCAAGAAAAGGAATAATGGGCCAGGGATTTAGCTTAGTGGTTTTGCTGCCTGCTGCGCAAGCGCAAGGACCTAAGTTCAATCCCCAGTACCAAAAAAAAAAAGAAAAGGAATAATAGCCCCCTACTAGCCAGTATATAGTATATATCCACTACATTTACAGACCCTGGGCTTTTTCTATAGGCCTTTTGACTTTAATCTCCTTCAGGTAATGTTTAGGGAAGGCATATTACCTTTAATGAGACAATGAGAGTCATAAATAATCTATTTTGGTATATTATTTCTTTTTGTTTTGGGGGTCTTCAGGGCCATTTTTTTGTTCACAGGCAATTAAACAATTGAGGCTTACCCTAAGTATCCAGACTACTTTCAAGTATTTGACAAGATCTTTTTTTCTAGGGATGTTGAGATCTTGGGTTTTGGGTGGATGGAGTTGAGTTCAAGTTGTCATGATCTGTCCTAGCTATGACTTTCTGACACACCCGTCAATATGGTTTGTCCACAAAGTTCCAAATAAGTATAAACAGAACAGCCACATTCAGTTATATGCAAAGGGCATTCTTTGCATGGATGCATTTTTCTCATTATCCGTGTTGTACCTCATTAGGTCTTTCTGAATAGCATCATATTATTACCTTCTTATCCTCACATCATTATCTGAAATTAGCTTTTTTAAAAAATTTATCTCCTCTTATTGACTTCTCACTAATATTAAAAGCTGTGAGAGCAAACTTTTCTGTGTTGTTTTCTTCAGAAGCCACAGGACTCAGTAAATAGTTACTGAGGCATGAATGAATAGCTCATGGATTTTTTTTTCCTGAATTCATAGGCACAATCCATGCTTTGTAAATAGGGTTGGATTGAGTAGCTACCACAGCTTGCTCCAGCCATAGCTATGTTATAGTGGATGAACCGTGCAATGTAATGAAGGTATTAACTCTCCAAGATGAATGAGACTTACGTTTAAAGACAATAATCATTGTACTATGGAGTGTTTTATCTCAAACCATACAATTGCATTTGAGGACAAATGTGGTTGCATTGTATAGAAATGGAATAAGGTTTGTTACTCATGCATTCTTGGAACACTCCCAGTCTGCTTGGCAGAGACATCCACATAGCTGTCCTAGTCACAGAATTTTATCCCAGTGCTTGGAAGTGGGTTAGAGTTTCTTTTGTCAGTTCTTCTCCCCTCACCAGTCTTTGAGATAGAAAATTGAGTCCAGCAACTGCACTTGTTAAAGGGATCTACATGCCTGCACTCAAGAGAGAACCCATGTTGTATTAGGTGTGAGTAAGTCCGTGTGGGTGAGGTGATGTCCTTAACGAATTGAATTCATTGAATGTGCAACTTTAAACTTTGCAGAAATGAAGTTAGATGAACATCAAGAGAAGCTACAGGGTTGATGGCTTAGCATATTAGTGGATCTCCAAGAGCAAGTTATCTGTATTTATAGATACTTCTTTTATGATGACCAATCTTAAAAAGACATCAACAAATGAAAAGAAACTGAATTTCAGTTTTTCAGAATATTGCTTATAGTTATCACTCAGTGAGTCTAAATGATTTAGAATTTTTCATTCTGCTTTGATATTTTTAACATATATGAGCATTTTCCAACTACTAGCATTGAGGATATAAAATTGGATACAGCAATCTCTATTTTGGTCTCAGGAAACACCCAGTTAGAGGGAAAAAAGATCTGCACACAACTAATATTAGTATCTATGATGCATAGTTCAATAAGAGTCTTTGCAAAGTATCATTTAGAAGTAACAAATAATTCTTCTTAGCATGGGAATTTGTGTGTGTGTCTGTCTGTCTGTCTGCTGTATACGCTTTTGTACTTTAGCTATGGCTTTTATCTCTAGTATTATTGGAAACAAATATTACCTAATATTTATTGAGTGCTTTTTATGTCAGTCACTGTTCTAATTACTTTTACCTATAATGTCATTTAATCCTTGAAGTTGATCCTGTAGGGTGGGTACCTAGATTATGCCCCTTATACAAATGAGAAAATCAAGGCCCACAGAAGATCAAGAACTTGACAGTGTCGTGTGGTGGGGCCCATACTGAAGTAGGTGACTGTCATCCGTCAGCCTCCCACGCTACTGTGCCTCCTGCCTTCATGCTAGTGAGCCAGACACTCCTGTGAGGGCTCTCTGTGGAAATAAGGGGCATTTTCCTTTCCTTCTGGGTTGTTCTCTTCCTATCTGTGATCCACACACATGCGTGTTTACCTCTCAGTGAACTCATTGCTGTCAGGGGAGAACCTACATACTTGGTAATGAAATGGTGTTTGTTAGTCTGTTTTAGAAAGTTCACTTCTTAGTCCCTGCTGCTGTTCTCACTGGATTCTCAGGATCAGTCAGCATCAGTATCAGCATCAGCAGTGAGTCAGATTCATTGTGTTTTAATGTGCAGGCTGCTGCTGCTGAGAAGTTTAGCCTTAGAGCACTGGGGAGTTGGATTTTGAGTTCTTTACCCAACATTTTGACTTCTGATCACCTGTAAGACACTATTGGGCCTGTTTCCTCATTTGCAAAATAGAGATAAAGATGCATTTGCTCCCTCACAAGTGGAGTCATTGTCATGGCAGGTATTTATTTCTGTGGGTGTTAGTTTGGTCAGTTTGCCATCATGACCTCCTCTGTGGATGCATCGTGTATACCGAGTATGCAAAGCTTAGCCCAGGCAGGAGCTGTGCTCATGGAGCTCACAGGCTCAGTGGGGAGTTCAGATGCACCTAAAGACTCAACACACAGTGAGGACACAAATTATAATAGTAGTGCCACTAAGAAGCTCCCATTTAACAATAATGTACTATGTACCTACACTCTATACTTTTATTTAGGCATTAGAATCAATTTTTTTTTTGGTACTGGGGATCAAACTTGGGTCCTTGTGCTTGCGGGCCAGGTGGTGCAACCACTGAGTTAGATCCCTGGCCCTAGAATCAATCTTTTTTTTTTTTTTTTTTTGGTATGAGAGTAGAATCAGTCTTTGACAAGGTGTTTCTTGTTACTTGATGGAGATGGGATGGGGTTTGGGGAATGGGAAAAGATGGGAGAAAGGGAAAAGGGGAAGTAAGAAGGATCAAGATGCAATAAGTGTATGTACAACATCCCCACAATCAATGTGTTTATAATATATTATATACTAATAAAAGTAATACATATACATGGCATGAAATTAAGGTATATAAAAGCACATTAAATAAAGTCTTTTCCCATTGCAGATTTTTAGTCTTCTTCAAATAAAAAGCACTATGAGCCTTTTCTATTATATCATCCAGTAACTTATTTACATACCACAGTATATACAGATGTAATCATATTATTTACAGTCTACACTTTTTTCACTTAATGTATTCTCTCTCTCTCATACACAGAGAAAAACAATCAATATATACCTTATTTGGAATAACAATTACTATACTTTCTCAGGACATCAGATAGTTTGAGAAAACATATCATATGGAAGTATTACGTAAAACAGGTAAATATATAGGAACTACGTGTTGGGGGTATTGGAGCTGGAGCAAAGGGAGTTCAGAAAAGACTCGGGCTCCACGGTGCCAGACAAGCCAGGATGGGGCTGGAGGCTGGAGGCTGGAGCGAGGCTGTGAGCAAGGGGCTGGCTGTGGAGAGTCTCACTGGTATGTGTGTGTCCAGCAGTCATCTCGGGCACTGCTCTGTGAGAACATAATTTGTTCCCTTGCTTCTAGTTGTGAGTGAGGCTGGTGAGAGGGTGCCACAGTGGTGGAGATTAGCTGGGGAACTGAGTGGGGCAGAGGCCGTGGATGACAGGAATTTGAGAGATCAAGGATATCATCTTGGGGTCCAGGTCTATCACCCTACTGCTATGACTCTTCTGTGCTTTCTCCCCTTTTCTCCATTTGCACCCCTCCCACACGCTCACCAACCTTTCCTGGTGAAATCCTAATCTTTCAAAATCTTCCGTGCACGCTCACTGCTCATTCTTGTAGCTTTGGGAATACATCTTTGGGAAGAGCTAAGTTGTTTTCAGTTCTTACAGTGCACAAGAGACTGTTCTCCGTTCTGTATATTCATTTACTCCTTGAATTCTCACAGCCACCACATAGGAGACATTGTCACCTCCATTTTGCAGTTAGAGAAACCTAGAGCACAGAAAGTTCCCCTATTTATTGAGTGAGAAGCCCAGTTTCAAAGTGCTGCTGTCTGCTTGGGCTGACATGGTGTCTGTCATTTAGTCCTCACCAAGACTGTGGTGGTGGAGGGGGTGTGATTATCTCTATTTTTATGCAGGAGGAAATGGAGACTCAGGGGCTAATCAATTTGCTGTCACGCCCTAGGAAGTGGCAGAACTGGTTTTTCAGTCTTACTGTCTTAACTTCTCCCTTAACTATTCTCACCACCATTACTGGGGTCTTCAGTTTTCCTCCATCAACAGCCATGCTGGGCACTGCCTCTAGAATAGAAAAGAAAATCAGCAAATAATTTTTGAATGATTAGTATCTCATAGCTATTCTCTATGTAAGGTCTCCTTATCTTACCAATACTTTAAGGCACATCTCACTGTAATTAATTTGAAATTATATATGGAAAAGTATAAAGACATGTGATGTCCTGAAGTTGGCACCTGATCTTGAGTTCATCTGTGCTCTTGCTTAAAGGTTTTTATGTCTATAAATGAGGGCCTTTTACTCCAGATTTCACAGGTAATAAACACATTTAATAATTTATCAATGTCATATGGGCAGATCTTGAGGCTGAGTGTGCAGTGGCTTCAGGGTCAGAAGCTGACCTCCTCTGGGGCTTACAGAGATTCCTGGTGTTTTTTCATGGCTATGTTGAACTCTACTGAGCATTGCTTTACATGAGTCCCCTGTTCCCACCCTCCCTGTGGGACCCTGAGATGAATTATGGTAGTGTTTCAGTTATATTGAATCATTTTCACAAGTGAAATTAGAGTATATTGAATTCATGTTATGTTCTGCAAAGAACATATTTGCCTATTAATGTACCTGCTTTTTATTCTAAGTCCTTTACTTCCATAGATCTATGCCCTGACATTTATGCTTAGGACTAAGAATATCTGTAAGTTCTAGGAAAGCTGGCCTGTGTCTGATGTAACTCTGTCCCCCCACCCCCTAAGCCTAGCTTAGTACCTGACATGTAATAAATAAGCCAGAAATACTGAGTGAACAAATTGTCCTATCTTTAGGAAGGCGAGTTTCTGAAAATGCTCAAAGTATATTGGTGTCTTTGTTACTGGACCCCAAAGTTTTCTCCGCAATTCAGTTCTTACAAATGATTCACCACGTTTCTGACAGCATAGCTGTTAGGAGATGGCACAGTAACCTTGGCTGTGATCTTCTGGGTTGCAATGGCTATTGCACAGAGTTGCTAAAATTAAACTGTTGCTGTGGCGTAGTGCTGCTGACCTGCTTTACCATTGGAGAAAATGTACTGATACATTATACAGTTTGATAGAGGATAGAATTTGGCCATGGAAGGGAATTTTTGTTAACCTCTCCTTTAGCAAAAGAATGTCTAATAGCACTAGAATTTTCATGTGTTAACTAAATTGTTTTTTTGTTTGTTTTGTTTTTAGTTCTTTTATTGGTACATTTTAGATATACAATTCATTTACATTTATCATTGGGTGTTTGTACCTGTACATGATGTATCTTGGTTCTTATTTTTTTCCCCATTACCTGTGCGCCCTTCACCCCCTCCACCCTTCCCTATTTACATATATTTCATTTCCATTTTTTTTCTTTTCTCATAGTTTTTCCTTTCCCTCTTTTCCTTTCCCCATTCCCTCCCTTCACTCCTTCGTCTTTGGATCTTTTTTCCTATTTCAAATTATCAATTATTCATTTTAATCATTTTAACTCTTGTTTACACTTTCAGTTTCTCACACTAGAGAAACTATTCGGTATTTACACATGTGTGTCCTATTTATTTCACTTAAGAGTATGGCCTTGATATGCATCCATTTAGCTATAAATGACTAAATTGTTAATTATGATCAAAGCAATGTATATGATGACTAAATTATCATAGCTTTTCCACTAATAGCATTTTTTTCTTCAGTCCTTAAACTTTGTTATGGGCCATATATATGATTATGTAGGATAATTTAATTAAGTTTAATAGCTTTTTTATGGATCCCTAATACACAGCTTACCTAAATATATACAAATGTAGTTGACAATAATAATTCACTGTTACCTTTTTTACCTATTGTTATAATTAAATGAAATAATAATATAAAGATCTAACATGGAGTTCAACATATGGTAAAAACTGGTAAGTATTTGGACTGTTAAGTGTTTAGTCACCCATTCAATAATGCATGCATTCATTTTTCCATCTGGTGGCAGTGCTGTTAAAATATTTTCTAGCAGTCACATAGAGGCATTTTAATTGTTGGTGATTTTTTAAAGTAGATGACATTTATTCTTAAATATTCCATGTTGAAATTACTACCCAACTGTTCTATGACACAGAGTTCTGCAATCTCATTTCATTCTTTTCTGAGCATTTGAGAAGTTCACATGTATGTTTGCTTTGTGTCTAAGAATTGATTTTGTCCATAGTCCTGCCTTCAGCCAGTCTGCTGTTGTGGAGCTGCAGTGGTCCATTATCTGAGTGAAAGGTGTTAGTCCCACCACTTGAAAATGGGTCTTTCAAATATTAAGCCATCTTTGATCAACAAATAGAGAGCATCTGCATTGTAGGTACTTACCAGACAGCTGGGTGAGTGAGTAACTTGCAGCAAGTTCCTGATTGTGGTTGACATCATTGTCAGTCCAACAGTCATCCCTTCTGGTTCTCAAAGCTCGGGTGTTGCATCTGACTAGCAATTTATTGAGGCTATTATACTATTTAAGTTTTCTGTGAAAATGCCAGTCAAGGGCATTAGGTTTCAGACTTTTGTTTCATCTGCATAAAGATCTGAATCTAACCATTAGGAGTAAGAGTGAAGGGTGAGAGGTGGAACCAACATTTTTTGGTCCTCTAATAGCTAGGTACTGTGCAAGATCCTTTACCTGTATCATCTCATTTAATATCCCATAAGAGGTAGATGCCATCACCTCTCTTTTGTGAAGAGAAAGTGAAAGTTGATGTTCTTAAGTAATACCGGCAATGTTGTAGTTACTAATTTGAACCCAGGGTTATGTTTTGCAGAGTACGTACTCAAAACTTCTGGGCTGACTTGTTCCATGAAACGTTGTTGTCTAATGTTCTGTCAATATTTATCTGCCTACCCATCACATGGCTCTGTATTTCCATGCAATAAATTGCTCCTAGAACTCAGTTGCAGAACAGCCTTTCTGCAAGCTGATAATGCTCCATTTTCTTGGATCATGCCCCACTCCAGCCCAGCCCAAGCTTGAACAGCAGCTTAGATCACTCCAAACTGATCTCCCAAACTAAGTTTCAAGGTGGTAGATCTCTCACCTGCTTTTTCATCTGTCCTCTTTCTGCTGTACATGACACAGCAATGCCAGTTTCTAACCTCCAGATCTTTAAGGACTAAATTTCTGGTTTTTATAAATTACCCACATGCAGGTATTTTGCTATTGCTGCACAAAAGGGACAAAGACAGTGTTATAGGTTTGAATAGGGAAGAAAGTGATAGCTATTCTTTGCTTGAGACATATTCACAACATTGTTTTTATTATTTAATGTGAAGCCACTTACATATTAACAAGTGGATGTTGACATTTATAAGAAGACATCAAAAACAGAACTTTTCAATGAGAAAAGCCTCTGTATGCTGTGTTTTTAGAACAAGTGGCATAAGCTAATCAGAGTATAAGTACTTTAGGCACTGCACCAAGTAGGTGTTGGTTGTATGGTGTGAGGATTAGAGATCAGAACTTCATTATAGTCCATATAAAGGGCCCATACAGAATGGAAAATAATCAACTTTCTACTGACTGTAATTGATCTTCACAATGCTAGTAAGCCATTATTATTTATCATCTCTGTGTGGCAGAGAAGAGTAAGGGTTCAGTGTATGTTTGTTTAAAAAAAAGTCACACTTATTAATGTTGGTGGCATAACATCTAGATATTATATTACCTGCACAGCTACCATTGTAATAATTTATTCAGTTGAAAATTAGCTCTGCCTGGTGACTGTGAGCATTGCTATATTCATGCCAGATATGGGGATGCTGGCCTTTGTCCTCAGATGCTCCCTTTTGTCTGACTATTCCTCAGACCTTACTACCTATGGATATAAAATGAATCACATCAAAGGATTTCAAAATATTCTGGCTTGCATCTCCATGGAGGTCATAGTACTACCTCTTTCCTTTGCAATAAAGTCTTTTCCCAGTTATTTGGGAATTCTCAAAGGTGAGTCATGTGTGCCTCATTCCTTCATGGTTTTCCTGCTGGAACACTTTTTTCCCTGATGCTCAAAGGTATGGGGAACATTTGGCTAACATGACTGGTATTCTCATTAGGAACATTGCTTCTCTGGCCAGACAAGGACTCCTGGTATGGTTCCTTGGTCACTAAGCTCAAGTCACATTCGTTCAGTGCATACACGGGAAGGGTTCTTCTCCATTTGCCTGCACCCAGGGTAACATTGTGAAAATACTCTAAAGCCTCTGCTTACTCCTCCTCTCCCCAGCTATAAAAACAATGGCTTTGTTCTTTTTAGGAGAAACACTGTGATTCACAATGCAATGTACTGAGGCAAAATTGGGAGCCAGATTTTATAGGCTGCATTAGTGGAAAAAGGAAGCAGGCTGGCTGGTGTGGTACTTGGAAATAGAGGAATAATAAAATGCACTAATACTTATTGAGCGTTTACCATCCCCTAGGCCATACATTTACTATTTACTTATTTTGTACTCACACATACGTAAATACATAACATACAGTTACAAGTATACAACACACAGACAGAGAGATTTCATTTGATTCCTTTTTTCAGCCCTACGGTAACAGAGGTCATCTCCAGAGGCCAAGATAGATAACAGGCATAGAAAGCCAAGGGAGGAATGGAGGGGAAGCATGAGCTTGTGAGTGCTCACTTTGTGCCCAGCAGGATGGAGCTGCCCTCCATCAGCTATTTTACTTAAACTTCACAGTGCCTCTCTGTCTATCCCCTTTTTCAGGTAAGGATGTAATGACTACAGAATAATTGGATGATGGAATTAATGAAAAATTAGAAGATGGCACAAAGGGTATAAAAAACTTGTTTAAGGAAGTAATTACAGAAAACTTTCCAGACTTAGGGATGCTGGCCTTTGTCTTAACATACAGATAATTTAATTTAATATACAGATAAGTGAGGCATATAGAACCCCAAATAGCCATGATCAGGAAAAAAAAAACCACTCCATGCCACATAATAATTAAAATACCAGAAATCCAACACAAGAACAGAATCTTTAAGTCTTTTTTTGTTTGTTTGTTTGTGGTACTGGGGATCAAACTCAGGACCGTGCACTTGTGAGGCAGGTGTGGTGCCATTGAGCTAAATCCCCAGCCCCAAACAGAATCTTAAAGGATGCTTGAGAAAAATAATGAAGCACCTAAAAGGAAAACCCATCAGAATTACAACAGACTTCTCAACACAAACCTTAAGGGAAAGGAGAGATTAGAATGAAGTGTTTCATGCTGTAAAAGAAAACAACTTCCAACCCAGACTGTTACATCCTGCAAAATTATCTCTCAAAATTGATGGAGAAATAAGATACTTCCATGATAAAGAGGACCTAAGTAAGTTCATGGCCACCAAACTAACACTCCAAAAAATTCTCAAAATGTCCTGGCCTGCATCCCAGGACATCCCAGAAGAAGACAATGAAGCTAACAATGCCAGAAGGTCCAATACAGTGAATGCATCAGGTAGAGCTAGAAATTAAGTAGAAGGGAAAGGAAAAAGAAGAACTAGTGGATGATGAATCTAAGAGCTTGAGCAGAGTTTGACTTCAAAGCTTCAGCTCTTTCCTTATAGTAGGAGAGCCCCAGAGATCCCACTTAATTCTGTTCCCAGCACCCCATTTCCTGTCTGTGCCTCAGAGGCCCTAACCTCACTTACTTCCTCAGATCCGAGACTTTGAATTAGAATTGCTATATTTTCCCCATGGAGATATTGCGTAGGGTGACCATATGCTATAGTGTAATAAGCTTTTGAAGACTAGTCTGAGAATCAAAGCATTATTAAATACTACTTTTAAAGAAAATAATTTCATTCCAAATGGCATACAAATAAACTTTGAGCATGTAATACATATTCAAATATGTATATATGTAATAAACTGAAAATTTATAAGTTGGATAGTCATTTAATTAAAATAGCTAAATTCATTAAAAATATTTCTGTCAGGTACTGTAATCATCTTTCTTAATCAAGTGAGGGAACTGAGGAACTGGGAGTCTAACTTACTACCCAGAGGCAACTGAGTTGCTAGCAAAGGCTATGCAAGAGGCTTCTCACTGAGAAGTTTAAACTTGAAATCAATGTCATAGTAAGATAACAGTAATGTATTGAATTTTAAGTACCATTTTAATTTAAATTCATTTTTGTACATCTTGCTGCTCTGTGTGAATCTCCAGCAAAGGATAATTTAATTTTGAAGCTGAATTAAGTTTCATAGTCACACTCACCAAAGCAGATCATTTCTCTTTACATAAAATAGAATTCAAGTAAATTTGTATTAATTTCAGTTGTGGAAGGCATTTCTATGCTATTGCAATTGTAAACTGAAAAGCATCTCTCTGCTACTGCAATTGTGACTGATACTATCCCCATAGTTCTGAAAATCAACTGAATATAAAAGAGGTTTCTTTACCTCCAACTTAGAACTCAGGGCTTGGAAGCCATCTTTTCTGCTGGGAAGTTGTGACTTGCCTCTGCCTACCAATCAACCTTATTAGTATTAGCTAAGTGCCTTCCTGAGGACTTCCAGGCTCTTCTCTGATGCACTGATGCCCACTGTCTTGCATATACTCATGATCGAGTTTGCCTTCCTATTTGACCACCTCCTCCATCAGACTGCAAGCTGTTTGGGGAGGTAGGGGCTACTCAGATTTGCTCTTTTCCTGTGCTCAGCTCAATACCTAGTCCTCATTGGGTGGTTATTAATAACCGAACCAAAGAACAGATATATCATTCACAGGTTCCTGGGAAGAAACTATGGGGCTTAGAGAGGATAGAAACTTGCCTGTGGTTATATGGGAACTCAGGGCTGGAGCAAGCAGCAGCAATACTTGCCAGAAGGCTGCAGACACAGACCGACAAGGCTGGCCTCTGAAGAATTAGAGTTAGGGAGAGCAAGACAGCAGACCAATCAGGAACCAGCTGTGATTCTCATGAGCGACCTGGGGTCTCATTGAATGGAGAAGAGAACAAGGAAGATGAATTCTTCTGGGTGAGCAGAGACACTGAAGTGAAGAATGTACTAAGTGTTTGGAAAACTACTGGCCCATAGGCAGTAACTTATATCTTTAAGAAAGGGTCAAATGGAAGATGCAATTATACAACACACACAACACACACACACACACACACATACTATGTGTAGTTATGAAAGTGTTCTTGGTTTGATGAAAGAAAGATCATTGAAAACATCTAATTGGCTCTAACTTATAGCACATACATTCATTGAATATGGGTGTTGGACTAGTTAGTGGATTGGGGAAGATACAGAAATTCATGCATTCTGTTTTTGCTTTTAAGGAGTGTTTAGCCAAAGAAAGGAGATGATCTGAACATAAATGAGAATAAAGTGAAATGATTAAAAAATCATAAGTAATGTCCAAAATCATTGCCTTAAAAAAATAGCTCAGAGAGGCTAGGATGTAAGACAATTTGTCCATAGTTAAAGATGATCCTTGAAAGATAGGCAGAATTTTAACAGTACAGGAGGATGCAGAGAAAGTAGATAAGGTAAAGTCATTTTAGGTTCTTATTGTTTATATGAAGCACATGGACATATTTAAAAGTAACTTAAAGAGGTTGGCGTTATTACTTTATTAGTCAAGATCCTGGCTGGTCTTGACAGTGACAGGAACCAGGGCTTAGCTCTAGGCCATTTGATGAAGGTGCTTTTTCCTAGAGGTGTTTGGCAGGGTGAAGAGAATTAGAAGGAATGTCAGGCATCAAGAACTGGAAATAAGAAGAATATGTCTACCCCTAACCTGCTCCAGGGCCTGATGCGAAAGGGGAGGAGGTTAAGTCTCAGGGGCTGGAAACAAGTCATTGCTGTATGTTAAGACCCAACCCACCTGTCACTGTCAGCCCCATTATTAGATGAAGGTGGTCCATAAGTGACTCATCTGGCCCACCTTTCTTCTCTAGCCCAACTTTCTTCTTTTGCTGTTCTCTGGTGTTCTGCCGGTACGTCCAGCAGAAGCTCAACAGGAAGCCAGAGGACCAAAAAGCCAGCAAAATGATGCAAATCCATGGAGTCAGTCACCCCTGGGCCCTGAGAAGGGTGGAGGATGAATTTGAGCTGGCAAAGAATAACCATTGCAGATATAGAGCATTTCCTACTGAGTTCAGTGATATACAGAATGTTCATTATGAAACTATTTGCATCAGAGGATTCAACAAAAGGTAGTTCCATATTGGATATCATTTGGATTTTATTACTGACAGTAGCAGAAGGAACATCTTTTAAATCTACTTGTGTATCTCTGAGGCTATGGATTGTTCTCTAGGCAAAAAAAAAAAAAAAAAAAAGCAGAAATGCTCAAATAAGTTGGTTATAAGGAAAAGGAATATTTTGTTATTCAGAACCCTGCTTGTTCATTTTATCTGTATATTTTTGCAAAGGTAAGACTCAAGAGAACAAAGCCTCATGAGGAAATTGTACCTGGAGACATTTTCCTAATTTCCAAGTTCATTTATTTCCTTTTAGGCTTGGATGTGGCTGTTTTAGAAGTTTGTTAGGTTGTTTTAGACGTTTCAAGTCTCTGTAATGTCTTCCACTGCTCCAGAGGAGGTGGCCATGGGAGGATTTGACTCAGAGACTTACTGGAAGAGGAGGTTGAGGCAAGTTGAGCTCAGCTGGGTGGGCCTCCATCCTGTTCTGGTTCCGAAGCACCACTGGGAATAAACACTTTGAATTGCCCATTGCATTTGCATTTTTGTTTACTTTTCCTAATTTCCTCAAGAATCCTTGGTATATTAAGAGCTGGTTGTTTCTTTAGCAGGGATTTCCTGATAAACATTTTAAAGGTCTCTTTTAAAAACTATACTCACTAAATAAATAAATACATGACTGAATAAATAAATAAAGGAAATATCCGGTAGCTTAATTCTAATCCATACAAATAGTTTCTTTCATACAACTCTCTTAAGGCAAAGATTGAATAGAATGTAAATAGTTCTGACTCATATTCTTTTGACATTAAGGGACAAAGGTTTGAAGTTTGCCTTGAAACAGAAAGATTTCTACTTTTCATTTTTAAATGGAAGCTCATGTAAGAGTTATAATCAATTTACACCTCAAAAACCACAGTGTAACTCTCTTTAGTCTGTTAGTGCTGAGGCACAAGTTTCGTAGTGCTGTAGCAAATCACCACAAACGGCATGACTTAAAACAACAGAAACTCCTCACACAGTTCTGGAAGTCAAAAGTCCAAAATCGAGGTGGTATTAAAACCATGCTCTTTCTGATGGCTCTAGAGAAGAATCCTTCCTTGCCTCTTGCTAGCTTGTGGTGGCTCCTTGTGATCCCTTGGTTCCCCTGCTAGGAGCTGCATCACTCTAGTCTCTTCCTTCTCCTTCACATGGCCTTATCTGTGAGCCCTCTCCCTTTTTAATAAACACACCAACAGTGTGTTTAGGGCATACCCTAATCTAGTATGATCTCACCTTGATCCTTAACTAAATGTATCTGTAAAGATCTGATTTCCAAATAAGTTCATTGCAATAGGACAAATAATGGTCCCCCAAAATTTATGTCTATCCAGAAACTCGGGATGTGGTTTTATTTGAAAATAGAGTTGTCATCGATGCAGTTAGTTAACATGAGGTCATACTAGATTAGACTAGGCCCTAAATCCAACCTTTGGCCTCTTTGAAAGAAGAGGAATGAATTAAACAGATGAAGACATGTGAAGTAGGAAGATGTGATTGAAGTGATCAAGTTCCAAGCCAAGGAACAGGAAAGATTGTTTGGAGCCACCAGAAGCTGGGAAAAATACTTCTTAATAGTGGTCAGAGAATGTTCCCACCAGCATCTTGAGTTTAGACTTATGGTCTCCAGAACTGTCAAAGAGTAGATTTTTATTATTTTAAGCCACCAAGTTTGTGGTAATCTGTTATGGCAGCTTTAAGAAAATAGTATAGTCATATTCTGAGTTTTCAGGTAGACATGAAATTTTGGGGGAACACTGTGGAACTCACTACACTTCCACAGTGAGGGGAGTTGGCCAGTATTATTCTACCAGTTACAAAAATGAGGATCAAAGTACAAAAGGAGCTGGCAGAGCAAGGGCCTGAGTTCACATTTTTTAAAAACTGAAATTCAAAAATCTTTTTATTGGAGATAAGAAAGAATGCTCAAGTTTTCTAGAAAACCATTTTTTTGAAGTCAGTCATAAATTTATCAGATTATATAAACAGTCTTGCTATTTTTTAGAATGTGGCATGGGATACTTTTTTATTTTCTTAGAGCCCTAAACAAAGGAGAATCAAGAGAAAAATCTCCCTTTCCCTGTGAGGTTTGGGGGGTCTTATTTCATGAGTGCTGTGGTAATGACTGAGAGTCAACCCTTGGCTCTTCTCCTTGGGCTGGTAAATCTATCCTCAGAAAAGAAATTTTATGTGTTCATGACTCAATGGTATATGGACAGCAGTTTCCCAGTGTTTTTGTTGTAAATAGTAATTTTTGAAAGTTGTTTTCCCACATTTCCTTCTTTAGTATTTTGAAGTAAAGGTTATCTTTCTTTCAAAGTACTTGAGGAATCGACCCAGGGTAGGATATTTAATGAACTGCTGCAAAGAAGGATAAGGTCTTTGTTAACCTTCAGAATTTCTAATCTAGGGCTTTCACTGGTTTACTGGAATTTCTCAGAGAGGAAAAATAGGTTATGTTTCCATCATTTGTGTCAACATTTAATTTAGCAGTCAGTGTTTTTATAAGCTGAGGTAACAGACAATCTGGATATAAACAATTTTTAAGAGAAGGTGACCTTCCTCAGTAATTATTTTTCCAGAATATCTAAATCTTCTAGGCAGGACTACCTAAGTAATTTGCAGGTTCCAGTACACAGTGAAAATTTGGGACCCCTTGTCAAGAATTTCAAAAGGGCAACACTGAAGTATTGAAATTCAGGGGCTCCTGACCACAGGCTCTTGGATGCAGGCTGTTGAATCTGGAAAATAAAATGTGAACGGAGATACCAAAAGGGAAGAAAGAGGAGCAAGAATTGAAGGGTAATATGGGAGAAGGGGAGAGGGAAGGGGCATCATCTGGGTGTAGCTCGCCATCCATGTTGCCTTAAAGTGGCTGCCCTTGTTTTCTCTTTCTCAGGGGTATTCTTGCTACACTTCCAACCTTGCTTGAACTCTCAAACTCATTTGAAGAGTCAGTGCATTGGTTCCCTATGGTTCCCTGATGACATTTCCTGAATTCCCAGGTTGAGTGTGGGACAGCAAGTTGTTTTCCATCCATTGCAGATAATTTAGTAGTTGCATTTTGTTTTTTTCGATTATGTCTGTACTTAGCCAAATCTCTCTTCTGATCTCTCCTCTCCTCTCCTCTCCTCTCCTCACACAGAGGTTTGCTTTGAGTATTTGTCTTCTGGAAGGCCTAGGACAGTTCGAGCATCCCTAATCCAAAAATCAGATATCTGAAATGTTCTAAAATCTGAAATATTTTAGTCTGACTTGATGCCACAGTCAGAAAATACCACACCTGGCCTCATGTGTCGAGTTACAGTAGAAACACAGGCACACTAAAAACATGGTATAAAATCACCTCAGTCTATGTGTAAGGTATATACAAACATATATGAATTTTGTGTTTACACTTGGGTCCCATTCCAATGATATCTCAGTATTTATATGCATATATTCTAATGTTCAAAAACCTGAAATCTGAAACCCAATTGTACCAAAGCATTTTAGATAAGGACCCGGCCTGTTGTTCTTCAGCCTGGAGAGATAATTCTGGAAAATAGACTCTTGAGGCAGATCACTCCTTTTTTCTATGGAAGCTGAAACTTACTGCCATCAGGTCAGGCTGTGTCTCCTCCCCTCCTCTCCCCTCCCCTCTATTTTCTCTTCCTCTTCCTCTTCCTTTTCCTCTTCCTCTTCCTCCTCTCTCTCTCTCTGTCTCTCTCTCTCTCCCCTCTCCTCTCCTCTGTCTCTCTCTTTATGTATCATTTGGTCTCTGTTTCCTAAAACAACTTTCTGTATGGTTGGGTCAGTCAATCTTGCCAGTGTTCTTTCTTTTGAACTGAGTCATACCAGTTGGGATGCCCATGTTCTGGACACTGAGGTTTTCCTAAAAAGGTAAAAATGAAATGCTTCGCTAGGGATTGTTGTAGCAGGTAGTGTGTCTGAAGGGGAGGATGGAGAAAAGAGATTGGGCAGGGTGTGTAGAGAGTGAAGTTTGCCACTTGTAGTGGCCCACAGACATTCTTGGCTTCCCTGCCAAGAGCTCCTCATTTTTTTTTTTTTTTTGTGGTACCGGGGATTGAACCCTGGTCCTTGCGCTTGCAAGGCAGGCAGTGGAACCACTGAGCTAAATCCCCGGCTGAGCTCCTTATTTTTCACTTGGTCTGTTTGACCAGCATGGTAAATGTTGAAATGATAAGCCAAAAGGTTTTCTAATTTTGTCAGTTAGCTGTCATGCTTGGTGAATGGAGTTCAGAAATATTTGCACACTCCTTTGGGACCTTGACAGTCAGTGCAGCAGTGGGAGTGGCCTTCCCTGCACTGGGTCCTTCTTGCTTCTCATTTCACTTTTGCATGGCACTGGTTTCACTTTCTGAAAACAACAACACTTCTGGGTTATCAGGTGTGGTAGTAAATGCATGCGTGTTTCAGTGACATGCATTTGCTTTTGTACCTGATTTCCTGCAGTGCATTAGGGAGTCAGCCATAAATTGATCTTAAGTAAAGCCTGCCTCAGTAACTCCTTCCTAGGTTCCTTCTATCCTCTCCTTCTCTGGCTCTCATTTTCTGCCTTTTATGTACCAGGTTCCGTAAGACTTTCTTGATCATTCATTGTCCTGGGAAATTTGAATTCACTGAGCAGTGTGTAGGCGTTAGAATATTTACTGTACCCATCTTTGAGTCTGAGTAACAGGAAGCAACTAGGAGATGTTTTTGTCATCGTTTGGGCCTTGAGTAATTTGTACCTAAAGACAGTATGATAAAGATGTTACATAGAGAGGGAGGTAGGTTCAGAATATTTTAATTATTACAGTACATGTCAGTACAACATAATATGCAAAAAGAAATTTCCCTAAAGAATTTAACTCTGCACCAGTCACATTTTGTTCACTCAGAGGAGGTATGGAACAATGTGACTTTCCGTTTTCTCAGGAACTAGATTTCATACAAAGTTTTCGAGTGGTAAATTGAACATGGAGAGACAAACTAACTTGAACACCCCAAATTTATGTCAAGTTCTCTTACAGGCTTTTGAAGGATCTTATGAATTATTTATTTTCTATTTTATTTTCAACTTTAAATTTTGAACTTTTTCAAGCATACTGGAAAATTAAAAGTTTAGAATAACGAACACCCTTATACTTGCCGTCTAGATTTTACAATTATTATAGTGGTACAATGAGTTGCATCTTGGCTCTAGTGAGACAATTTCTAATGTGTTATTTGCAGGTTCCTTTTAAAACATGTTGGTTTTTTGCTTGTCACTTGAAATTTTTTTTAACAGAACAGAACCAATTAACTTGTGCCTGTGTGAAAAAAAGGAAGAAAAAAAAAACAAAGAACTTTTAATATGATGCTTCATTAATTGGAGTTGTTGCACTTATTGATTCTAATGAAGTATGCCTATTTTTATGTGAATTATGTTTATCTTTATCCTTTCATTATATTTTGTTTTGAAGACTAGTGAGATATATTGTTATGACCAGCTAAACTACAGGAATTTGGTATTAAATTTCTCACATAACTTACTGTAACCATTTCTAGAACAAAACAGTCAGATGAGTATCAGATGGAACTGTCTTTCATTCTTTTTAATTCCCACTGATGTACTTGTTTAGAGAGATATCTGAAAGCCAGGACCCTCAATGTGACCCCCAATGACAGTGCTCCCTGGCTAGTAGGGACCATGACTGCAAACTGCCAAGTCAGAGTCTGAGAATCCCTCCTGGGTGCGATTTGTCCTCGGAGCAAAAACTTAGCCTTTCCTAAGTATGCATGGACATTTCCTCAGACGTTGGCTGAGGGAAAGCACAATGCTTCACTCTGCCTTCAGAGGGGACCTTGGGCATCAGTGACTAAGCTGCATCGTGCTACCAGAAAAGGGTTATCTGAGGACATAGAATAGGTGATTTTTAAGACACTGACAGAAATAAGATACACTTGAGAATGCTTATTGGAGGAGAGCACCTAGGACAAATTCTCAAGCGTAAAATATGCTCATAGAATGTTCTATTCAGTTTCACTTGTCAGGTACAAAACTTTTTAAAATCTCATTTTTAACTCTTGGGCATAAAGCATTCTAGCATTTTGATATTATCAAAAGATATAGGCAAATGAACACTTTCCCAGTTATCTGTAGACACATATTGAGAAGGCTGGCTGCAAGGCTTATCCTCAGAAGAGTAGAAGATAACTGAAAGACATGGGACCTCTTTTGTGAAGTCTGAACACCTATGAAGAAGGCTACTTTTTGCTAAAGGAGCTCTTTCCTAGATCACTTACTTAAAACTCTACCTCTCTGTGATGATTTACATGTTATACCCGCCCCACTATCAGGGTAAGATGAAAGTTTTGAGGTCTTAGGACCTCAGAGTGTTGGTGTTCCTGTCACTTGTCAGGAAGAGGGAGACCAGAACCTGCTTGTTGACTTGCATCACAATAACTACACAGTACTTGCTTACAACATACCCTGCTTCTTCTTCTCCTATACTGTGCTTAAGGTAACAAAGTAATTCTCTGTATTTTTCTAATAGCTTTCACTTGAGATCTCAAAGCAAAACGTGCAAATATTTTTACTCACTCTCATGAAACTCTTTAACAAATTACTGAAGCAATAAGCTAATGAGCATATAAATTGTAGTCATCTTAATGGTGTAATACATACACATCCGGACTCTGGAGTCTACATGGGTGTGAATCATGGCACTGCCATTTTTTGCTTGTGTGACCTTGGGCATGTTCTTTTCCTCTCTGTTATGCTTACTGCCTCAAGAGGGATATAATGATACTTTTGGCGATTAGATGAGTTAATAAATAAAAAGCACTTAGAACCATATCTAGCACATTTTTATAAAACATTTCCTATATATTATCTTGAAATATTTAATCTTTACAACTTTCATGTGATAGTTTGGGGACTATTTTAATTTCATCTTAGACATAGAAACTATAGAATGAGTAACTGGCCCAAGATCACATAGTTGGTAAGCAACTGATTATTTAAGTAAGTGGTTTGGCCCTCAAATATCATGTTTTGGAAAGTTTGGTCCTCAGTGCAACAGTTTTGGGAGATGGAGCCTAAGGAAAGGTATTTAGGTAATCGTGAATGGATTAATGCTGATTACAAAAGAGATGGGGACTCTGAGTTCAGCTTTTCTTCCCCATTCCACAGCAGAGATGAGACAGCTTCCGCATGTAAGCTTGGACTTCCCAGCCTCTAGAAACCTAAGAAATAAATTCTTTTCTCTGTACATTACCAGTTTCAAGTATTCTGTTAGAATAACACAAAACAGACTTAATAACAAACCCAAGATGTGAAGATGTGTCTAATTCTTGAGTGGAACTCTTCCTAATCTATACTTCTTCCTGTTCTTCATTTCCACACAATTGCTCATGAGAGGGGAGGCTTGAAGATTTTGAGTACTAATTCTGTTGATGGATTAAAAAGGTAGGCCATGAGTGCTGGAATTTGGAAGGTGAATGCTCAGGATTTTCTGCTGCATGAGATGAAGATGGCTTTATCAGCGGGCCTCTAGTCCTTCTTGAATGTGGTTGAGTATATGATGTCATTTGGAGACCAATTACCTGTATATATTTCAGGAGGAATTTTGAGCAGGAGATTTCATGATGAGGAAATACACCCAGTCTTTCCAAATATGATGAAAGTAATGAATGAAAATAAAGGCATGGCTTCATTCAAAAAACCACAGAGACCATGGCTGCCTTGTAGACTCATAGTTGGATGATGTGGGCACTTTTTAAAGAGTAGGAGCTCATTCATTTCTTCCAACAATTTCTGTTAAGAAAGTAGAGTTCCAAGATTGTTCCAACATTTCCACATCAGGTTAATGGTTAAAAAAATACTCTGAATTCCTGGGATCCAGTGCTACATCTATACTGCTGTAGATTACCTGGACTGGAGAATTTACCTTCTCTTACTGCATCTGAAAGCCATTAGGTCAATCCTTCAGCCTCAGGATTTGTTCTTGCTCTGTATCATCCTTTGGCACAGCTGGGCTCCCTGTACCACATGTGAGAGAACCCACCTCAGATTATCCTAGCCTAGTTAGGAAGCACATGTATCTCCCATCCTGACCATGCATCATGAAAAGACCAGTTTGCTTAATGCATCTTCATTTGACCCTAATCTTTTAAACATCTGCACTAGATTTAAGAGTCTTCTGAAACATACAGGTTCTAAATACCCATCAGTTAACATGACCATTTGGTGAGACTTGAATGGCAGGCTGGCTTGCCTTCTGCCCAGATTCTGTCTGTGGGAGATCTGACTCAGCAGGACTTCCTCCCTGAGGCATCCCTCCAGTCTGCTAATATCCAAAATGAAAATAGCTGGTCTGATGTCTTTTCCAACAAAAGGAGTATGGCATGATGATGAAGAATATGAACTTTGGAGTTGACAGCCTGGGTTTGAACCTTAGCTCTGCAAAAGACAAATAGTTTCAAGCAGTTTATTTAGCTCCTTCACATCTTGTGTTTTCGTCTCTAAAGTGGATATGATACTTTCACTTCACTGAACCTTAGGGAGAGTTAAAAGAGAAACTATGAGAAAAGACTTTACCCAGTGACTGGCCCCTTAGGCAGGCAATTTGGATTCTTGTTATTATAAATCAACATTGGATCTCTAGCATTCTAACTATGTCAACTGGGTTCATACTGGGCTTATTCATTAGTTTATTTAATAGTTCTAAGCAACTGTTAATGTGCAATCCTTTGATATGTTGGCCTTTGGTTGATCCTTTCTTTCAAGGAGTGCAGGTTTTAGTGTACAGACAGAAAATCAACATGCACCAAATAAGACAAAATCAGATTGTAGTAAGTGTTGTGAAACAAGCAAATAGCATGATATTATAAAGTAACTAGGGTCAGATGTTCTTACATGGTCAGTGGTGAAGGGGTAACCAAGGCAGAGTAAGATATTTTAGTATTTTTCTGGCAGTCTGGGGAAGAAGACTCTAGGGCAGAAGGTGAAGAGAGCAACATGAGCAAATGAGTAGTGCAGTATAAAACCATCTTGGACTTTCTGGAAACTGCTGGTTGTTCAGTAGATAGAATGTAAATGGAGTCTGGGTCAGAAAGTTGGGAGGACACAGGTAGCAAAAATAGAAGAGATGTGAGATAAACAAGGGCTTTATCCCAAAGGATCTTTCTTGATTTGAGCTTTGTTCCAAAGACAACAGGGAGACCCTGCAGATTTTTAAAAAAATACCTTTGTTGAGACATAATTTACAGATCATAAAATTCACCTGTTATAAGTATAAAATTCAATGTTTTTCTAAATTAAATTTACAGTCATGCATCCATCACAAGAGTTTTAGAAAATTTCTGTCATCCCCTAAAGATCTTCCATGTTCATTTACTCTGAGTTCCCACACTGCAGTTTTTTTAAGGTATTAGTTTTCTCGTTTCATTTAAGAACTCTAGGAAATGTCATATGCTCGTTGGTAAACCCTGGACTACTGGATACTACATAGTTATTAGTGAAAGGAATACTCTGATAAAGAACATAGGCTCTGGTAGAAGGCAAACATCAGTTTTCAAAGTTTTGTTAATTTTTCATTTCCATCTTTTGCCATGAAATGATCAACTTTACTTCACTTCATCTCTCTTCTCCCCCCTAACCTTTTGCTATTCTTGGGAGTCAGAGGTCATGTGTGAAGCCCAGATCTGCACCTCATTAGTTTTATGACTGGCTTAGGAGCTGTCTCTCTTGGTCCTGAGTTTCTTTAGCTTTAGAGACAAAGGGGGCTGAATTTTCTGTGTTAGACTTGCCTTTTAAACAGAAACAATTCCATGATTCTGTTGATATTGTCTTGCCAGATTTGCTGTTTTTCTCCTGGTATTTTGGCTTGTTACCATTATTCAACTGCACCTACTGTTCTTTCTAAATTCAAATGATTTCTGTAAAAATGATATGGGTAAAAGTTGACAGGTGCATTTTAAGTCTGAATTAAAGCACACAGACGAGAGTACAATGTTTAAGTCTCTCACACTGACAGCAGTGAGTATTTATTGAGTAATTGCATGCTAGTTTTTGATTTTTCTGAGGTAGCTAATTGCAGTGAGTCCAGTATGAAGAATGAAAGGTAGCAAGGAAGGGATGTCCTGTGAGGGTAGGAATGGAGTCCTATGTTGTACCTTTTAACTGAATCAACATGAAACTGATGTAGCACTGGCATCAGGCAAGTCAGGGGGCAACCGTATTGCATTAGTGAAGGCAGCAAGGGGTGCCAAGTGGAGTCACATACTGGTACCTGGATCATGTGTGAATCAAGCAGGTTCTGGTGGGTACAGGATGCCCATAGCATTTGGAGCACTGAGAGAGCATTGTTCATTAGATGGGAAATTGAACTGTTTTGGAACATGCAAAACAGACTTCATTCATCCATTTGTCTATTTATTTATTCATTTACTCTCTAATTTACCAAATATTTGTATCAACTCTGTGCTAGCCAAGAACCAGAGAGCTAACTAGGGATTGACAGCTTGGAAAGAGGAAGGCGAATACAGAGACATCTTGACATAAAGGACGTATATGTATGGACAAATAGATTGTGCATGCAAGATGGCAGTGAAGTGTGCCCGAGGCTACCTATTTCTTCATGGACCCATGAGACTGCAACAGACGCTCATGGCCTCTTCTCTGTAATGGTTTTATTTTATGATTGGGATCCAAAATGTCCCCGCAAAGTCTCTTGTGTTCGGAGGTGGGGTTTTCAGAAAGTGATTGGATTCTGAGGGTGTTGGCCTCAATGGGAGACTGCATAACAGAAGGAACTGCTGGAAAGGTGAGGCCCAGGTGGAGGAAGTGGGTCACTGAGGGTGTGCCTTTGGAAGATGTATTCTTTCCCCAGCTCCTTCCTCTCTCTTTGACTCTCTTCCTGCTCTCTGTGCTTTCTGGCTGCCATGAGGTAAACAGCTTTCCTTCACTTTGCCATTTCTACCTTGGAGCCAGCTGACCATTGAAACCTTTGAAAACATGGGCCAAAATAAACCTTTCCACCTTTGAGATGTACCTGTCAGGTATTTTGTCCCAGCAACAGAAAGGTGACTAATACATTTTCTAAGTCATCACTGAATCCCCAGTGGGATGCCCCAGCATCTGGAGCAGAACTCTGCAGCTGTGTGGGTATGTGGTACAAGGCTCAGGGCAGGAAGTAGGTAAAACTTGTGGTATATCCAACTGACATTGCAGCTGAGAATTAAAACTGACAGAATATAATTATTGAATGTGGCAAGCTGCCAGGATCTCAGTGCTCATACTCTGGGCCTGCCTTGCTAGCTTGAAGTTTCTTGATGACCAGCAATTGTAAAGACCAATTTTATTGCTCAGCTCCAAAATGGGAAATTTGCAGTGATTCACTGTTAATGTGGGGTCACTTATAAAATTGCTTCAAATCATCAAAACTGATTGCACAGTCATGTGACAACACTTTGGCGCACATTGCTTGAAACATTTCATCTAATGCGCCTAAACTTCACACAGCAAAACTGTGCACCAAAACAAAAGCTGTTAAAAAAAAATCCAGAGAAACAACAAAAGGAAAACACTGAAGCAAACACAAAATTGAACCTTTGAAAACATACAATACGCCCCTTTTGGATGATGCATCCAATATCCCTTGAGCTTGTAGGGTACAAACAAATGCCCATATAATTACTCTTTAACTGAGTAATTACATGCTTATTTATGCCTTATGGATTGATTAGCAATTATACTTAGAATTGCTAGGGGAAAAAATGAGACCTACTGAAGTGGATTCCATCAGATCCTAACTGAACATGGTTGAAAATGATGGCTTGCAAAATGGCTCTGGTGGTATTTTGATAATGATTGTTCCAGAGGTTGAAAGCTTGTGATAAACAGTTTCAGAAGGCCCAAGTAATACCCAGCTGGCTACACTTCGGGAGGTTTTCTCTAACAGTTCTTTGAAGTTTCCCATCTTCTTTTCTTCTCAGAATAGAGTCAGATTGACATTTATCAGAATGAAAGGTAGAGTGTAGTAGGTGGGACTTTCAGGATTGGGTTTGGACCAACCTGTGTAATTAAGGTGAGAGGTAGTGCATTTTAAATATTCAAGATCAGTCACCAGCAGCCGGGCCTGGTGGTGCATGCCTATAATCCTAGCACTCAGGAGGCTGAGGCTATTAGAAGGATCACCAAGAGTTCAAGGCCAGTCTAGGCTACATAGTGAGTTCAAGGCCAGCCTAAACTGCATGGGAGACCCTATCTCAAAAAGCAAAACAAACAAAAAAGGTCAGTCACCAAATGCAATTCTCAGTATTTGCTAGCGATACATTAACAATGCTCTTTACCTTAAGAGTGGCTATTCAGGGGCTGGGGATTTAGCTCAGTGGTTTCACTGCCTGCTGCGCAAGCGCAAGGACCCGAGTTTGATCCCTGGTACCAAAAAAAAAAAAAAAAAGGGTGGTTATTCAATAATGTTTTATCATTAATAACCTTCACAGTTTAGTTTCCCCTGGCAAGTGAGCACTTTGTAAAGCATTGGCAAAGGATCGTGGTGGTGGCTAGGATCCTCATCTACCAACATATGATTTTTCAATTTGAGTATCTTATCTAGACAGTTCAGGAGATTGTGACGAAAGGTCTGCCCACAAACATTGAGTGGGATAAAACAGTCACTAAAGTCTGTTGGACTCATGGAGGTTAAAGTGAGGAATTAGCACTATAGAAAAGTGGGAGCTGTGGAAGAGGGGGCTCCTGACAGGAGCTGGAGTCATGAAAGGACAGTCATTATCTGAAAATAGTCATCAGAGACAGAACTCTGGAAATTCGTCTTTCAGATGAAGTCTCAGGTCATATGGCACAGCAGAGAAGTCAGCAACACAATCCAGGGTAGAGGTGGAGGCAGACGAAAGCCTCAGTACAGGTTGTAGTAATAATGGCTGCCATCTACCAAATTCTTGTGATATGCCATGCACAGGCCCAGAACCCTCAGAGTGACCTTCAAAGGCACCCTCCCTTTATTGATGAGGAAACAATCTCAGAATGAGCAGATAACTCACTGAAGTCACACAGCTAGTAAGCAGCACAGCTGATATTTGAACCTTAGCTTTAGTTTACTAGCCTACTAAAAGCCTCAGTTTTCAAGTTGTAAAATAAGGGTAATAGACCTACCTGAGAAGGTCACTGTGAGGAAGACCTTGTAGAGTATTGGGCAGTATACCAGGAACATGGGAGTTGTTCAACATTAATTGATTCCCTCTGATTCTCTCTCCTAATCTTTGTGTTTTCTAAATCAAAATGAAAAAAAAAAAGCTGCGTAGTCCCATCTAGCATTTTCTTCCCCCAGTGGAGTTGGAGTACTTTAAACAGTACCCTCCCATTCCTAACAAGAGTTATCATTCAGGCATCTGTTCAGATCTGTTGACATATTGAGGGAAGTCACTAAATAGAAATTCAATGCAAGGAACAAAGGTATTTAATAAGTATAAACAGAAATAGATGGCTTTACAAGTTGTTTATTTAACAGTTTCAATTTTTACTTCTTAGGAAAGGTAAAACTGCAATAAGTTCTCAAACAAAGAAAGATTTGTATCCAGAACAGTTTAATAAATTAATACTAAAGGAAGAAAGCAGTCCATGCCTTTTTTACTTGCCCACATCTTAGAAATATATTTTAAACTTTGGAAAGTGATTTCCTCGATGTGTCTCTGCCCTCCAAGACTTTCTAGTAAAGAATATTTTTGTTTGTTTTTGCTGAGAAATTACAGTGTTAGACCTTTGTAGTAGATATCAGGTCTCAACATAAAGATGTTTCTCTGGTTTCACATTAAATCATCCCTATGCTTTTATTGTCTGCTTATCTGCCAGCTGTCTGTTGACCCAAAGATATATGGGCTTTATTTTGGTGGGATGGTTTTTCACCACTTCACTAGCTCTGTAGATACTTTTTTCCTTAATGCCTAGTATATATAAATTCATACTGCATGACTTAGGAATTGCTATTTCTATAAGTGGTAGCAGATTTTCATATATTAACATCCAGTTTTCTTTCCACTTTATAAGGTGTCTCAGGTCAAAGTAAGAGTTATAGAATTCCTTCATGATCATTGATGGCATTTAATAAGTAGGTGCTGATTAAAGTTTATTGTATTCTGCATTTTTTCTGTATCTTCCAAGGACACCAGTTCAAATTCAACTCTATTTTTCTTTTCTTCTCTTTAACCTTGAGCTTTTAATCTTTGTTAGAAAATCTCTCTTGATCCTCTTCTCAGATAGAGGATATTACTGTCAAAATTACAGGAAACTCAGAGTAAATATACAAGCAATAATATAATTGGGAGAAATGGACATTGATCATAATTGCATTACAGATACAGTTCTAAGAATAAACTTAACAAGCTATGGCCAGAGCTTCAATGAAAAACATTACAATTCTTTACTGAGAGACATAATACAGATCAGAAAAATTGGGAAGTATTCCATGTTTCTGAATGAGAAGACTTCAAATTTTAAGATAGAAATCATTTTGTCACTAAATACATAAACATATAAGTATACAAATAAGGAAATATTTGCTGAGCAATATAACCTACTGACAGCATGACGTTTGGTATAAAATATTTTTAAAATGGATTTCACATTTTTTTAAAAGGAGTTTTACTGTGAGGATTGAATAAAACAATATCTGCAAAATGCTTAGTATGGTACCTAGAATATGATAATTGATCAATAAATATAGGCACTTGTTTTGTTTTATTATTACTCTTGTTATAGTCCCAGAGGTTTAATAATGAACACATAGCTTTAAAAAAAATACTTATCTGTATTTTTTAACTCTGCCCCACCCCTAATATTTTCTGTTTCTTTATAGCATTGATTTGTGGTAAGAAGTTAACATTTGCTTTTAATTGGAAGGAAAAAGGGAGACCCCAGAGGCACCATAGACAAGATGGTTTTTAGTAGAGTTCAACTTAATGAGTAGACTCCACTGTGATTATCGGTCCTAGGCCAAGTAGACCTGCCTGTTCAGGAGTTCATGATGTGTTCATCCTCTGGTTCTCAAATCATTCCTGGAGACCTCTTATCTAGCCAGTCCCTCAACCCTTTGTCAGTCTTGACCTTGGTAAACAGGGAGTAATCTTAAAGGTCAAACTGAGAGGTGTGTGAGAGCAGTTGTGAACTCAGACCAATTCTAGGAGCGAGAGAGCACATTGGATATCCAAACCCTACGTAGGAATGATAACATCCATCTCCATCTCATTCCTATTAGTGACTTTAATTTTTAGGAAAAATTAGTGTCTTTTCTCTCTTATTTCTCCTGCAGAAACCTACTCTAGATTTTCTGACTAGAGGATTTTTAGGCCATGCTGTTTTAGCTCCAGTCCTGTACCTCCTCTCTCAGTCCTCTGACCACCTTCCCTTAGGGCTCCTCTTCTCTTGTCTCATGTGGACAATACTTGAAGCAGAAGCAAGCCACTTCTGTGTGAGGGGAAAATGTGCTCCGTATCCCTATCCCCTCCACTGCAGACTTTATTTTCTATTTCGACAGCCTCACGTATTTCCAGCTGGAAATCTTTGATTTGTAGTTTTGTAAGTAGCACCTGAGGACTTATTTTTCTGTGCAGATTTTCCTGGGTGGGCATGTACCAGGCAAAGTGAACTTGGTTTAAAAGTGTTTTCACGTGGGTGCTTCTGAGTCGAGGTTTTAGGAGTAGCAACACTTTGGACTATTATCTAGGCTGCCCCAGTTGAAAATGGTATGCTTTGAGCAAGAACTCCTAAGAGGTCAGTGGGAACAAAGTGGTTCTTTATTTTGTGCTATTTAAAAAAAAAAAGATGTTAGAAGGTTTCTTGAACATTTAGCAGCCAGAGTTTGATTTCTAATTTTGAAACTCTGGGGATTATAGACAGACAAACTTCAGCATCAATTTTCTTTTGATATCTACTTTAGATTTTACAGATAGTGTTAGCTATAAGTTTTGTCTCTGAGGTTGAATTATCTAGCTTAAGGTTCATCTCAGTGACCTGAAACAGGCTTTGTTTTTGGAGATAACTGCTTCTATTTATATTAACTCTTTCTTATTGATGAAGACATGAGGAAAGTGATTTCTGGAGTTATTTTTATTGGTGTTGATTCTTGCCTGATTTGGTGTAAATAATATACATACTTATATATTTATGTATGCTTTGTATATATTATGTATGTATGTGTATATGTTTGTGTGGATATTTATCTATAGGGACCAAATTCCATACAGAAAATTCCAGCCAAACCCAGCATAACCCAGTGTGTAACTATGGACAGGCAACTGACCTGGGTAATTCCTCAGTCTTAATTGACCAAGTTCCCTACCTACATGCCTTTTTCCGAGACTTGTTGTCTGTTAAAAAACTGTTACCCCCGGAAGAATGGAGTGGGGATAAATGGTAGTGTTGCCCCATACACTCTGGAGACTGACCACATGTTAGATAAATAATGAGTATGAATTTAGACCCATTTCATTCCTTTTAAAGAGAAATTTCAATACTATATTTTATTTTACCAGACACATTCAGAGTAACTTTATCCATATACATCAAATTCAGTTATATATGTAATATATATTTGGATTTTTGGTGTTTTTTAAAAATTTTATTTTATTGATACATTTTAGGTATTCAATATAATGACATTCATCATTGGAAATTTGCACCTTTACATAATCTCTCTTGGTTCTTCTTTTATCCCCTTCCCCTGCCCTCCCTTCAACCCCTCCATCCCTCCCTGTTTACAAAGACTGTTTCCATTTTTTCATTTTCTCATATGAATTCCATTCTCTTCGTTCCTTTGCCTTACCCCTCCCACTTCCTCTTCCCCTTTGCCCCTTTTCATCCTATTTCACATTATCTATTATACCTTTTAGTCCTTATTTACACTTTCAGTTTCTAACACTAAAGAAACTATTCGGTATTGACACATGTGTCTTATTTATTTCACTTAAGAGTATCGCCTCAGTGTGCATCCATTTAGCTATAAACGTCTCTAATTTCTCATTTTTATGGATGAATAGTACTCCACTTTATGAAAAAAACCCCACATTTTCTTTATCCAGTCTCCAGTTGATGGGAAATTGGGCTGCTTCCAAATTTAAGCTATTACAAATTGTACTGCTATGAACATAGGTGCACATATATCACTCTGGTATGATTCTTTTAATTTTGGGGGGAAGATACACAGCAGGGAAATAGCGGGGTCAAAACGGGCTTCCAGTCCTAGTTCTTTAAGGTATCTCCATACTGATTTCCACAGTGGTTGCACCATTCTACACTCCCACAAATGGTGGATTCTTTTTCCTCTTTCCCCACGGCCCTGCCATAAATAGAGAAATGTCTATTCATTTCAGATGCCCATTTTTGGATTGGGTCTTTAAAATTTGGGAGGTCTGATTTTTTAAAGTTCTTTATAGATTCCCGATAATAGACCTTTGTTTAAGGAAGAGCAGGTGAAGATTTTTTCCCACATTGTGCGTTTTCTCTTCACACTGTTGGTGGTTTCTCTTGCTGTGCAGAAGAAGCTTTTTAATAAGAAGAGATCCCACTTGTTGATTGTTTGTGTTTGTTCACAGGCAACTGAGGTTTTGTTCATAAAATCTTTTCCTACACCAGTGTCTTCAAGAGTTCTACCTAACCTCTGTTCCAGCCACTTCAGTGTTTCTGTTTTTGTATTTAGATCTTTAATCATTTCGATTTCAGTTTAGTGCATGGTGAGAGATATAGGTCTAGTTTTGATCTTTGGCAAGTTGGAACCCAATTTTGCCAGCACCATTTATTAAAGAGGCTATCTTTCCTCCAGTGAGGGTGTTTGGCTCTCAAAGATGAGGTGGCTGAGTGTGTCTGGAGTTGTTTCTGCATCTTCTAATCTGTTCCACT
>NW_004624783.1:1160198-1200664 GCF_000247695.1 Heterocephalus glaber | reverse complement strand
TTGAGGCCATACTCTTAAGTGGAATAAATAGAACACACATGTGTAAATACTGAATAGTTTCTCTAGTGTGAGAAACTGAAAGTGTAAATAAGGATTAAAATGACTAAAACGAATAATTGATCATTTGAAATAGGAAAAGGTCCAAAGGTGTAGGGGTGGCGGGAGGGGAAGGGGAAAGGGAAGAAGGGAAAGGAGAAATTATGAGAAAGAAAAAAAAAGGAAACAAAATCTATGTAAATAGGGAAGGGTGGAGGGGGTGAAGGGCACACAGGTAATGGGGAAAAAATAAGAACTAAGATACATCATGTTCAGGTACAAACACCCAATGATAAATGTAAATGTATTGTATACCTAAAATGTACCAATTAATATTTAAATTTAAAAAACTTCTAATAAAATTCAACTACCACTGAAATAATTGTTTTTTAAACTTCTAGTATTTTCTTCGGCCAAGTACTGAAGGGAAGCTGAACTGAGCCTATGCAGTTTGTCATTTACAGCTCTTTTCCTGGTTGCCAATCAGCTAGGATAGCTCTGTTTACCAAATAGGAGCATTCCTATCAGTCAAGTCTAGAATACAGGTAACTGTCTTGATAAGGGAAGAATTATCCCATGAGCCACTGAAATTAACATCTCTAGAGAAGCTGGAATGTATTTTTGTAATGTATTGGAAAAGATGCCAATATGTTAGAAGTTACAGTTGAGGATTAACCAGTTTCAGGTGCTGTGCACCTGTCACCAGGAACTCTGCTTAGTATTGGGTTTAGTTTGTCAATGCTTTGACCTGATCCTCAAAATAGAGACAATTCTCTTAACATTGTTAGTCTTATTTTACTACTTTTTTTTTTTTTTTTAGTAATGCAGCTAGTGGAAATTTTCCCATATAAATTTGCCTGGTAATCTGGATATGATCCTCTTCTTAAAAATGTATGTTGAACTGATACACTGTATCTTGTCTCTCATGTCCTACAATGACTTGATTCCAATACAGGATCAGTGTTTTGAGTGAATACTCAATTTATTCAGGCTTCTGCAGGACAGGGAGAATGATAGTATGTGGCACTGGTGACCCATACATACATGATGATCACTGATGGTGCTTAGTGAAGTAATAACTTGGACTTCTTCACTGAGCAATGTTGAGTGATAGGGGCTTCTTATGAGATGAACATAGCACTGTGAAGGCCTGGCTAACTTTGGTGGGGAACAACTGTATCTTTGAAAGTGAAAAATAACCGTCCAAACTTGGCCTCAAAGGCCTGTCAGTTGTTAAAGGTTAATTTTTTATGATGTAAATCATGACTCTCATTCAAGTATTACATGAACTCATGTTGTGATGGTTATTTTTTATGTGTCAGCTTGGCTAGGTCAGGATAGCCAGGTATTTGGTGGAAATTATTGAGAGTACCTGTGAAGGTATTTGGTGGGTAAGATAGGTAGACTTCGAACTTAGCAGATTGCCCCCAAATGAGTTGGCCTTATCAGTCAGTTGAAGATCTTAAATAAAGACAGAGCTGCCCAGAGGAGAAAGAATTTTGCTACCCAGCTGCCTTTTGCCGCCAGCTGCAACATTAACTCTTTCTTGGTCTTCAGGCTGCTGGCTTACCCTGAAGATTTAGGGTTTACCAGCCTTCACAACTGTGTGAGCCAATTTCTTAACAGGGGCTCAAGGGAGAGGGGAAGGGAAAGGGAAGTAAAGATTTAAGATGTGTCATGTACATGTATCAAATACTCATAATCAATGTGAATATTATATGTCATAAATGTGGACTAATAATAAGAATGAAAATGGGGAAAGGGGATCTAGAGACAGAGGAAGAGAGGTAAGTCGGGAATGGAAGGGAAATAAAAAAGAATAAAGTTGTGTGTGTATGTACCTACTCCCTATGATGAATGTAAATGTCATGCAATGCAAAAATTGAGCTAATAAAATAAAAATAAAAATCTTTGTGTTCTTTTTCATATATGTGTACACACGCATACATGCTATTGCATCAGGCGGGGGTCCTGGAGGGCAGGGGTCCACCCATGAAGAGACTCTCTGCTTCCCTTGTTCTGTCCCTTCACCCCAGCAAGAATGCAGGAGGTGAATCGAGGCTGACTCAAAACCAAAGGTCCCTCTGGTGTGAAATGTGCAACCCAAAAAGTGAAAGTAAAGTGAAGCAGAGGTTTAACTGTAGTATTGCAGAAGTGGGGACTGCCAGACTGAGAGCAAGGTGTTTGACAGGGGAAAGCCTGAAGCTGAGCCTCTTGGTATGGTGACTTTGGCTTCTCTATACTTACACGGATAAGCTGATTCATAAAAATAACTACTTCACTGATTGGTATAATCTAGGCCAATCAAGGTCTTAGCCTTTGCCTCTGGGGTGAGCTAAGGTTCAGGGGGTCTAGGAGCACATAGCAAATGCGTGCAAAGGTCTCAAAAGGGCACCTTCCCTAAGTACATAATGCACAGTAACCATGTGGTCACTCTTATCATCTCTACCACATCACCCATCCGGGTCATGCCGTGTGCTGCCTACTGTCCCCCGACCTGTCCCTACAGTGAATATATGTATATTCACTCACATTGCATTGCTTGTATTCCTCTGGAGAGCCCTGACTAATAATCATGTCAGAAATTTAACTCATTTATTAATGAGGGAACTAGTAAGATGTTACAACTAGTTCACAGGAGAATTCAAAGTACTAACACTTTGCTAAAATAAGAATGTTTTAAGAAAAATTACGTGATTGTAATAGTGTGAGTTTTGGAAAATGCTAGCTTTGTTCATCAAATTTGAGAACTTTAAAAAAAAAAATTCCATCTGTGAGAGTGAGTGTAAAAGTGTATTGTTGAAACAAACTTAGTGACTGGAAAAAAACCTGTTTATTAAATGTCTTTAGCACCCAGTCTCCCCAAACATTGCTGATATGGCCCCTGAGGTTATACCAGTTGATGGAATTTAAAATCTTTACATCTTGAACCTTTTTCCATATTTAAGCAACCTGGTCTACTTGGCACTAGTAGACTTATTTTGGTAAATAGTAGTAATATTTATAAAGCTAAAAATGTACCTCTTCATAATGGTTTGGGGTGGAGGATTATGATTTTTATGTTAGAACTTTTTTCTGGCCAATTATTGATTAAAATGGTAGATATTAAACACACTAATGCAAGACTCATAGTGACATCTTTATTTTAAAATATCAAATAATATTAAAATACAAAACAACAGAATGAGTGAGTTAGCATTACACAGCAATTCCCCATTTCTGCCTCCTTCACCTTTCCAGTTCCAGCATCCACCATTCTTCTTTCTGTTTCTATGAGCTCTGACTACTTTAGATAGTTTGTGTAAGTGATATCATACCAGTATTTGTCTTTATGTGATGGGTTTGTTTCATTTGGCACGATGTCCTAAAGTTTCATCCATCTTGTGGCATATGGGGGGGGTGTCCTTCTCTTATAAGGCAGAATATTCTGTTGGGTGTCGATACCACGCTTTGTTTACCTATTCATCTGTGGATGCACATTTGTATTGCTTCCACGTGTTGGCTTCTGTGAATAACACTGTTATAGACATTCATGACAAATATCTCTTTAAGACCTTGCTCTCAGTTCTTGTAGGTATCTATCTACAAGTGGGACTGCTGGAGAATGTGACAGTTCTAATTTTAATTTCTTGAGACCCCACGGTTCTGTGCTCCATAGTGATGCACCATTTTGCAGTCCCACCAACAGTTTTTCTGAGAATAAACCAATGTTTATTTTCTGTTCTGTTTTGTTCTTTTGATATTCCATTGAACGTATTGTAATATTTCTTTCTAATTTTGATTTTCATGTTGCTGATGAATAGTATCATTGTGCAACTTTTCATATGCTTGCCATCTATTTATACATAATGTTAGGTAAAGTAACTTTCAAATTGATTTGTTCTTATAGCAGTTCTCTGCATGCTGTATATATCGACACATTATCAGATGTATGATTTGATTTTTTTTGCATTCTGTATGTTGATTTTCAGTTTGTTCATTGTGTCCTTTGATATACAGAAATTTTTCATTTTTGATATAATCCCATTTCTCTATATTTGCTTTGATGCTTGTACTTCAGCTATCATATTCAAGATATGATTGTCAAATATACTGTCATGACACTTTAAAAAATGAGTGAGTCAAATTCTAGTGTTAAGAACATAATTGTCAGTGAGCCAGGCAAAAAGCCTGTCTCAGTCATATTTTTGGTTGTTGAGATACACTACCCAATACCCATACATTAAAGAAGGAAAGGTTTATTTTGGCTGATAGTTTCAGAAGTTTTAGTCCATGCATAGTCGCCTGGGTGTAAGGGAGAAATAGTACAGTGGAACAGCCTTGGCAGAGAAAAGCTGCTCGTGTTATGGCACCATGAAGTAGAGAAAGAATGGAGAAGCCAGGAAGGGAGATACGTCCTTCCAGGTCCACCCCCAGTGACTCAGCTCTAACCAGGTCCCACCTACTAACACCAAATCAGCTGTGAGCCAACTCATCAGTGGAATAATTCATCGATGAGTACATCACCCCTGTGATCCAATCCCCTTCCAAACACAAGAGGCTTTTGGGACACACCCCAAATCAAAACCATAAAAAGCCTGTAGTTAAATTTTAAACAAAAGCAACTATTATAGCTATTATTATAGATAAATGACCAATATATTAGTTTTCAATTGCTGTTGTCACAAATTACCACAAATTTAGGCTTTAAACAATACAACCTTTTAATTTTATATCCAGTGGGCTCAGCTAGTTTCCCTGCTTCAGTCTCTCAAGGAAGAAATCATGATGTTATTGGTCTTTATGCTTTTCTGGAGGTTCTGGGTGAGACTCTGATTCTAGGATCATTCAGCTTGCTGGCAGAATTTCCATTTGTAGGACTAAAATATTATCTTATTGATGGCTATTTTCCAGGGGTACCCTCAGCCTTGAGAGGCTGCCCACATTGCTTAGGATGTGGTTCCTCCCTCTGTCTTCAAAGCCAATAATTCTGTGTTGATACCTCTCATGCTTGAGACTCTTGCTTCTTCCCTATCATCTTTCTGACTGCAGCTGAGAAAGGCTCTCTGCTTTTACAGCTCACTTGCTTAGAGTGGGTCTACTGCGTAATCCAGGGTAGGTTTTAGTTACTTTCTCATCATTGGGACAAAATACCCAACATACACAATTTAAAGGAGGAGGCGTTTATTTTGGCTCATGTTTCGGTAGTCTCAGTCCTTGTATGTTGGCTTAGAAGCAGCATGGTGGATGGGACTGGCGGAGGAAAGCTGCTCACGTCCTGACAGCCAGTAAACAGAGAGGGAATGGAGAAGCTAGGGAGGGAGATACACTCTTCTGGGTTATGTCCACGGTGACCTGCCTCTTCCTACCAGACCCCCCTTCCTAACACCATTTTGATATGATGTTTCCATTCCAAACATAGGAGGCTTTGGGGGTTACTTTAAAGCTAAACCATAACAAGTGGTC
This sequence comes from Heterocephalus glaber, assembly GCF_000247695.1. The sequence goes on along the minus strand of NW_004624783.1, from coordinate 1,195,183 downwards.
TCCTCATTTTAAGTTTTATAACCCTAAGCAACCTGCACATTTTCTTTTGCTGTGTATTCACAGGTTCTGGCAGTTGGCATGTGGACATCACTGAGGGGATACTATTCTGCCTTCCACAAAAGATCTATTGCTTTTTAAAGAATTAGGCACTATTTAATCCAGTGATCTCCAAATTGAGGCTTCCATGTTGTGACGATACATGAAGACTTGACAATAATTGCATTTTCTCATAAATTTAAGACTGTTCTAAAATAACAAGTTTATTAAAATGTTACAGAATTTGCTCTGTTTTTAAGTGGATAATGGAGATTATCAAATCCTTTTATATTGATAATCATAGATATGATACTGGATACAGTATGGTATTTAGATTGTATTGGACAAATGTAATTTTTGATTGTTAATCTTTGTAACATGCTGGAAATTTAGATCCTTGACTACTCAAACTCACGTAGAATAAAAAAATAGATATCAACTTTATAAAGTTTGAGGGAATACATAGCGCTTCAAAATTTTTTTAAGTTGTTAGAGCAAAAAGTTAGAAGTCACAGGCCTATATTTTACCCTCACTGGTGCTGGGCATAGAACATCTTTTAGGCTCATGTTGAGCTACTGTTTGTGCAGAGAAAGGAGAATGGCAGATTCTGGTCATGTGCAGGATGCAGCTGTGGATCCTTCATTAACTGACCATTGCTTCCACCTGCCAGCCCTCGGAGAGCTGTAGTTGGCAGCTGCTGACTGGAGCCTGAGGGAGGACTTCAAGGGTTTTCCAGGATCTTTGGAAAAGAGCCTAGAGTGGTTGGCAGTATCTTTCCTGTGCCTAGGAGTAAGGGTTGTTAGAACCATGGGCCATGTATTCATTAACCTTGACCCCGTTGAATGCTACAACATATCGACGATGGGGAGGGGAAACTGGCAAGAGCAGAGTCTGATGAAGAAGATCTTGAAAAGTTGAAAAGTGAGAAAGGATGGGTCTTGGGCTGATGATTTGAAAGGAAATGTGTAGCCTCAGTGAAGTTTTTGTAACAAGGTGAGAAGAAGTTCATTTTAGTGGAGGGAAGGCCTTTGGTGAGGAGCCAGGTGGACAGCAAACTGCTAAGAATGGTGTGGGCTACTTCTCCAGGAGATGTCTGCTGGACTGCAGCATGACTAGGGTCATTTGTGAAGACTGGAGGAGACTTGACAACAATGAATTTTTCTCTACTTGATGTTTACCAGATGAGATTCTTTATTTTTTTTTTAATCTCACTAATTATATCTTTAAGAATTGGATCTGAGAGATTTTCTGAGCTTGGTATTCTTTCATTTAGAGATTCAGCAATGCCCTCTAATTGATCCTAGTCTCTGAAATTCTGGTCTTTACCCAGTAGAATGTATACTTTCCAGACCTTAAGGGAAAATCCTTATTCACATGACCTCAGAAAGAATATCCCAGACACATAGAAATTCCGGGGTAAATGAAGTAAAGAATTTGTCATTCCTTAATTGTCTCTATTTCTGGTCACTAATGTTTATGGGGCTACTATTTGTGCACTCACTTCAGATTCAAGTGACAATTTTAGGTTTGCAGAAAATGAAGACTCTGATGAGTAATGCAAAATCACTTTGCTTATTTGTTACATGAAATTATTCAAAATGAATGAACAATCAATGTATCTTTCTGTTGAACAAGACTTCCTATGAGACTGTTTCCCTAGAGTAGCCCTAGTGGGCTTCTGACCTCTAGATTTCTGGTGAGCATTGACTGCAGGGAAAGTTCAAATCTGGTGTTCACTGGGCCTCATATATCATTTTGAGATTGGAAGATACATCATCATCATCATCATCATCATGGGCATATGGCTCTTAATGCTTAGTTTATGTGGAACTAATCCAGCAGCATTTGTTCTGCATTTTCAGCATACATCCTGTACTGTGGGGCTCAACTGTCTCCAAACTGTGAAAGGATGGGGTCTTTTTTGTGAGTGGCCCCAAGAGGGATAACTGTAGCATAGAGAATCTGCATGCTTTCAGACATAGGGAATTTTCAGGGGCTTTAATATTGGGAATCTGGTCTCAGGCCAGTTCAGAATTCACTCTTATTAGCTGGGCTTGGCGGTGCATGCTTGTAATCCCAGCACTTGGGAGGCTGAGGCAGGAAGCCTGATGTGAGTTTGAGGCCAACTGCCTACATAGTGAGTTGAAGGCCAGCCTGAACTACATAGTGAGACCCTGTCTAAAAAAACCAAAAACAAACAAATAAAAAGCAAGCATTTGCTACAGATGTTCCTAACAAGTATTTTTGGGCTGGGGATGTAGCTCAGTGGTGTTGTGCCTGCCTGGCCAGTGCAAGGTCCTGAGTTTGAATCTCAGTTACTTGGGGGGCTGGGTAATTGTATACCTGTTATGACCATTCATGACCATTTGTATTTTTAAGTGTTATTGACACCTTGCTCCTGTAACAACATATTTGGGACTATTTTTAAATGGCAGGCATGCTGTTGCTTTAGTGACAGGAGAGTATTAGGTTTATCAGCAGAGAAACAACAACCCTCAGTGAATGATGACGTCTTGTAATCACAGGCAAAGATAGGCTGTACTGGGTGAAACTTAAATGAAGACAACAAAGATTTTGTTTGCTTTTTACATTGGAACATGTCCTAAGGGTAAACAATTGCCTATCAAAATGGATTTAAACCATGCAAGACCATGCTCACTTATTGCTGCTTCTAGAAGGTAACTATCACTTGCCTCTCAAAATGAGTCACGATGAGATTGGTTTGTGTCTCAGAGTCTTCTAATGTTTTGCATTACCACTCACTTATACAGAATGACTTATTACCTTATGAGACAATATGCCTCGGATCCACTTCAATCCTTGACATTTCTAGGGTGTATTTCTTCTGGGGATTCAAATGGCTTTGACAAAATTCTGCCAGGTTTATAAATTATTTAGGGTCATAACTTCAGAAATGCACCCCTTTCCTGTGACCTCTTAGGGCAGCAGGAGAGAACTGACTGTGATAAAAGCCTAGTTTAGGGGTATAAGTTGGGAGCTAGCAACTCTGAAATACATACTTTTCCTGGAGAGCTTGTTGGGCGGGTTCATGATTCAGATTGACGCAAAAAGAATGCTTGGTTACAGTTTCTGATTTCCCTCCTGAGCTTTGAAATGTGGTTTCTGTTAACTGTGGAATCTGTAGAGCACGCTGGGCTCTACAGTGGTTTCTTACACTGCTCTTGAAGGGAAGAATGTGGGCTATTGGCTCCATTCATAGGAATATGTTTAGTGACCACCTTTAGGGGTAAAGGCAAAAAGAAAACCCAGAATGTTTTTCTATTTCCCCTCTGTATAGTCGCATAAATACATTCCTGATTCACAGTATAGCTTGAAGTAATTTATTTCTTATTTTGTGCATCTTTGCTTTTCTAAAGAGCATACCATTTATTGCATGATTGAATCATAACTCAAAACACCACTTTATTATGAGTAATAGTTTAAAAATTGTCCTGTACATCATCTTACTTGACCAACATAGGGACTCTGAGACACTCGCATTCTTATCACGAGATTAGAAGTGACAAACTCCTTGATTTAAGGTCAGGGGTGAGCTCTGATCATTGGGTTAAAGAGCAGCAGAGATAGAGTTAGGAACCAGATCCCCAATTCCTTTAATCTACTGTTCTTTTCACAGAATATCTGAAAGGCCTTGATTAGGAATACCTAACAGGAGGGGTATGTTGGGAGAGTAACAAAGTAATTGTAATTTCCATATTAATTTACAAAGCAAATATTGTTCCATGCCTCCTTCCTGGATATCAACAATGATCACAGGAAAGACACACTTTCATTTAATTCTGAGAGCAGTGACAATAATGGGAATCCTGGGATGACTGTAGGAGAAGGTTCCGAGCCAAGGAAAAGTTCCCTTCTTGGACTGGCCAAGGAAACTCACTCTGAGGCATTGGCATCCTCTCGCATAACTTCTGAGGATTTTGGACCAATGGAATTTGTACTTATATCTTCTGCAGGAATGTTAGCTGGTTCTAAGGGTAGTGGACTTGACTCTGGAGTGAAGATAGAGCTGGTGATCGGATCCTTTCTACCCTTCAGCTCCCCAGAGTCAGTAGCCTTCCTCTTGGTTACCATCTTCACTTGCCCACGACCCTTTGTCTTTCATGTTGCACTCAGTATTTTTACAGTGCCAGACTAGGTCTTTGTTTCTAAAAGCTAGAGTTCAGATCACTTTTGCTTTCTGTAGAATATTCACCTTTGTGTCCTAGGTGGCTACCCTGGGGTTGGGTGGGTAGCTAAAGTAGATGGCTGTTTAGTGCTTTGTAATGCCTCTGTTGCCAGTTACATAATTGATAAATTGCTTATTATGTCATGTGCAGAAATGAAGCTTTAGCTGGGATTGATTTCCTTTTTTAAGATTAACCCTGAATTTGCATGTAGAGGTGTGAGTTGGAAGAAGTCTGCATGACCTTTTCTTGTAAGGGGGTGGGATGGACAGGGAGGGCCAAGAGATTTGGAAAGAGAGCAAGGGTAGAAATGACCTAGTGGTCCTATGTGGCTAAAGGAAGGAGATCCAGTCAGGATATTCAAGATGAAACTCTGGGTTTATCTGCCAACAGAGAGGGACTGGGTTTCATTTACCTTGCTGTCAGCAGTTCCTTTCTGCTCAGTTCTTACTTAGTACATGAGGACCACTGAGAGTCCATTGTGCAGGTTCCTGCTCAGGTTGCTGGACGTGAGCTTTGAGGTGCCTCAGGCAGCACTACTTCATAGTACCTCTTCAGAGTGTCTCAGAACATCTGTGTCTGGGACTTCCATCAGATCTACCAGATTGCCCTGGTATCTCCCCTACCATACCATATCCTTCCCCTCCTGACCCTCAGGCTCTAGGCCAGCAGTATAAGACCTTTGTCATGTCCTCTTGGACTCCATTCTTTGTCTCGATTTCTAGATTTCTAGGTTTTACACATGTTTTCTTCTAGTATAGTAGAAGACCTTGAATCAAATCTACCTTGCAGGGAAGAACTGGAAAATCATACAGCAAAAAACCAACTCCAGTTCCCAATGATTTACACAGCAGTTACATTATGTTGGGTATTATAAACAATCTAGAGATGACTTGGAGGGTATGTGTAGGTTATATGCAAATACTACACCATTTGCATAATGGGTCCTAGGACAGATTCCCCGTGAGTGTGAATGGATGACCGTACTGTATCTGCATCCATCACAGGCAACAAGTCCAAGTTTACCGGCCAGTTAAAGCAGAGGGAGAAACATAGTGCAGCAGCCCTGCCTTCCTGTACTATGATTGAAAAGAAAATATTCTCAGGATTAAGTTTTTATTCACCAATAAAATTGAGCGTAGCTTTAAACTATTCAGTTTGTTGACCTCCCAGTATTTGTGGTTTCTCATTTCTCTCCTGAGATACTTTACAAGAAAAAAGCTACAAAGAAAATAGAATTACAGAAACTTGTAAGTGGTTTTGGAAATTGAAAATTCTAGAGCTCTACAGATCAATTTATAAGGATCTCAGATGCCCAGTGGTTTTTTTTCACCAGGATACTGGATTGATAACCATTGATAAATCAGAAATGAACTCAAAATGTCTTCCAAAATGACATTCTTAGAAGAATTTCAAAATTGTTCACAAGAGCTATAGTAGGCATTAGTTTATTAAATATGAAACATGAAATGAACAGGGGAGGATCAATATGTATCTTAGTGTGGTTAATTAAAGGCCATAAAAGGACTTCTTAGTCATCATGGGGGCTTGTTTAAGTAAGCCTAAATCCTACAAATAAAATATGTTTTGAACCAAAATAGAGAAACACTATCTTGCATCGATGGCAAATGGAATGGCCATGTTAATGAACTTTACAAACAAGGGAAGTCTGCTATTTGCAGTGACATTTGAAAAAACTGTTTTGTAGTGGAAAACATTGGAAGGATTTGCTTCATGGACCTACTTGTTAAGCATAATATACTGAATAAAATTTGTGTTTCTTAGTGTTTATTATCATCAGCATTGACAAACAGTAGTGAGCACAACTGATGTGTATCGACAATGTAAAGAAAATCAGTTATCTTGGATGTCTTTTGATCAGCTTTTAATTCATTGTATTTTTATTGCAAGTCTATTGATTGCTGCTCATTTATGCACCTATTTATTCATTTATGGAGGAAATATTTATGTGTATACTGCATGCCAGTGCTGTTTGTATGTCTTAACTTGAGCAGTTCTTCTCTCCAACCTTTCTCATTACTTTTTTTCTGCTGTGACTTCTTAAACCAGAGAAGCCAAGCTCTTACACCTATATGCAAAGTTGTGTTAATAGGTTCCACGAGGCTCTAGAAGTTTTCTTTATCACCACACATTCATACATTTTAGTATCTGCACTATGGAGGATACTCTCGTCCCTTCCTGCTTGTGCTCTTGCTCATGTATTTGCTTCTGATGCCTATAAATTTGGGATAAGTGAGGTGTTGTAACTTCTAAGTGTCCCTTTCTCCTCTCTCTTGGAAGGAATGGAGTTGCCACTGGGAAGCCAGGGCCTGAAGCCACTAGGGGAATCTTGGTCCTGATGCTGTGAGGACCTGGCCCTTCCCTCCTCTGTCCTTTGTGCCTCTGATGAAAGAATTCAGTTAAGACATATAGATAGCTATGTAGAAGTATGTATAGGTAGGATTTATGGTAAAGCAGATATAGAGAGATTTATGCCTTTAAGTGAGAAAGTGGAAAGTGCCATGTCTTTTTATCAACACAAAAGAGTTATTCCTGATTTTCAGGGAACTATATGATTATGGACAATTTTTTAGAGATTACTTTGGAATTGTCAGATGTCTTCTTTGTTCTTTTTAGATGTTCAGTGTTCCCTCAGGGATCTTCACCATGTAAGAAACTTAAGTGTTAAGATTTGGATCTAGAATGTCCCCCAAAGGCCTCATATGTTCAGATGTCGAACTCTTGGAAGGTGGTTGATCATGGATTAATCCACCGAGGAGTCCATGTGGGTGTGCTGTTAGGAAGAGGAGGCTGGTCAGAAGAGGCAGGTTACTGGGAGCAGGACCTGGAAGGATGAATCTCTCTCCCTGTCCCTCCTGTTTGTTGGCTGCCATGATGCGCACAGTTTTCTTTAGTGGCAGTCCTTTCTACTATGTCGTTTCTGTGTTTGAGCCTTCCAACCATGGACTGAAACTTCTAAAACTGTGGGGTGAAATAAACCTTTCTTTCAGTTACCAACGTCTGGTATTGTGTCTCCATGAGCAAAGTGACTGAGACACTTAGCAAAGAAATGTATGAAAAGTAAGTTTTAATCTAAATCAGGTCTCAGCCCAAGGCAGGAGGGTCATTTAAAAGAATGTTCCCTTTTCACATATCAGTGGGTCATAGGCTGTGATAAGCAAGAATGCTGTGAGTCTTATTCTACAAATAGAGGCTATGTGTCTTTGAGTCTGAAATTTAATGCATTATTATAAATTTGTTATACACTGAGGTCTTTGTTTCTTCATTTAACTAGAGCTGTCACAGCATGTGCTTGAGCCTTCTTTGTCTCTCAGGCCTGCTAACCTCTAACTACCTGCCTAACAGAGTTAGTGCAAACACTGTAACTGTGGTTTCTAAGAGCATATTATTGAGTTTCTTCTCTGTAAACCTTTCCTTTGATATCTTTAGGGACAAGAACTTAGATTTTTGTCACCAGATGGCAGAAGCAATCCTGACTGGCTTTTTATCATGTCAACATCAGTGTAATTTGGATGTAGTGAGAGCAAAGATATGGATGCTATGTGTTATTGTCTATCTGACACATCCATTGAATTTTATGGATCACTCACTAATGAATAAAGACTGGAAAATGTTGATGATATAGCCATGTGTGGTTCAGTGTTTAGGTCTTTAAAATAACTATGAAAACATGCTTCTTAACCAGGAGTGATGGCATGTGCCTCTAATCCCAGCACTCTGAGAGGCTGAGACAGAAGGATCACAAATTTGAGCCCAGCCTAGGCAAGTTAGTGACTTAATGAGATCTTGTCTCAAATTAAAAAGGGCTGAAAATGCAGCCCAATGTGAAAAGCTTTGGGTTCATTCCCCCAATACCACAAAACAACAACAACAACAACAAAACGCCACACACGTTTATTTGAAAAATCTTATCCAGTTCCAATTTTTGGTTTATATAGTATAGTCACTGTAGAAATAAATTGGACACACATGTTTAAATATCGCTTTGTTTCCTGGTGTGCAAAACAAAGTATAAATAAGGACCAGAATGTATAATAGATATTAGGAAATGGGAAGAAAATGTTCAAATGGCAAGGAGAATAAGGGAGCAGAGAGGGGAGAAAAGAAGGAAAGGAAAAGAAAAAAAGAATAAAAGAAAAAAAGGAAACAAAGTTTTTGTAAATAAGGAGGGGAAGAGTGCTTGAAGGGAGAGCAGGGAATTGAGGGGAAAAAGAATCAAGATATATTATGTCCAGATAAAAATTCCCTATGATGAATGTGATCAATATGAATACCTAAAATGTACCAATAAAAATTTTTAAAAAGAATATAGTTTCTGTGGAAGCAGTAAATGGAAAGTAGCTGAAACAAGAACAGAGGTCGCTACTGGTATCGTATGGAAGCTGTTCCCTCCTATGTGTCGGTATGGAAAGTGGAGTAAATTTTCTGTTCTTATCAAAGTGTGAGAAATCATGTAATTGGCCTTGTCAGAGGCACACCCCCCCCCCCAGCTCCCAACAACACTTACTCTAAGGAGCGTGGTGGGAGCGTAGTCTCTGCTATAGCTGGCTCTCTACCTGGGGTTACCCCTTGATGGCATTAGACTTTACTACCCAGAGGCCTTGGTGGCAGTGAGGCTTCAGAGCAAAGGACCCAGATCCTTATTCCTGTGTCTCCCACAGCACTTTATTTATACTGCTCTTAGCATATACATCCTAACCTTAATTTCACCTTTGCCAAGATTTTAAACATCTTGTAGTCAGGGGACTGGGCCTTATTTACCTTTGTTTCTGTCCCCAAGACCTGGTGCTGAGCCTGCCACCAAGTGGGTGTTGGCAAAAAAACAAAGGAGTGAATGCATCCCTGGATCACTGGAAACTCTCTCTGACCTTAGCAGTGCTGGTTTTCATTTGCTGATTTACAGACTTCCCTTTCAGGAATATGAACTTCAAAGTAAGTGCTAAAGGAGAATGAGTTATTAAGAGGGAAGTCTCTAATGGAGTGAAGGGCAGATCTGGGGCAAAGGTTGAAGTTGAAGTAGCTGTTTTGATTTCTTAAGGAAATGGGGATGGTCCGGCCAAATGGTTTTTAAAAGTGCTGATTTTAATTAAACTAAGGAATTTTGTGTTGATGTGTGAAACTTTTCATTGATTTCCATCTACTCAAGATGCCTTCAGTGTTGACTGCTTAGGATTTCTGGAGCCATGCATGGTGGGAAGCTTTACACATTGGCTATTATCAAAGAAAGAATTTGAGTTTCTTTTGCATTTGTCATAAGGAAAGGTTATATGATGAAAAAAATCTGTCACCCTGACATTTTTATCCTTACAAGTATATTCCAGAAATTAATTTTTAGTCATCATTGAATTTTTAAAAAATGAAGTTGGAATATAATCACTCTTATTATCTTAAATTACATGTTTATTTTATTGAAAATGGAATGCATTGTTTGAAGACTTTTTAAAATAGACATAGCCCTTCATTGTTTTCTGGCCCACCGAGATCCTACAACAGAATAGAAGGCAAGCTTAACCACCAGTCACGGTGGGACTGTTTAAGTAATTCAAGTGTACTTTTCCATCTTACGTAAAAGTTCTGTCATAAACAGGATCTTCTGAGAATGGTAGCATAAGAAATTACTCTTCCTCATATATACCACAAATCAGATAACTTTAGAGTATTCTTACTATGAACCTTTAGATGATAGGGAAGAATCAGGCAGTTTTACCATATAAATCAGGCTGGCATCAACTCATAAGACAGTATGATTATATTTTATTTTTTTACTGGTGCTCGTTGTATTTGCTGGATTTTTTTTTTTTTTCTTTTGGTACCAGGGATTGAACTCAGGTCTTTGCGCTTGCAGGGCAGGCGGCAGAACCACTGAGCTAAATCCGCGGGCCTTTGCTGGATATTTTTACATCACAAGTTTTGTACTTTAAGGAAGTTTTGCCAAGAGTATTAAACTGGTTTCAATGCAAAGCATGTTGTACGGAGAAAATTGCCACCAGAATAAATGCCAGGGATCGCATTAATTATGATGTCATCTGAATTATACTTACCAATAAAAATGTTGACGGACTAAAATTAAGTGTCTTAGACATTTGGAATGTAAATTATTGATTCCAGAAGGCATCTTTTTATTGTTTTCAAGTTTTAGTTTTTATTGGTATATGTTTGCTTTACATAATGATTACATTTATTGTGGAAAGTTGGTACATGGACATAGCACATCTCAAATCTCTTTTCATCTGCTTTCCCTTCTCTCCCTCCCGCCTCTCCCATCATTTGATCCCCTTCTTCTTTGAAGATCTCCCTACTTCTTATTAGCTACCTTTTATTTTGCTCTTTATTTATATGTTGAGTTTCTCTTCTAAGAGAAAACATGAAATATTTAAGCTGTGTGTCTGATTTATTTCATTTAACATTATGGTCTCAAGGTGCATCTGTTTTGCTACAAAAAAGACTCAAGTTTATTTTTTCTATAGTAGAGTAGTACTCAATTGTTCATGGGCATGTAGGCCATTTCTAAGGTCACAGAACTAGAGAAAACAATTCTAAAATTCATATGGGATCAAGAAAGACCCAGAATAACAAAGACAATCCTGGGTAACAAGAACGAAGCAAGAGGCATCACAATCCTGGATTTGAAGTTATATTGCAAAGCTACAGTGATAAAAACAGTATTCTTGGATCAGTGAAACAGAACAGAGGAAGCAGAAACAGCCCCAGGCACACTCAGCTATTTGAACTCTGACAAAGGTGTCAGAAATGTACACTAGAGAAAAGATAGCCTCTTTAATAAATTGTGCTGGGACAATTGATACTCCACATGCAGAAAATTGAATCTAGAGTGATATCTCTCCCCATGCATTAAACTAAAATTAAAGTGGACCAAAGATCTAAATGTTAAAACAGAAACATATAATCTGCTGGAAGATAAAATAGGAAAAACTCTTGGAAGACAGAGGTGTAGGCAAGGACTTTCTGAATAGAATCCCAGTGGCACAAGAAATAGTAACAAGAATCAACAAATGGGATCATATCAAATTAAAAGCATCTACACAGCAAAGGAAAAAAACCAGTAGAATAAAGAGACAACTTACAGGATGGAAAAAAAGAAAAACCTTTGGCCAGCTATTCCTTAGAGGACTAACATCTAGAATATATAAATAACTCAAAAAAAAAATCAGACCACCCAAAATAAAAGACCCAATCAAAAGATGGGCAATTGAAATGAATAAACACTTCTCAAAAGAAGTACAAATGACCAGAAAATACATGAAAAAATGTTCAACATCGCTAGCCATTAGAGAAATGCAAATTGTAACACTGAGATTTCATCTTACTCCAGATAGAAGGAATATTTTAAGATATTGAATCATTTTTGAAGTTGTACTTCTCACAACAGAAATGTGCCTCAAATATAACATCTCTTTTCATATTCTGTAAAGCTCTTTTTAAATCAGGAAAGTCCTACATTTGATGGCATCTTACCATTGTGGCAGCTGAAAGAGAGAAGCGTATGAAATCTCTCGGCACAGACTTAGGTGGCGGTGCCTACCCTTCTCAAGACAACTCCCTAATTCTCTCTATACCATCTGGAGCCCACATAATTGTGGAAAAGGCATAAAATGGATAGTGCATATTCAGATGCCTTGAAAAAGTAAAATTCATTCTTCGAGTGCTATTTTCTTAATTGTCATCCTATAGTGGTTATAGACTTGTTTAACATATTGGTCCCTTGACATAAGAAGTTGCTATTTAGATAGAATTTTCTCCTAATATACTTGATACTGACAATCAAGAGTCTCTTCACTTTTTGGAATTTGAATTAGAAGTTCTTCAGTTTCGGGATTTAGTGTAGCAACGCTTTAAGAAACAAATACTACTTGAGTGTTACCTTTGTTCCTGTTTTAATTGTGATAATTGAAAGTGCTACACTGATATATTTTACTGTCTCATCTAGTCTAAACCAAAATATCTAGTACACTAGTCAGATTTTTAGTTTTCTAATATGGCTTTATCTTTTAGAGGTAATTTCTAAAATGTTCATAAGTTTGCATTCACATTCAACATTTGTGCTTTAACTACTCATACTCCACAAACATTTGAGTGACTGCTTTGTGCTAGGTTCTGAGTTAGGGACTCTCACATGCTTTAAATTATTGAATTCTCTTTACAATGCTAAATGTGGCTTTGAACATTAACATTATAAATCTCTGAATATGAGAACATTTCATGTCATAGGACCGTGAATGACATACTGGAGGAGAAAAATCATTAGTTGAAAAATATAGGAATTCCAAGCCATATATGTAGTGCGTATAATTATGTGGTGTAAATGTCGTCCTCTGTGTAGGGTAAATACAATGTATTCTGTCCATCCATCATGAATATAAAGCAAACTGCAGTGTTTAACAAGAGTTACACTTATGTGAACATTTCTGCCAGTTCCAGAGGAATGGTATCTTGGATGGAGGTGAGCCCTTCAGACAGAGAGGCATGGCGGGCACATGTACCCACACATAGTAACCGGGGTGGGGGTGCTGCCAGACAGAACTTACGAGTTTGTCAAGCCCTTAATTATTTTACGATACTTATGTCATGACACTTAACAGTAATACTGCTTTTGTGTGAAAATTTATTGTGGTGATATTTAAAGTATGTGAACACTAGGTAAAGTTATGAAAACTCGTGGTTCTTTGAAATCACTGCTCCTTCTCAGTATATAATCTTTCTACTCTAGAAAACAGTGCTTGTGACTTAACATGCGCATGACGGGGCTGTAATTCATATGTCTCACTGCTGGGCAGCTCTGAACCACCAGTGGAACATGCATGACTGTCCCATTGGGAATGTGTTAAATATTTTTTTCATTAAAAAATAGCTGTGTATGGTAAAAATTTGCACCCACCATCTCCAGCTTGTTAGTGGCTTCTTATGTGCTGTACCAGAGGTTCTCCAGGTAATTATGGGCACATGTAAATATGAATGTAAATAACTTTTTAAAGTACAGGTGAAAGATATTACATACATGGACATCTTTGCAATTTTTTTCGAGTTTTCCTCAAGCATCTTGTAGATTTTACTCCAATTTCTGAATGGAATTTTATTGTTTGCACAAAACAGAAGTCTTAACTAGTTTCTCACACATGATAGATACTCAGTAAATATTAGTTTACTTTAAAAGTTAAATATCTACACATTCTCTCCCCTGATGGATAGAGGCATCAGACTGGAAATAAGAAATGTTCAAGGTAAAAAAATTTAACAATGAATAAAACTAAAAATGAAGTCTATCTTGGTCCTAGAAGTCTTTATCATTTAGAGTCCACTTAGTGGTGGTGGGGTCTGTGTATTGAAATTTTTCAGATTGGTTCAGAATAAATGAAACACAACATACATGCACACACATGCACATGCGCAGAAATTCCTTCTCTTAGAGAGCTGGTTCAATTACATGGAACAGATTATCTATTAGTTTTTTTCCATAAATCTGGCAAATTAAACATTTGATTGAACATTTGGTAGTTTTACATTCATTTCTGATTTAAGAACTGCTTTTTCTGTTGTTAACTCTAATTTTGTGTATATAAAGAAGCATCTGTGAAAGTTTGTTGATTACTATAGTTTGGTCAGAGATGATTGCATACTTAATTTCCTTCTTTTTGTTTCCCACAAAGGTTGTTTAGATTTATGATGTATCACATTTTCGCTTGTTCATTTCTCTCCTAATATAATTTAACATTAGGGTAAGGTGTATGTATATTAGCTGACCTGGCAAATTTGAATAAATTAAACTTCAAAAAGTAAACTATTGATATATAAAATAGTTATAGGAGCCTACCACTTTTATCGTTTTTTTGTTGATGGTCCTATGTTTGAATTTCACTGGGATTCTAAAAACTATGGAAACAGGACTCTTATTTTCTCCACACAGCCTCAGTATTTTTCCCCTTGGGAGAATGCAATTCTTTAGACTCTTCAGTTGATTCCAGCCACAGATCAGAGCATGGGCCACTGCTCATTTCCTGAACTGAGAAGGCATCCCAGTGAAAAAGTGCTTGCTTCTGAGCTGTTGTTGTGTGTAAACTTGGAGGATCCCAAGAAGAAGGAGCGTCTGGATCAGTGGAGGAAATAAGGCTCACAGAAAGGTCCCTTTACGTAACTAGATGCCTGTGGTTTTCATTGATTTTTTTTTTTAATTTAAATGATCTGAAACAACCAAGGAATGCATTTGGAGCTCAGTGCTAGCCATGATGCCTATAGGCAACAAGCAAATTCCTTGAGTTCCCTACACTGGAATCCCAAGCTGATCTCAGGGGAGGAATGGGAGATGGTTGTCAGCTCAGAAGAAATTTTTACTTAGCATGGTTAAAATTACAGCAGATCATATCTTTGTGTCTTTTTTTTTCTTTTTGAGACTTTGCTTGTGCTTCTTGGTAAGTTCTAAACAGATAGCATTAGCTAAGATGATGGAAACCCTCACATCTGGATTTGAAAACTTAGGCTTCTGTTACCTTCATAACAGAACTACGTAGGACTAGAGCCATATGTCATAGGGGAAGGGTTGCCTTAAGAAGATGGGATTATTACACCTGCTCCTACAGGATATGTTCATATAAGCACTGGACTTTGCTGCTTCTTGCCTTGGCTTTGCTGAGACCAAATCCTACTTCCGATCTCTGGTAGATTTCTAACATTTCAGTGCCTATGCTTCTTATAAGTATACTGGGCATACAGACATATATAATTGATACGTGTCACGTTAATTTTATATAATACTAGTTTGGCCTCCTCCGTGTAAATTCAAGGAGAGAATCATTAACCATGATTAAATGAATCTTAGCTGCTACTCACTCTGAGCCAGAAATTCTCAACTCTGGCTAGCACCTATACATGTGCTTTGGGGGCCACTTTATCTCCCCTACCCTCTACTCTCTACCCTCACAGTTTCCAGTTTAGTCTAGCTGGGACTTGGGAAGCCATAGTCCTTAAAAGTTCTCAAATGAGTAAAACATGCAGCCAAGCCTTGTGGGGCCAGGTGAGGAGCAGCCCAATCCAAAATCAAAAGGTCAACATGGAGCCCCGGCCACTGGAATGAATGGGTGTTGTGGTTCCTCAGGCCATTTCTCTGGTTGGCATTCTCTGAATAAACAATGGGAGCTTGGTGGAAAGGAGAAGGGTTTATTGAAAGATGGTTCTAAGGACAAGCAGGAGTTCCAGGTCACCACAGATCACCATCTGATTCTGTTCAGGTGTGCAAGGGCCTTAAAAGGGAAGGGAAAGGGAGTATAGTGAAACAGTAGACAACTCCAAGCTGTTACTGATCACTTAGGTTCACATACTCAGGTTCCTTTGCTCATCACAGACCAAATCAAAGAAGGCCATTTATATTGTTAAAAAAGAAAAAATAGCTCTGTGGAGATGGAGGGGTCCATTTGCTTTAAAATTAATGCCTCACTCTACAGGTATATAAAGTTGTTTTATAGTAAGAAACAGAGAGGAGGGGAACACGGAGAGAGAATACAGATCTTCACATTTACTTCATTGCTTCCAAGCTTCTTCAACTCATTCTCCCCTTTCTTGTGGAAAGGAAACTGGACTCCAGGCTCCCTGCTGCCAGGATCTTCATATTCTATCATTCATCCAGGCTGAGGATGTGGGGAAAGCTGTTTATGCCCTAGGCCTGAGGAAGTTTGCCTAAACCTTTGTGTTTTCTGAGGAAGTTTGGAGATAATTTCCTTCCTGTCTCTAAAGGGGAAAGAAACCTACCTTTTAAAGTTCCATTCTGTGGTGCCAGTTACAAAGCTCGTCGCAGGCCTCAAAGCCATCTTCCATTCCCTCCCTCACTTCCCTGTGGAAAGGAAACTGGACTGAGCTCCTGGTGCCAGTGCATGCACATTCTTTCTTCATCTCAGCTGAGAGGAGGGGTGGCTGTTTATGCCTTAGGCCTAAATTTGAGGAAGGGCCTTATTTCTAAAAAAGAAAATCTAACTTTTAAAGTTCTATCTGCTGTACTCTTCCTCAAAATAAAAAAAGGGCTTAGGGGGCCCGGGGATTTAGCTCAGTGGTTCCACTGCCTGCCTCACAAGCACAAGGACCCAAGTTTGATCCCCGGGACCAAGAAAAAAAAAAAGGGCTTAGGGATGTAGTACAGTATAATCCCCATCCCTAGTACCACCACCAAAAAAGTCTCTTACTGACCTGCAAGGTTACATGGGGGCACTCGTCTTGACCTGTGTGTGTTTTGTGTCTAGAGAGCTCCCCACAGTGCCTCAGCATCAGCTGCTCCAAGTACCCACGCTTAACTCTGCCAGAGTCCATTCAGCATATGCCATTGATCTATGTTTAGTCAACTCGCTTCCCAAATGCATACTCCAAATCTGATGAAAATGCACCCACGCTGACAGCAACATCTTGATATAGCAAGAGACACAGACAGAAAGAAACAAAGACAGAGGCTTCCAATTCTGGCAGTGGATCCCCTTTTCTAATTGTTACTATAAATTGTGTTGTTCTTCACAGTCTTTCAAGGACTTTTATAATGAGATTTGTTTTTCTTTTCAAACTTATTCTTGACTATACTTTTATCTTGAAGATTAACATCCTGTTTTTCTTTTATAAAGCACTGAGTGAGTTTACTTGCTTCTTCTACTGTTTATCTGAGCTTAGCTGTCAGAATATACAATTGTAAAAGTATTCTCTAAATAGAGTGTAGTTCATACATTTTTTTGTCCACCCAGATTGCCTTGTTAAAGTCTCATTTGTTTCAAATATCGAAATGTAATCTGATTAACTATAACAGAAAGATTTTCCAGGGAAATTTTATGATGGCTTGTGCATAGATTAAAGTCTTTGGGGTACATTTTACCTCTGAGATGTGCTGCTTAAAGAAAATAAACATTTATATGTATTCAGAAATATAGGCTTACAGAAACATTAGTAGGATTACAGCCTCCATATTGACATTTCTGGAGTATAAATTCAGAATTAAAACTCTATAAAAGCTGTATCACTGTGCAAATAATGGAGGGGGTCTGTTAAATTATAAGTAAAATCTGGCTCTGATTTTAAAGCACATTCTACTTGGAGGGAAGAGATTTTTTATTTTAGCAGTTCCGTTCCATTGTTGTCTATCCAAAATAATCTGAACTATTTGTAGAGGAGTCAAGGATATCACATAAAAAGGTATTTAAAGAAAAGTTAAACACTATAAAAGCAAGTTTCTTTTTTTATTCCTCCTGTGGAATTTCATGAGCATGAGTGATACTATTATGAGGAAGCTACAAGGTGAGCTTTGTGGGCTGACAGGCTTCTGGGAGTGCTGGGATTACAGGTGTGTGCCGACATGCCTGACTTCATCTAAGTATTTAACAATATTGTCTTATTTCCTCCTCATAACACCATGTGGGGCACTCTTAATATTTTTATTCCCATTTGCAGATGTGGTATCTGAGGCACATAGAAGATAAATAACTGATCCAAAGTTATGCAGCTCGTAGCTGTGGGGGCAGAACTTGAGCTCAGGTAGTGAGGTGTCTGTCTCTGCACTCTTCATGACAGTGCTCAACTACCAGCTAAATATGTAGTCTCTAGGACAGTGATTAATAGGCATGGTTGTATGAGGTATGCCTCAACACCACAACACAGCCATTGCTATTGTTCTGAGTGTTAATTTTCTACTTTTACTATCTCAGTAAGATAGTAAATAATTTATCAGGTGTTGATATTTGAACATTTGGTTTTATCTGTAAGACCCACCCTAATTTATTTATATCCCAACTGGTCATTATTTCACGTTGCATATACTCAGATCCTGGAAACAAAGGAACAGGTAAGAAGAAAAGCAAAGCCACTCACTTTATGTTAATCTGGCTCACCTTGGGTATTTGTCATCTTGACTTAAATAAATTTCAGTTGGAGTTGTATATTATGGTGCAGTGGAGAGTTCTGGCTAAAGATTACAGATTAAACACCTGGGTTTATCTCTGCTCCTTCACAAACTCTTCTATATGACAGTAAGGCAATGAAGCAGGCATATAAGAACAAAAAGGGGAGCTGGGGATTTAGCTCAGTGGTTCCGGCGCCTGCCTTGAAAGCACAAGGTCCTGAGTTTGATCCCCGGTACCAAAAAAGGAAATTACAGAGGGAAAGAGATGTTAACAAAAATTGAAAAACTAGAAATGACCTGGACTGGTGCTGACTGACTTCGCAAACTGACAAAGGTAGAACAGTCGTCAGACACAGGGATTGGAGGCATGAAGAACCCCTGATTGAGTAGTTCACAGTTTTCAAAGACATGATAGCTCCAGATGCCCTCCCCAACATACACAGCTCAGCACCCCCCACCCCACCCAGGTCTCTCTGTTGTGGGATGAAGGAGAAATCATTTGAGCCTTCACAGGGCTATAGCACTGGCTGTTTATCTATCTGAACAAGCATACACAGATTAATATTTGTGGTGGCAGTTTGTTGCAAATTTTGTTTGTTTAGTTTGAGGTATTCAGAGGTAAAACTCTGAAGCCAGGTTGGGATAAAATTGTGACATAAGATCTTAATTTGAGCTCAGAACACTGAAATTACAAATGAGGTAGGGAATAGTTTTTAATATTTAATTAATGTATGCTGTTGAATAGAAAATGAACATGTTAAAAAGTCAGTAGATATTCATAGATGTTTGATACAGTCAATCAATAAATGAATTTATATGCTAATTAAGGAGCTCTAATCACCTTGACTTGTTACTCTCTTGTGGTTTAGTATTGGAAATACCTTCAATGCAAAATATCTTGCATAGTCTCTGATATATGGGGTTGTGGACAACATTTGATATTATTTACTACAGTATCATTATTCCCGTAGGTTTTAAATCAAGGGTAGTGATTTGAATCTAAACTATTCAATATATCACTTCCCAAAGAGTTTCTCTTGAGGCAAAGGTGTAGGTATTTTTAATAGGTGATTTGATAAGACTGTCACATATCAGACCTGATAAAAGAGCAATATCTGACTCAAGAATGTGGTTATTTGGAAAGAACACTGTGACTTATGAAGTTTGGATCAATAGTGTGGCCTGTTCTTAATTCAAGTTTAATATAGTAATGGGGGGACATTATCTATAGATTTCTATAGTTTTTCAGTGTTTCTTGTTTTTTTCATTCAGTTGCTAATATTCAAAAATAACTTATCTAACCCCAATCTCAAGAAATTAATGTCATTGAATTAAACTATTTCTCTAGCCGGCCTATTCAGAGAGCATTTGGGAGTATAGTGAAACATCTCAGTCTGACTCATATATTCTTAGGTTGACATTAATTTGTTTTGAAGAACAGTGTCCATCTGCAAGTGTTGCAGTGGTGAAAGTTCATAATAACTTGAAAGAGCCTCAAAACTTTAAAATGCAACTGATGACTAGAAAAATTTTCCTTCTCTCTAAAGTAATCCCTGGGAATGTAGAGCACATAATCTATCATCTGTATGCAAAAAGGGAATAATTCTCATCAGTGGTAACACACTATTTATCTTGTGGTTATATTTTAGATGAAACTTGTTCAGGATTGGTACTCTTTACACATGGATTACTTTTACCTGTGGCTTGATACAAGTGATGCTTTTCTCTCCAATAGTACTATCTGACTTTGAGTTGCTTGGCTTTCTGGGGACGTTTACATTTCTGACCATATCTGGTAGTGGAATTCTACAGAGGTAAACTGTAGAATGCACACTATTTTCACAGGAATTGGCAACAAAATAACAAGATCATATCCTCTTGCCATTAAAACTATACATTCCCCCTCATCAAATTTTGGAGACACTGGTCCAATGCCTCCAGAAGTGAGTATGAATATGTAAATGGGGCAGGAGCTGAAATTCTCAGTATAGGTAACATGGCAAAGAAGCTTCTCAATAGTACGCCTCACCATTATCACAATTTAGTATAAAAAAACAAGATTACTATCTAAATCTCCCAAATATAAGCTATATGCAGCAAAGTCTTTCATTTGCTCGGTTCCCTGTAGTTTCCTTCCACTTAAGATGGAGTCTAGAACAGGCCTGATCAGCAAATAGCAGAATAAATGAACAATGTCAAAGCAACCCTGTACCCTGCCCTATCCAAGGAGAAGTTAATTTACACAATTTAACCTAGCATCAGAGTAAATATATTAATTCTTATCTTAAGAAGCACTGTGATATGGAAACTATCCATGGAGCCAGCAGTATGAGCTAATGACTGTCTTGAATTCTTGGCTCTTTTAGTGATTTTATGTCCTTAAGCAAGCAATATTTTTCTGTGGTATTACTTTTTACAGCTCTTCAGTAGTCCTCGTAATATTTCTAGAAATCTTTTTAAAGTACTCAGTAATTTAATTTTATTTAACAACCATGACCTGAGACACTATTTCCATCCTTGGGGATTCTACACCTTCCTTGCTAAAGCTGATGGCAGTCGAAATGAGGTGGAGTTCTGGACATACGGTCCCCAAATAATGGCACCTTGTTATCTGAGAAAATAAACAAGTTGTTCCCTGACTCTCTCCCATCTTTCCCTGAAGTAGGACACAAGGCCCTCATTTGAGAGGTGTCTCCCTTTACCTGCAGGAAGGAGCATCTTTATGTCTGTTAACAGGGACACAGAGAAGAATCTGAACAGGCCGTGCTTAGTCCCTTCACCTTGTGGCCATGAGGTCTCCATTTTGTAGGAGTATTTTCCATGACTATCCATTATTAATCACATAAAAAGGAAAAGACAGAAGTTTGCCCATTTCACTTCATTTCTAAAGGCTCTCATATCCCATAAAACTCAAGTAAATCTTTGTGCTTTTGTCGCATTAATCTTTTCATAAAAGCCTGAGTCATAAGCCTATGATAGAAAGAAATTTCTTTTCCTCTAAACTAACAATTACACTTTTATTGCATGTATTATCTACTAGGCAGCGTGTATATCATATAAACACATGCACACATGTATGTAAATCTTTATAGTATCCTCCAGGGTTGTATTATTATGTTAGCTTCCCCTCTACTGGGCTCAGTATCTGACACCTATAACTTAAAGAAGAAGAGGTTTATTTTGGCTCACAGTTTTTGGGAATTCATTTCGTAGTTGAAATAACATATTGGAAAAGCATGGCAGAAGAAGGCTGCTTAACCTATGGCAGCCATGAAGCAGAGAGAAAGAAGGAGCCAGAAGACACCCTGTGAGGGCACACTCAGTGAACCATCTCCAACCAGGCACTGCCTCCTAACTGCAAGTCAGCTATGAACACATCAATGGAAGAATCCACTGATGAATGTGTATAGCAACCCCATGAGTCAGTCATTTTCCAAAGCCCCACATCTGAATACATGAGATCTTTAGGAGCTGTTTTTAATCTAAACCATAACAGGGTAGGTAATGACATTATTTGTATGTACAGGTTATGAAACAAAAACAGAGATGTTAGTATAGATATTTAAGGCTAAACAAGTTCAGAGATAAAAATCTTTGGGTTCAATGAAGTGTGAAGTATATGTAGATATTATTAATCCAGAAAATGCTTAAGTAACAGCAGTCTTGGCCAGTTTTGTCAATATTAAAACTGGAGGGCCCGGGGATTTAACTTAGTAGCATCGTGTCTGCCTCAAAAGTTCAAGGTCCTGAGTTTGATCCCCAGTACCAAAAAAAAAAAAAAAAACCCTGGAGGTTGGGAAGATTTTCATGCTAAGTTAATTTGGTGGCAGGCAGCAGCCCTTCTAGTAGGCAGAGCTACTTAGGAAGATACAGAAAATATCTTCCAAGACCTAGTTGGAAGGACTGTAACTCAGACACTAACGTGGGAATGCTGCAAACCCCGAGGAGCATGGTCAAGCCTCAGTCTCAGGTTGATGGAGAAGTTCGGTTGGGATATTATGACTGGAAGTGAGCCAGGAAAGCACAACCCTCATTGTATGAAGCAGAATCTTAAGTGACACAGGCTCAGAGCCCACAGATCAGAGTCTACACAACAGTAAGATCAACTTTTCATTAGACACTTAGGGTACCTCTGATTAGCAAATGGATTGTTTCCAGGGGGATGATAGAATGAGTGAATATTTGAAATGAGTGAATGAGCATCATTGTTTGCCTGGGACATGTCAGGCTGTGTCCAGCACTTTCAGATAGCTTATCACGATGGGGCTGAGAAGGTAGAGCTAGGTGAATGGAAGCAATTTGGGGAAAGACAAACAGACATCATTGTCACCCAAATAGTTCTTCTGTAATAATGGGTTCATTCTTGAGCAGATGTTTTCATGGCTCCAAAGGAATAGCGATGTCCTTCATGATTCAAATGGAATCTACTTTTCCATTAGATAATCATTTTTTCTATTATAAATGCTAAAGTCAGGATTTAAAATAGAAAAAACTCAAGACAGCTATAAGTTATATTTGTCTGTGTAGAATGAATATCACTTACCAAAGTTGTTTCTGAAGCAGTGTCTTATTCATGTATTTGCTAACTTAACATTCAATTTTTGTGATAGTCAAAGATATTGAT
Source organism: Heterocephalus glaber (assembly GCF_000247695.1). Next base: position 1,172,441 of record NW_004624783.1, on the reverse strand, counting down.
AAAAGGGAAAGAGGCATCAGTTTCTCTAATCTGTGTACCTGTGCCTTGCATCATGTGGTCAGGTGATTTGATCATTAAAACAAGAGATATTATCTTAGTTCTGATCTTTGCTTTCACTAGATTCTTCATATTATCTTAGACAATGTAAGCATCCTTATTTAATAAACAATTTGAGAAAGCAAGGTGTGTGTTGACATTTGGATGTAAATGCATAAACTGGGCTGTAAAATACTTAAGTTCTTTCCTAAATTCCTTGCTACAAAGTTCTGATCCACCTGGTGTTCGTTTTTGTATATGTAATCAGAGCCCTTCTGTTTGTCTGGGTTTGAAGATTTTTAATGATACTCTCCACTTTCTCTAAAGTAAACTGTATTTTAATTGAGGTCTTAGCCTTTTATTTCTTTTTTTCCATTGTTTTGGAAATATTTGTGTAATTCATTTATATCTGGCATAGAACTGGCTTTGCATCTGACCTGTAAGTCAGATTGGAATTTCTTCAGAATCATTTGAGTGATTTTTGAGCCAGTCTGAGTTATGTTTGTGTGATTTAGTTTAGCTAGTATATGTCTTTCTTTTTTTAAAATCTTGGACCTAAACCAGACTAACTGTATGGAGTGTCAGTGAGCGGGAATGATAATTGCTGGTTTAAAAATATAACTGCTGTGGATTTAACTGGCACACAGCCCTGAGATGTGGGTGGAAGGTAGAGAGCTGAAGGGAGATTTATGAAGTGTTCCATGGGGGATCTATGTGGAAAACTTTTTCTTGTGCCCAAGGACAAAGAGACAAACCAACATGCAAATTCTGCTCCATAGCTATAGCTGAACCAATCTGTTTGTTTGTTTTAGTGCCTTAGGCTCTGGACTGAGTTACATCCCCAGCCCTCCCCTTTTTATTTTGAGACAAGATCTCCCCAAGTCACTAAATTGTTCATGCTGGGCTCGAACTTGCAATCTTCCTGCCTCAGCCTCTCATTGTGCTGGAATTACACATATGGGCACTATACTTGAACCTGTTTTATGAGGCTAGTATTGAGAATGCATATCACCTTGTACTTGGTCCTTCCAAGAGTGTGGCAACACCATCTCTAATTACTCCAGGCTGCTCTTGTCTGGTCCCAGACCACAAATTCCAGTCTTAATCACTTGGGTTACCTTTTAACCTCAAATCAGTCCACCACTTGCCCCTCAGATTTTGGTCTTTTGTTTGCTGCTTCCATCTTCATAAATAGTCATATCTCTCATTTCACCTCCTGCTGCATAACTCCTGCCTCTCTGACTGCAGGTTTCTGCTTTGCCTTTCTGGGCCAATGTTTACTGTTGCAATTATCCTTCCTTCTTTTGCATGATCCATTTCGTCTACAATTTATTACTTATGTCTTTTTTTAGTTCACTCCCTAATAAAATGGAGGCAGACAGAACTGTTTCAAAGTGTTGTCTTATGTACGGGGATGGTTCTTCTTTACATCAGTATTGAAATTTCACTTAAAATTTTTCATTGCAATTCTGTGTGACTGGGTGCGTACTACTTAGTGAACTAATTGAAAGTTGAAACAGGGTTTTTGAATTATAAGTCATGTGGGGCATAGTATACCTAGTATACTATAGTAAATCTTTTCCTTGTGATGGCAATAACCAGCCCTTATAAGGATTCTTTTTCAGAGGAGAAAGCTGAAGTCCAGGATGCTCGTGTCCATGGTTTGCAACAGAACTGGGATGATATTTCAGTCCCTGAGCTAATCTTCTGACTACCAAAAACTACAGGCTGAGCTGTGAAACACATAGCCAGGCCAGCCATTTGGAGTCAGAAATAAAAAGATCAAGTCCATCTGTGTGGCAAACATTTGAATATAGGTTGAATTTCCCTCATTCAAAAAGCTTGGAACTAAAAGCGTTTCAGATTTTGAATTTGTTTAAATTTTTGAATATTTGCATATACATAATGAAATATCATGGGGATGAGGTCCACATCTGAACACAAAATTCACTTATGTTTGATATATACTTTACATGCATAGCTTTAAAGTAATTTTGTACAATATTTTTCAGAATTTTGTTCATAAAGCAGCTTCATGGTGTGTCATTTTCCATGTGTTAGGTATCATGTTGGAGCTCAAAATGTTTTAAAGTTTGGAATTTTGGATTTCGGATGAGGGATATTCAAAGACAAACTTATGAGAGATTTAATTTGTAGCTAAATCTGTGATTCACAAATTGCAGATTTTATTATTGTGATCTTATTTATAAAAATACCAGATTGTATTCTAAATTTTTTACTCTAAAAATTCTATAAAATTTTTGAAGTGAGAGATCCCACTGAGCAATGGCAGAAGTAGATTTTTAAGATGGGAACAAAGAAACAGAACAATACAAAAATTGTTGGGTAACACCAGGTTACATTTATGTAAGGAGTAAAGCACAGAGGACTCTCTTATGCTGACTCAGATAGACTAGAATCTCCTGTTTTTAGGAAGAACTGGTCTGTTTGGGGATCTGCCTGCTTTCTTAAAGTTTTCGTTTGATTCTGTGGCATTTATCGTCAATGACTCTGTTTTTCTTTGGTTTGTTGGTGCCTAATGTGGGAACTCAGGCTGTAAATGTGGTTTCTCGTAATTTTATTTAACAATAGTAACCTGTGAAACACAATCTGTTACTACCTGTTAAATATATTTTGTGTGTGCAAATTTTTTTTTTTCTCATGCAGTTGTTGGCCAGCTAGCATTTGTCCTTAAAAACAGCTGTCTTGAATTCATCCTGCTCTTTGACAGGGAACTAACTCCCTGTCCAACAGGCCAAAACATTTTAATATACCATGATACAGAAAGCAGTACTTCCTTTCCCAGAGTAAATTGCATTTTAAAAGTACAGTTTTGCCCAAATGTAAAGACATTCACATAAAAAATTAAACATTCTGAATATTTATGGTAATAAGTGTATAGGAATAAGAATGTGAGATCATAAGATTTAACTTGATTTGAGGTAGAATTATTCTCTCTTGTCTAAGAATTAATAGGTTTTATTTATTTTTATCCTCCTTACTAATTGCGATGTCCTATATATACATATCTTTTTTTGTTGTTTGTTATGACCATTTCTAGCTCTGTAGATTAACCGTTTGCTACTTGGAACCAAAGGATATGACTTTTAATCTGGCACTCTGGCAAAGTAGGGTGAACACAATTAACAGAAATGTATTATGTATCTCAATATAGAAGAGAGTAATTTGAATGTACTCACCAAAGAATTGATAAAAGTTTAAGGTGATGGATATGCCAGTTTACCCTAAGTTGATCACTACATGATTCCAAACATTACATAAATATGTACAAATACTTCAGTCAAAAAATAAAATGACAATTAAGAGTAAAAAAAAGACATTGGCAAGCACAAGGACTGGAGTTCGATCCCCAGTACCAAAAAAAAAAAAGAAAAAAAAAAGACATTGACACATCGGATGTAACATCACCTGCTAATGGGTCTTAAAATTGGTGATATGTAGTATGAACTATTTCAATAAGATCTGGATAGATTAGCTGGTCATGATGGCTCGTGCTGTAATCCTAGCACTACGAGAGGCTGAGGCAGGAGCATAGCAAGTTTGAGCCCAACCTGGGCAACTTAGTGACTTAGTTGAGACCCTGTCTCAAAATAAAAATTTTTTGAAGGACTGGGGATGTAGCTTTGTGCAAAGGCCATGAGTTCTACCCCTAGTACTGTCCCTAATCCCACAAAAAAGCTCTGGGGAAATTAAACAAGTGTGTGTGTGTGTGTGTGTGTGTGTGTGTGTGTGTGTTGTCCTTAATTGGCGATGAAGAAGGGAGGTTTATTTTCCTTCTTCCCTCTCAGTTCCTTCTTTGATGATGAACCTGGAGAGGCCAGTGCCCTGGTGGATTTATCTAAAACAGCACATGTCTGGCTCCTGTGGAGCTAAGATACGAACCTCAAGACTCAAGAGTTCAGGCATTTGAGGTCAAAGATGGGATAGGAAGAGTGGCTAGAATAATTTTCTTAGATGAGAGGGCACGGAGTTTTATTTATAGAGTTCCATTTGCATATTTACAATGTTAGAGGACGTCCAAGAATCAATATTTTCTGACAGTGATTTGAAGTCACTGATTTCCATGGTGGCCAAATCCATTTACTTACCTACTTATAAGTAGAAACTGACATCTAGGTAACCAACTTAGTGGACTTCAGCCATTTTTTGTGTCTTATCTTTGCCTGGCTCATTTTTTTAATTTTTATGGTGATAATAATATTTTCAGATTTCAGTGGTAATTACATTTAATGGCATCCTGGGTGAGAGATTCATAAAATTTGAGGGTACAAATTACTACCTTTAAAATGGGAAGAATGACAAGCTCTCAGTTATTTATCAGGAGGCATAGTTTCTGTGCTTTGCACTCCAAACATTGTAGTGATGAATCTGCAATGTAAAACACAAGAAGACCTCACCAACCAAGCCAACTTGTTCATTCGTCCCCTTATTCATTCAATAAGACATTTGTTGAGAATCTACTACATCCCTTGAGTTACAAAGTTAGGTAAAAGTTCAATGTCTTTATCAAATGCCCACGTATCTGTGTCTCATTAATTTAAAAATCATATATCATTCAAAAGGGTCACAAAGTCCTAGCTGGTGCTATGCTTTATAATTACATCAATTAGGGTGCAGCCAAAAAAGCAGAGCCAATAGATAATAGATATTAAGAGAATTATCAAAAGGAATAGGCTTTCTCAGTTCTGGGGTCTGGCAAGTTAAATTCCTGTCTTTATCAGTGTTGATAGGGAGGGCTCAGCAACTGATAAAGACATGCCACTTTTCTACCTTAACAACACCTCCATGTACCCTGTGCTGGCAGGGTGTGCACAATCCAATGGCACAGACTCTTCACATGCCTGTATTGTGGAAGGGAATTTTGGCCATCCAATCCCACCTAGGCAATGAACTTTGGCATCCCCTTCAGAACTTGGCATTAAGATTCACAATGCAATAAAAGAACTGTTTCATCAAGAAGCACAAATCACAGAAATAAAATGAGATTGAATCCTTTCACCATTTAAAATCTTAAAGAATGCTTTCTAGATCAGTGGTGGCCAATTTATGGCACATGTGCTTCAGTGCGCTGTTTGTTATCACTGAAAGCTCTTAACAGATTCACCACCAGTGTTCTGGATTATAGAGCTTTTAACCAGTGATTGTCACTTTCTTAGAGATTTTCCTACTGAAAATTGTTAAATGAAATTAAGATGGTAGGCATCCTATTGTGCAGTTGTTATGTGGATACTGAATCCATGTTAACTTTGTTTTTAAGTAGTGTTTTCATCTTCGTGTTTTCCAGGGAACTCATTTATTTCTTCCATAAGATTTTATTTTGCTTCAGTTACTTGGTGGCATATAAATACTTCTTGACTTTTATTCGTAATTTTCATCTGTTCCCAGGTTATTTCTAACATCAAGAGTAAATGACTCTGTAAGTATATTTCCAAAGAACTTGTGCACAGAAAAGTTAACTCATTTTATGAATGCCTTTATATAAGATATATTTTCCAGCTATGTATAATAAATCTGCTTATATTTTTGGGATAGTTTTTCACATCTGCAGATTTTATTATGTTTATTAGATTACTTTCACACTAAAATAAAATGCCTACCAATGAGTTGTAATGCATTAATTTTCAATAAAGAATGAAATAAAAGAGAAGAATATAAAATTATAAATAAATGTGTAAATGGCATTATCCTAACAGCAGGAAACTTATCATAGTCTAGTTTGTGGACACGTGATTACATTTCCATCATTGTTCACAGATGCAGCACTTCACAGCAGTTACTTGAACCCTTTTCATTCGGTTCACATTCCATAAAATGGGACTCAAACACCCACTTCCCATAAAGTTTTACAGGTAGTCTTACCAAGTTTTCCTAGTGTAAGTCTCTGTACAGAGTAAGTTGTGAGTCATGGTCAACCTTTTCTATAGAGGCTTGTGTATTTCAGGAAGGAAAGAATTATGCACAGGATTGCAGATAATGAAGTTGTAGTTCTAGGCATTGTTTTTTGGATGCTAATTTTTCTTACTCTATGTTTTCTTGAACAAGAAAATTTATTTTACCTATGCTGATGGGCTCAGAAATTACACTTTCTGAAGTTAGTTCTGACTGAAGTAAGAAACATGCACACGTGCGCATGCACACACACACACACACACACACACACACACACCCCTACGTACAGATATTCCACATATCAGGAAGTGATTGCCTCATTGTCTAGTCTTGCTCTTCAGTTAATCATCTTTTCCGTGGTACAACATATGTACACACACATGCATTAATAGCTACTGAGGGCTCTGAAGCACTGTGCTCAGTTCCATATAAATATTATTTCATGTACTTAACCATCTCCAAGTCTGTGAGGTAGAAACCCTTTACCTGTTTTATCAAAGAAAGAATAAAAATATTGAGACTTTTAAAAACTTGTTCAGCATCATGCAGCTTGTAAATGAGGAGGCCAGGCTTTGTAATCGCAGGCTTTAAACCCCAAAGATGAGACTGGATTGTTGGACTGTCCCTTTTTTTATTACTCACAGTAGCCTAGGTGAATTCCTGTCTTCCCCCCGACGGGAAGTGTCTTCTGACTTTTCTCTCTGGCTTATATAATACCTACCATGGCCTTTACAACAACAAATGCTTTTGACTCAACTGTACACTTAGACAAGGACATAGGGACTTCAGATCTAAACATTTTTCTAATATCAAGTCTGACCCTACGAAAATGTATTTGACGGTGTAGCTAATTTATTTTGCTGAAAGGAAAAGATAGACACAGATTGACCATACTCTGATTGTAAGCTTCTACTATAATACAAAAAATTAACATGTTTTTGGAAATTATTAAAAGTTGATACTTTGGAAATAATAACTAACTGGAATCTTATGCTACTAACACTTGAAAAAGCTTAGGGAAATGGAAGAACTGTGTAAGGATGAGTGCGATGATGAACATTGTTAAATGTGGGTGTTTGTGAGGAAGTGCCTGAGGGACAATGAACATACAGAGAAGCAAGTTATGGTTAGCTAATGGTTTCACACGTAGGAGATAGGCATTAATTTAATTATATATGGATTTTTTTTACCTCAATGATTTGCTTGAAAATTTCAGGTTATAACAGCAATGCCTGCAAATTAAGATTTATTTACCCATACTGACTAATGCTAGCTTCCCATTTTCATGCCTCAATGTCTTTCAGATTATTTGAACTAAAATATAATCTGTATGATTTGATCAAGGAATCCATAGAGTTAGATTGCTCAAGTCATTTCTTTTTACCATCTCATTTTATTTTGTACTTCTCTCAAGTGCCTATCAACCAGGAGTTAAAAGTCATTTTTCAGTTGTGCAGTCTATGTCAATCCAAGCTGAACTAGCTTCTGTCTGAGTTGATATGGACTTAGAAGAACAAACATATCCCAGAGGACTGTAGCCCTCTTGGTTTCTGGGCACTCAAAAGCTTGCTCATGAAACTAAGAAAATCTTCACTCTGTCTGAATTTTCTAGTGAGCCTACATGCACTGCTCTACTTACATATGCAATTACAAATAGGAAAACTAAGGTCAAAATAAGATTAAGAAGGCAATAATCACTGCCTGCCTTGTCTCAGTCATATTTATCTGCATGACAGATAACAAAAGAACTGATTATTAAATAAGCATTAATGTTGGCTGTTTGATTAAAGTTGCAGATGTAGTTTCCTAGACATACCACGGGCAGCTGTAAAACATGATTATATTGTAATAAAAAATGAGTTTGACCAAGTATTTTCCTCTGTGATTTAGGGTGTTAGCCTTGAAAAAAATATAGAAAAATCATTTTCCTATTCTGGGATCCTCACTTTGAAGCTTTGGCAAAACAATGGACTGTTGTGATAATTTAAATTCTTAAAATATTACATCATTTAAGGCTCATTAGAGTACATTGTGCTCAGAGGCTGACAAGGTGCATGTTTCATATGAATGGCAGAAATTAATCTAAGAGCTTGACCTTGTGATATTTGAGTGCAATTTACAATTCAGTGTGGTAGTCATGTACAAAAGATTGCATGTTTAGATTAGTTTACTGATTGAATTAATTTATTACTGGCTTTCATACACTAATTTTTTCTTTATATTTTATGGCAGATGTTTAAAAAATAGAATTTCTCAACACGAGTTACTACTGGAAAATAAATTACCAATTATTTAAAAGTTTTATTTATTACATATATCTTCACATATTTTTCTGTTTTTCAGGAAAAGATTTCTTTTAGCATTTTAAGACTTTTTTTGGTGGCATTCTGTGACTCCAGTATTTGCAAAAGTTTTATTTTCCTTTCAGAATGTTCCTTAAAAAAAATTTATATTTCATTAGAAACTGAATAGTTTCATCAAAACGTTCATCATGAGTGCTTTGTTTCTAGTTAATTGCTTCATTTAAAAAATCATATCCTTTAACTTATTGCATGTTAGTATGTCAAGTTTATTTGTTCAAATAAAATACATGGTTAGAAAATACTTCAATGTGTAACAGAAAAGAAAACTTAATATTTTGATGGTAGAACTAAGACAAACTTCTATGATATTTTCAGAACTGTTTAGAAAAGTTAAGGAGTTTTAATATGTGGACTCTATAAGGTAATAAACTGAGAATATATATATATATTTATATGCTTATATAATATATATACTTATATATTAACTTATACATAATATATAACAATATATATTAAATATTAACTTATAATATATATTAACTTATATATATTATATATACTTACATATAACCATTTCATATAGTATGAGAATCTTTTAATGTTAGTAAATTTTACAAATAATTACCCTATATATTATATAACTTTAAACTATTTTAGGCAAAATGGAATAGATAACAGATTCATCTATTTCCTTACAATTATAGTTCATTCTAAGTGTTTACCTGGTGGGCCCCCATACCACTGCCCCAAGTGCCAAGGAGCAGAGCTGCCCCCAGTCCAGAGGAGGTGAACCTTCAGGGCTGCCCTACCACCACCCCTAGCACCAAGGAGATGAGCCTCCGAGGCACCACAAGGACACATCCCTCCCACAACCCCACCTCCCCACACTGTTGAAATGAGAACACACATAAACAGATCTCAAAGCCAGACTTCCAGATCACCTAAAGCAACCCCAAAGGGAAATGAGATGGAAAAATCTGATACTCATCCACCTGGACTCCCTGAACTGCAAAAAAAGAGGAACCAGAAATAATGAAATCAGAAATAATTTCTCAGATAACAGCAGAGATTGTGCCCATAGTGCCAGACATGATTAATAAATCTAGAGAGGACACAGATTAAAAAAATAGAGGATCTGAGGAGCATGATGGAATCCCAATATAGGAAACAAACGGAATCCATAAAACAGATGCAAACAGATTTCCAGGAGGTTAAAAACTCCACTGAAAGTCTGCACAGCATAATGAGACAATATGAGGACAGAATTTCAGATATAGAAGATAAGATTGTAATTAGTGACCAGGAAAACAAAAATTTCTTTAAAATAGTAAGGGACCATGAGAAATCAATGCAGCAGCTGGTAGACGATGCAAAAAAGAATAGCATAAGACTGATCAGAGTCAATGAAGAAACAGGAGAGAGTGCAGATGACATAAAAAAACTGTTTGCAGAAGAGATGTCAAAAAACGTGCCAAGCAGGGGAAAAGAATTTGACATACAGTTAAGAGAGGTATATAGGACTCCAACTAGACTTGATCAAAAAAAAACTATACAAAGGCATATAATAGTTAAGATTCCAGAAACCCAACAGAAGAACAAAATTCTACAAGCAGTTAGAAAAAAGAAACAAATCACATACAAAGGAAAGCCTATAAGAATCACAGCAGACTTCTCAAGGCAAACCCTCAATTCAAGAAGAGCTTGGAGTGATGTATTTCAAGCCCAAAGGAAAACAGCCTCCAACCCAGATTGATGTACCCTGCAAAAAAAAACCTTTCAAAATTGATGGAGAAATGAGATACTTTCATGACAAAGAGCACTTGAGGAATTTCATGAATACCAAATAAGCACTCCAAAAAGTTTTAGACAATATCCTAGGAAAAGACAATAAGGATCACAACCCCAGGAAGCCCAGTAGAATGAATCCATTGGGCAAGACAAGAAATTAAATGCAAAGGGGGAGACTCCAACAAAAAGAAACAGTCATGACAATGATAAGTCTTTACATATCAGTTGTAACTATCAATGTTAATGGTCTCAATTCACCAGTCAAAATAAAGACTGGCAGAATGGGTCAAGAAGCAGGATCCCACAATATGCTGCTTACAAGAAACACACTTTATTTAAAAACAAACTCACAGACTGAAAGTTAAAGGATGGAAAACAATACTCCATGCAACAGGAACCCCCAAAAAAGGAGGAGTAGCTATCCTCTTTGCAGATCAAGTGGATTTGAAACCAACACTGATTAAGAGAGACGAAGAAGGACACTACATCCTTGTAAAGGGAACAATCCAAGAGGAAGAGATGATAATCATAAATATATATGCACCAAATGCTAGTGCGCCCTACTATATAAAAATACTAATGGAGAGGAAAAGTCATATATGCACTAAGATAATAGTAGTGGGGGCCCTCAATAGCCCACTGTCACAAATAGATAGATCAACTAGACAGAAAATAAGCAACAAAACACTAGAACTCAATCACACTCTTGAACAAATGAACGTAACAATGTTTACAGAGTGTTCCACTCATCAAAATCAGAATAAACATTCTTTTCAGCTGCACCCAGGTTGTTCTCCAAAATAGACGACATATTCACTCATAGAACATGTTTAAGTAAGTGGAAAGGAATTGAAGTTCTTCGCTGTATATTATCAGACTATAGTGAGATGAAATCGGAGAGCAATAGCAAAAGAAACCGGAAAAATTGCATAACACATGGAAATTGAACAACACACATCTGAATAACCAGTGGGTCACAGGAAATTAAAGAAGAAATCAGACAGTTCCTACAATTAAATGACAGTGACAGTACAACATATTGGAATCTATGGAACACAATGAAAGCAATCTTATGAGGGAAATTCATAGCAGTGAGTGCTCATATTAGGAAAACAGAGTGAGCCCAATTAGACAACCTGATGCTGAACCTCAAGCTTCTAGAAAAAGAAGAGCAGGACAAAGCCAAAGCTCATACAAGGGAGGAAATTATAAAGATCAGGGCATAAATCAATGCAGTGGAGACTAAGAGAACTATACAAAAAATTAATGAAGCCAAGAGTTGGTTCTTCGAAAGAATAAATCAAATTGACAAACCCTTAGCCAACCTCATCAGAGAAAGGAAAGAAAAGGCCCAAATCCATCCAATTGGGAATGAAAATGATGAAATTAGAACAGATCCAGCAGAAATCCAGAGGATCATCAATACCTACTTTAAGAACCTATACCCGAATAAGATGGAATACACAGAAGAAATGGAGAGATTCCTAGATAGGTATGAATTACCAAAGTTTAATAAAGAAGACCTAAAAATTCTAAACAACCCAATATCAATCAATGAAATTGAAAATGTAATTAAAAACTTACCAACTAATTAAAGCCCGGTTCCTGATGGCTTCACTGCTGTTTCTACAAAATATTTAGAGAGGAACTGCTGCTACTACTGTTTAAATTCTTCAATGAAATTGAAAGGGAAGCAATACTCCCAAATTCATTCCTGGAAGCAAGTATCACCTTGATCCCCAAAGCAGAGATTTATGATAAAAATCCTGCAAAAAATTGGAATAGATGATCTCTACCTCAATCTGATAAAAGCCATCTGTGAAAAACTAATAGCCAATATCATATGAAATGGTTAAAAACTGAAATCTTTCACACTAAAATCAGGAACAAGACAAGGATGTCCACTATCACCACTGATGTTTAACATAGTCTTGGTAACATTAGCCACAACAATTAGACAAGAGAAAGAAATAAAAGGAATAAAGATAGGAAATGAAAAAGTCAAATTGTCATTATTTGCAGATAACATGATACTCTATGTAGAAGACCCCAAGAATTCCACCAAAAGTCTTCTAGCAAATTTAGTAAAGTACTGGATACAAGGTCAACACACAGAAATCAATAGCTTTCCTCTACATGAACAACAGACTCACTGAGAGAGAAATAGGGCAAACAATTCCTTTCACAATAGCATCCAAAAAACTGA
>NW_004624783.1:1113240-1157923 GCF_000247695.1 Heterocephalus glaber | reverse complement strand
ATTTCATTATATACTTTTATAGTTACATAGTTATTTTATGTGATTTTTATTTCTAATAGGTATTTTATAAATTTCCCACAATAACCATAGTTTTTTTGTTTTTGTTTTTTTTTTGTGGTGGTGGCACCATGGATTGAACTCAGGTTCTTGTGCTTGCAAGGCAGGCGGTGGCCCATAGCTTTTTTGAAATATAAATAAAACAAGATTTTAAAATTTAAGAAAATTTAATGGGAGACTATGAAAGGAAATCTGAATGACAAGTATGCTTACAATTTCTGAAATATTTCATTTGAAACCTTCTCTAATACTTAATAGAAATAAAGGAAACTTTATTTTCATCTTACATTTTCACATATATTGTAATTTTTAAAAATCCATCACAAACAAATTCTACATTTCTTAGGAGAATTTTTGGAAAAGTGTCTTAAAATGTTTAAAACATCACATATGAACATTATATTTGAGATTATTCTAAGGTGGATAATTAACTTATTATTGGCTTTCTGACTATTGGGATAAAAAGTAAAAAGTTCATCATGTCAAGTTATTTGTAAACTTGATCAGAAATTCTTTTGACTGAAAACACATGAATGTAGAAGAATTACTACTTTGTTGGTCTGTTCTTAACTCCCAGACAATATTCCAAATAATGCAACAGCACACTTGAGATTTTCCAAGCATAAATTATATGCCCATTTGTGCCTGTGAATTATGTCGAGTGGCCAGCAGAGAGAGAAAAAAATACTAGAGGAAGGTAGTGCTTGAAGACAAAAGGAAAAGATGTTTAAAAATATTCTTTCATCTTTGCTGAATTTAGTGAACAATATCAAATAATGTAAGATTGTTCATTCCTCTTATTTCTCTTAGGAAATCATATGCTTAAAATATAAATAAAACTTTAGAAAAGAGAAAACCCAAAAAGTGAATGAAATATTTAACAATAACAAAAAAGATAGGTTTCAAGGCGAGTCATGTTATAGTATACTATTTTGCTTTCATGAATGCATAATCATGTTTTCTCCTCTTTACCTATGATTTTAATTTGAAATAGGACAGTTTCCTCTATAAAAAAGGAGAGAAAACTCTCTCGTTTTTAGATTTACAATTATCACTTCATCTTGGGTTTGCTTAGTCCTCAGCTTCATGACCCTCGCATATCCAGGGCAGTGGAGCTCTATGGCTGTGCTTAAGCTGCACTCCTCAAATCCCATGCTATAGGACATTCTAATCCTGGGGCATTTACAAGGGAAAACACAAAGCTTTGCCTAATCCATCAATGAAATGCTGTACATGACTGCCTCATCCCTGAGAATCTGAGTGCACATTGGTGTTAAAAGCTCTAAGAAGGCAAAGACTAAATAACTGCTTAACTTTGTTTAACCTGAATTTCTAAAATATTTGCACGCAGAAAACTTTTCTTTAACCATGCCTGTTAACATCATATGGGGCAAGTGTCTAAGGAATACAGTTTAAAAAGCGCTGGTCAAAATTACTAAAACCCTCACAAAGTAACTTAATTATTTAGATTAATTTGGTTGCACTCTGTCTCTCAAGGTCAGAATCATCAGCAGTATTATGGCATTTCACACTGGGGTTTAAAGTTTAAGGCCTGAGTTTCTACATCTTTTAAAATCTCCCCAGGAAGTTAGAATGTGATGTTGGCTTTGGGAATCATTTTTCCCAATTTAGAGCAAGACTATTACTATTACCAGTACATCTTTAAGGTAATGTCTTTCTTTTCTCCCTTCTTATCTCTTTTTCAGTGCTTCTTGACTACTTGCTGTAGAAGCAAACATCTCACAAAAATATAACTAAGGAAAGGATTTGGAAGAATGTGTTCAACAAGATCCAGTTAGCTAGTCTTGCTAAGCAATAGTGGTGAAAACAAATCCTTACCAAGGGAATTGAAAGAGGTAGTAAGCATACACAGAAATAGAGAGATCCCCTAAGAGTAAGGAAGCTTCCTTTCTGGTGGTGAAATAAAGTATTTTGGTGATCCAGTTCCCTGTGACTTCGCTGCTTTATCTATTTTCTGCATAGGTCCCATTTCTACCCCCACCATCCTCCATGGGGTCTGGAAAATGTATCTTTTGCCTTTTCTATGACACCTCAGATCAACAGTAGTTCCCAGAACAGTCCTTCCTGTAGAACTTAAACATTTTGTCCCACTGTGGGTGCTCAAGCTGTCCTTTAAGAATCACTAACTGAGCTTTAACATCCTTTCATTGTGATGTAGCCATCAGTTTGAAATGATTCCATTACTGTGCCCCAGTGATAGGCAAGCTGTTTGAAATGACAACAGAGAATCACTCTCCAAACAGACATAGTCCTCTTACCCTGCATTTGCTCTCTACTTTTGAGACTGAAGTGGGAAAGCAAAACGTAGTCATTGCCGCAAGAGCACCTATATATATTCACATCTCTGTTCTTTTTAAGTTCCTGCCTTGCCTTACAGACTACATGTTGGAGTGGAGGAAAATTAATTTTTTAAAAAAAGTCTTCCTCACTTTTCCTTTTCTCCCTGACACTTCACCGTATGAGGCAGCAAGAGCTGCTGTCCACCGGAGGCATCTCAAGTGGGCGACACTTTCCTTACCCAGTAGAAGTTGAAGGATAGTCACAGGTGTTCCTGCCTGGAGCACCTACAGCCCACTCTTTCTTTTTTCTTTTTTTTTTTTGGTACTGGGGATCGAACAGCCCACTCTTTCTTAACAGCTCCCTGGCCTCCTCCCTTCCCCCTCTCAAAGTGTGTTCCTTCTTTACTCTCTCTGGCTGCGGAAGCAGACTGTGGGCTGGCAGGTATGTTGTGTTGTTTATGGTCTAGCAAGATATAAGTCGTGTACTGGAGTCATATTTGCCTTCCTCTTCAGTAAGGCCAAAAGTAGAAAATTCCCAAATCTGAAGGGGAGAAGTTCAAGAAGTCACGTAGAGGGCCGGGTATTTAGCTCAGTGGTTCCGCCGCCTGCCTCGCATGCGTAAGGACCGGAGTTCGATCCCAGGTACAAAAAAAAAAAAAAACAAAGAAGAAGTCACGTGGAAATAAGCTCATATTCTGCCTTCCCCTTCTTGTAATACCTCTTTTAAAGTACTTTTACTCTTCATCAGTAGGTGGAAGGGTCTTCTTCAAGAAGCTTTGCGGCTGATTGCTTTCAACTTTGGGTTTCTTGGTGGTCTTTAGGCATTGAAGTGACAAGCCAAACTTAGTGAATGTTTCCATAATGGCCATTGCACAGACTACTTTAAGAACTCATGCATATGTGGAATTTATCTGCCTCCTCTACTAGACTGTACCCTCAAGACTTGTGGATCTAGCACAAAAAGCAGAAGTATTAGGCACACATAACATGTTGGCTAATTTGAATAATTGAATCCCACTTGCATGCCAACACCTGTGAACCCTTTCCTGCCACAACCTGGAGTAATTTCCCTTTCTGCTGCACTTTGAGAATATTTGGCTATAGCCAGTCACAAGGCTCGCTGTGAGAGATGGTAATTATCTTTGTGCTTGATTTGCGTACCAGGTGTCAGTGCCCTGAGAGTAGGTATGGCTGTGTATCTTTCCGGCTTCCCAAGGCCAGTCTCTTTATTCATAGCCACACAGAAAGTCAAAGAATCTATGATTTCTGCTATTCCTGTGTATGCTTTGATGTTCTTCATGAGCCCCTTTGCTGGGTCTGTAATGGTGTGTTGTAGAGAGGGAGGGAGGGAGGAGACAGAAAGAGAGGGAGAGAGGAATTTAATTATAATTCATTTCATGGGCCTCACTGAATCTGATAGTCTTTTTAGGTAACTCACTTAAAAAATAAGATGCTTAGACTTTCAGATTTCCTTATTCCTCTCCCTGTGGCTCCCCAAGACAGCATGGGTCCTTGAGTTTTCTTTTACCTCTTATTTTCACGGTGATGTTGTGTCCGCTTGATCACTTGAAGTCTTAGTGACATCTGTAGCTAAGGTCTATGGTCTTCCTCCCCACCAGTTTGGCCTTTTCTGCTGCTCCTGGCACTTTGGATCAAGCTGAGGTCTTCTTGTGACTCCTGCTTGGTCCTTGGCTTGGGAAGATGTCCCTCTTGCCCTCAACCATGGCAGCACCTCTCACAGTCTTGCAGTAAGCAGTATTAGCTGCCTCCATGCCCCTCTGCAGAGCATAGGGAACCTCTGCCTCCTTTCTGCTCCCTGCCCAGGAGTCAAGGGAGCCTCAAAGGATCTGGACTGCGGCCTCCCTCTGTCTGACATGCAGCTGCTGTATCTGATGTACGCTTTCTGGGTAGGTGTAAGGGCAGCCCAGGACTTGCCTTTGAAGTCATCTCCTTGGCTGAGTTCAAAAAAAAAGAAAGTGGGATGTATTCCTCAGCTCTCTGCTTTCCCTTCCATCCATCTGACAATCTCTCCTTCCAGGAATTTGACCTAGGACACTATCCTACTTCACAGATCTTTCTTTCCTGACATCCCTCTGCCTGCTGCTCGCTGCAGACTCATCATGGTGGGCATGGCTGTTGGCAGTGGAAGTGGAGAAATGAAAACATGAAATACTCTGCCCCTTCTACCTCAGTATATTCAAGTGGTGGAAATTCCCACACTGGACAGATGAGTGTTTTAAGGGCAGGAAGTCAAAGCCACAGGTCACTGAGCCACAAGATTTAGCTTTTCACTTTTGATTCAAAATGGGATCTTTTTTTTCCTAGAAATTTTTCCTGTAGGGGCTAAAAGAAAAAAGAACAAGAAGCAAGCCACACCTATTCCATAGGCAGCAGGTGCCAGTAGTCCAAAGTCACACACAGAAGTAGCTTCTGCTGTTCATCAAGCCATATATCTATAAATTTCAATGACTAGTGCTAACTCCAAAAAAGATGTTCCTTTGTTCATTTCTTCACACCAGGGCTGGACCCTGGCCAGCCATTTCTTGAGCCCCATAGGGAAACCCATAATTAGTTATAAATCTGGCTTTCAGCTCTGGCAGTCTGTACAGGGCAGGTACCTGTCTGCTGTGACACCAGGCCTAGGAGCATCACTGTGGTCCTGACATTCATGTTCATAGCCTGGTAGGAAAAGAGGAAAATTCTCTCAATAAATGCTTGATAGCATAGGTGTGAGCACCACGCCACCCTTTCTTAAAGATTTTTATAAACCAAATGCATACTTCCAGAGTTGATAGCAAGTGTTGAGCATTTTGTGGTTCCCTCCTTGTCTCTTGTTCCTTTCATAGTCATTTGAAAGAATCTCTTTTTTTCCCCTCTTTCCAGTCCCCAAGTCAGTGTCCAAACTGTTCTGAAAGAATTCTTCTTTTTATATGCAATAATGTAATACATTACAACATCACAAGGGTTCAGCTGTCATTAAGAGAAATCTTACAAAGCATGGCCCCAGATTTAGAAGTTTTAAAAATGCTTCATGAGGAATTTCTGAGTACAGTGGAAGCCCGTGGTGCTCATGAGGGACAAACCCCAAAGGACAAGATAATATTTCTAAATCACAATTGCCAATGTGAACAGGGAGGATAGTTTACTTGGGCCACATGGGGTGTTTTACCCATACTGATTCGCTGGTATTTGCTGCTATTGCTGCTAATTCCTTTGTAAATCAACTCTCCGTGTAATTTCTGACA
Source organism: Heterocephalus glaber (assembly GCF_000247695.1). The sequence goes on along the minus strand of NW_004624783.1, from coordinate 1,152,321 downwards.
GGAAATAGCTAACAGGGGATGAATTTTATTCTTAAATAACTTACAGGATGAATTTTATTCTTAAATAGCAATGGGAGTTGGGTCCTGTGTTAGCATTTACCTTGTTTAGGTACCTGAGCTTTTATCAAATTTATGTTTCTAACCACAGAGCAAGTTGAGCTATTTTAATAGAACAGAAAGTGAAATGGGTCCCATCCCTCATCTCTAGAGAGAGAAATGGCAGTGCTGGTCAGTGAGACGGTGATGCCTGAGTGGAAAGTCTCCCTAGTTCCTTCCTTTCTGTTTTTATCCATATATAGAAAAAAAAAATAGAAAACCTTTTAACACGTTCAGTTACCAGAATACAGTAACCAAACCATCAGTGGAAAAGCACTTCAGGTCCAGATCCCTATCTGCTTTCCCTCCCCACTTCAAAGCATTTACAAAATGATTTATGGCTAGGTGGAAATCGAATGGTAATTATGTTCAAAAAAGCTTGACCCATTAATAATCTGCAAGGTGTCTTCCTGTTGATTGGAAATGACTACTCAACACAAACGGATATGTTCTTCCAACACCCTTTCTTATTCCCACTGCAGCAGCCTCCAACCTGGCTCTTATTTTTCTTCTTTCATTCAGTGGAAATAAGTCTTTATTTTTTAATTTAATTTTATTCTTACTTGAGAACCAATGGTCATACATTTATGGGGTATAATATGATGTATCAATTCATGTGTCCATTGTGGAATAACCAAATCAGGCTAAGTACCGTATCAGTCACTTCTCATACTTACCATTTTTTTGTGGTGGGAACATTTAAAATCCACTCTTAGAAACTTTCAATTATATAATACATCATTATTAACCATACTCAACCTGCTGCACAACAAATCGCTAAGACTTGCCTAACTAGAACTTTACCCTTTGACTCTTTTCCTTATCCACTCCCAGAAGACCTACATGAAGTAAAATAAGTCAGACACCGAAAGACATATACCATGATCTTATATAGAGAGAATTTAAAACACTTGGATTCATAGAAGGAGAGAGTAGAGTGATGATTACCAAAAGCTGAGAGATATATGTGAATTTTCTTCTTTTTAAAACTGCTCATGGCCAGTCTGCCATAGTGAAGTTAAGCCCAAAATGATGCAACCTCCTGTGAATAAACTGAAAAAGAGAAGTAAATCGTGAATCGTGCTGTGTTCCTGAGGTGTTGCTGCCAGTAGAGGTGGAATGGGTGGCCCTTGAGTGACATAACCGAGGTCCCCTTCCCTCATCTTGTTAGTGTCATGACTGTCTGCTGGCATCTCACATTCATTAGTTGGTTTGAAGAACCTCCATCTGTCTTTCTCAAGGTTTTCTCTTGTTTCCCTCCAAAAGTCACTGAATATGGCCCTCACTGGATCCTACTCAGGATCATCAGACATGGTTAAAAGCTTATGGTGAGCATTTATCTCTTCCTCCCCGCTGCTGCTGAAGCCAAACAGAAGGACCTGAGAGACACTAATTAGGCAGAGAGGCACTCATAAAACCAGCTGGGGAAAGGACAACCATGTCACCTCTTATCAGTGTGCCATTCAGTGGGATGATTGCATCCCTCTTTTTAAAAATTAAATTTTCAATTTTAAGATAACTGTGGATTTCTATTAATTGAATGACACTAAACAGAGAAATTCCCATATTCTTTTTACTCAGTTCTTATGGTTGAAACAAGTTCCAAAACTATACTACAGTTTATACATCAAGAACACAGATATTGGTACAATCTACTAGTTTTATTCAAGTTCTTGTTTTATTTGTGTGTGTGTGTGGGCACGCATGCGTGTCCATGTGCATTTAATTGTGTATAGTCTTCTGACATTGTCGGTTTGTGGATCTGCCACTCCAGTTGAGTCACAGAACAGTTCCATCATCACGGGGCCCCCTGTGCTACCTTGTTCGTGCACATCCTCCTCCGACTCTTCCTTCACCACAACTCCTGACAATCACTCATCTGTCCTCCCCTCCATAATTCAGTCATTTGAAGAACATCACATAAATAGAATCCTATGGTATATTACCTTTTGAGACTGGCTTTTCTTTACTCAACGTAATTCCTTCTTATTTTCTTTGTATTATTTTTACCAAGTGTTTGGGAGGTTGTCTCATAATTAGGTGGAAGTTGCATCTCTTAGTTTAATAGGGTTATGAAGTTAATGGGCCACTTGAATATACAATATAGCCTTTGATCCTATCTACCGGGTAGAAAGACTGAAAGTTTAAAAGGAAAAACAAGTTCCAAAGACTGGATTGGCTGGCTCTCTGCAGAACCCACTTCCTCCACACCTGTAGCGTGGCACTGTATTGTGCGGCTTCTGGGTTGGAAAGGTGTGACCATGTGATGATTCTGAACAGTGGGAAGTAGCCAATTCCGGCCCGGTTCATAAAACAAACTTCCCACACGTATCTTCCGACATTCCTTTTTTTTCTGTGATAGTCTTGGAAACCTGTGTGGAATTCAGTAGAGTCACAGGTGGGACAAACAACCCTGATTTAATTCTTAGGGTCTCCTAACCCTTAGAGGCACTGATCACCACAGATGGGAGCAGCCAGTCACCTGGGCCGGGTAGAGGGAAGCAACTCTAGCAGACACTGTCACTTTGTACCTGCCAGTCAGGGAGTGCCGTCCTCACACACACAGAGCCAGCAGCCTCAGATCACTTCAGAGCATCCTCACAGTTTTATTTGAGGTTTAGGTTTTTCTTGCTGTAATTCTTTTGAAGTTAATCTTAAGGAAAGAGAACTGTGGTAATTCAGCATCTCCTTAACCATTATTTGAGAGGTTTTATCCATGAAATAATTTGATTTCTGTTATGAAAGAAAAAATTAAAAGCAGAAGTAGGCAAAAGGTAATTTGAGGCTTATCTTACTGAAACACATTGTGTTTCCTTTTTGTACAGATATTTTCTTACTTTATTCAAATTGTGTTTTGTTTTCTTTTCAGATGTTAATGAATGAATCTACTCCCTCTTTCCTTTATTGAACTGGTAATTTATTGAGCACTTCCTTCAGCACAGATTTTTTTATGTACTCTGTGAGCTGTGTTTAACAACTGAGAGCCAATTGCTGGTGCTGAAAAGAAATCCTGTGCTTTTTGTCTCTTCAGCAGTGACCTCAGCTCTGCTTGAGGTCGGCCACAGGATGTGAGTTCAGAAGCTTTTTGCCTTTCCTAGTCCTCTCGATCTTACAGAGAAATCTAAAGTGCTGCTGGGTAAAGATCAGCAGCCTTGCGTCCCCAGCACACAGAATCACCACCATCCATTGCATTTCCAGGGTGATAGAATTCCTGTGAGCTTGCTGGGTGAGGGGTCCTCGGTGTCTCTGGATAATCATACCAACATGCTGCAATTCAGATGGAATAAGAAATGGAGTTCAGGACAGGAAAATGAAGGAGCCCAGGGGCTGGGTTCGCTCCTGTGTCGAGAGATGTCTCAGTGCCTGGGGTGGAGCCTGAGGCTTCCTGCAAATATTTCTTTTCATTTCTTCTCATCTTCCTTTTCTCATCACCACCATTCAAAGACGTTTTTAGTTCTTCTTGTTCCTTTGGTCTATTGAGACAGATGTTGTTGAAGTGGCATGTTTATCACCAGAGAAAAGTGCTAGTGATTCTTTCGATATGAATAGCTGTAAATGAAAACTGGCTTCCAGAGCTAACCTCTTGGAAGCCTGGCAGGGTTTTACCTCCTTCCCCCATCCAGTCCCTATCATGGCTTGTCATGGATTCTTAATGATACTCTATGTTTGCTTTTTTATTCTTTCTTGCTCTTCAAAAACATTAATGCAGATTCTGATAGTAACATCCTTTCCCAATAAGCCCTACCCAGCTAGCATCAAACATTGGAGAGATCTTTTCTTTCAGGGAAGATTTTTCCTAGCATAACTGTGTACCTTGCTTTTTTTGAAAAGCAGTATGTATGTCCTTTAAGACACAGTGTATGAATTAAGCAGAAGTAAAAACATTTTTAAGATAAATTAGTTTTTAAGAAATAATTCTTTATAAGACCAAGAATGACTGAGTGGTATTCCCTTTCTAAATCACTGCATTTTTTTCCTTTAAGAACTCCAAAGGAGTTTTCCATTAAAAACTCAATGGATTGAAGTTTTGAACCTAGATCGTTTTACCTCTGTAGTATCACAAAACATGAGGCTTTTCCGGAACAGGAGGTACTTTCTGCCTAGGATTCACATTCCTCAAGCTCGTATGCATGTGCATACATGAGTGCTCACTCACTCACTCCTTCTCACACCCACAGACATGCATCCTAAGGGGGATAAAAGAGTGGCTATGTAAGCTGCACTGTGGCATAGCTTCATGAAAACAAAAACATGCAAGAATCAGAAGATTTAGAGCAACCAAGAGAGGAGACAGTGATACTCTTAACTGGACAACCAAGAGTGGAGAAGGATAACTCAAACACAGTTTATATTTGACTCTTTTTCCTTTTTCTTTTTCCCGTTCCTTCTTCCCTCCTTCCCTCTCTTCTTTTTTTTTTTCTCCCAGTACTGGGATTGAATCCAGGGCCTTCACACTAAACTACACCCCCAGGTCTTGTTTTATTTTTTTGTTTGAGACAGCATCTTGCTTAGTTCTCCAGCCTGGGCTCAAACTTGTGATCCTCCTGCCTCAGCCTCCTAGAATGCTGGGATTGCAGGCAGGCGCAATCATGTCCAGCTGCTTTCTCCTTTCTTTCCTTTCCCTTCCCTTTACTTTCCCTTCCCTTCCCCTCCCTCTTCCCCTCTCTCTTCCCCTTCTCTCCTCCTTCCCTTTCTCTTCCCCTTCCCTTCTTTTCTCTTTCCCTTTGATTTTTTTGTTCTTTTTTTCTTCCTTTTGTTTCATTGCAGTGGATTTCCTTGTCTTCTTTACATTATATTAATATGAAAATGCTGTGCTTGTCTTCTCACCAGCTGGATATTTAGAGGAAGAGAACTGAAATAGAACATTGGTAAAGGGATAAAGGTTCAGAATTGAATGTTTTATGATAATTTGATATTTGAGGATGCAGATCTTTCAGCTTTGTTCTTTTATGTTAAACTATATTTGTTATGTTTGGTTCTTTACATTTTTAAGTAAATTTTAGAATTAATCTAGTGATTTCCATGGAATGATCTGTGAGAAATTTATTTGGGATCACAGTTAACCTAGGGAAAATCCATATTTTATAAAATGTACAACTTATGAACATGGACTATCCTTCTAGTTATTTAGGCGATTTAAAATTATCTTGCTAATATCTTACTGCTGGGTGGAGGATCGCCATGAGTACGATACCCACCTAGGGTACATAATGAGACCCTGTCTCAAAAAACCAAAAAATATGGCCGGGGATTTAGCTCAGTTGTTCTGCCGCCTGCCTTGAAAGCACAAGGTCCCGAGTTTGATCTCCGCTACCAAAAAAGAAAAATAAAAAAACCAAAACATAAAATAAAATAATATCTTACTATTTTTCACATAGGAATTTAAATCCTCTGTAAAATTTATTCCTAGATACTTTTTATTTTGATATTTTGTTGGTAATATCATTTTTATTTATTCCTGCTTATCTAGTGGTCTTGTTAAACTTAATTACAATAGCTTATTTGCAAATTCTTTTAGATGTCCTATCTAGATATGATTTCATCTACAGTGATAACCTTACTTTTTCTTTCCAATATTTATTTCTTTTTTGTTTCTATTTTTCTTATGTAACTGATGAAGACTCCAGCATAATCTTAAAGTTGTGCTAGCAGGCGTCCTCATGTTATTAGCTGTCTCCACAGGAAACTTCCCATATTTTATCATTATGTATGATGAGTGTTGGGGCTCTTTTTACTTGTTTGTTAAAGACTCAATATCAAGTTTAGGAAATGGCGCTTTTTTTCTTCTTTGCTGTGATACTTACACATTGGTGTTTTCTCAAATGCTGTTTCTTACTCTATTAAAATGATCTTGATTTTTCTATTTTATTATTATTATTAATGCATTACAATTATTCTGATTATAAATTTTAAACCAACCTTGTATTTCAAGTCTGGTTTGGTGTGCTCTTTTTATTTGTCACTGATTTTACTTTGTTAAAAACTTCAGATTTTTGCATCTGTGTTCATGAGAGAGATTGGCCCATTAATTCTTTTTTTTGATCAAGGCTAGCTGGAGTCCTATATGCCTCGCTTATCTGTATGTAAAATTATTTTACCCTGCTTGGGAAGTTTTCTGCCATCACTTCTGTGAAGAGTTTTTTTATGTCGTCTGCACTCTCTCCTGTTTCTTCATTGACTCCAATCAGTCTTATGTTATTTTTCTTCGCATCATCTAGCAGCTGCTGGATTGATTTCTTGTGGTCCCTTACTCTTTTAAAGAAATTTTTCTTTTCCTGGTTATTAATTGCAATCTTATCTTCTATGTCTGAAATTCTGTCCTCACATTGGTTCATTCTGCTGCATAGACTTTCAATGGAGTTTTTAATCTCCTGGACATCTATTTGCATCTGTTTTGTGGATTCAATTTGTTTCCTATGTTGGGACTCCGTCATGTTCCTCAGCTCCTCTATTTTTTTTTATCTGTATCTTCTCTGGATTTATTAATCATGTCTTGCACTATGGGGAAAATCTTTGCTGTTATGTGAGAAATTATTTCTGATTTCATTTTTTCCAGATCCTCTTTCATTGCTAGTTCAGGGAGTCCAGGTGGTTGAGTATCAGATTGTTCCATCTCGTTTCCCTTTGGGGTTGCTGTAGGTGATCTGGAAGTCTGTTTCTGAGGCTTGTTTACCTGTCTTCTCATTTTGACAGGGGCGGGGGGGGGATGTTCCTGGTGCCCACACAGCTCACCTCCTCTGTGCTGGGAGCCACAGCACGCCCACCCGGAAGTGTCCCCTAATCTGGGAGCCGTGGCACGCCTACCTATTAATTCTTTTTTTTATAAGGTCCTTATTGGTTTTTGGAATGAAGACTATGGTGGCCACATAAAATGAGCTGGAAAGTGTTTCCTCTTTCACTATTCTCTGGAAGATTTTGTGTTATTTTCTCATTAAATATTCAGACAAATTAACTGGGAAAGTGATATACATTTATAATTCTCTTTGTGAGAAAGAGTTGAATTATGGATTCAATTTGTTTGATACAAAAATATTTATATTTTCTATTTTTATATTTCTATTTTCATAAATTAACTTTTTATAGAATTTTCACTTCATTTGAATTTTTTTGAATTTTTAAATGTTTGCAAAAAAAGTATTAATGATAGCCTTTTAAAAGTCTGTTTGATCCATAATTATATTCTTTTTTATTCTTCATATTGGTTACTTGTGCCTCTTATGTTTCCTTCTCTTTCTCTTTCTTTTGTTCATACTTTCTTTCCTTCTAAATTTTGAGACAAGGGTTTTGCAAGTTGCTAAGTTATGCAGACTGGGCTTGAATTTATGATCTTCCTGCCTCAGCCTACTTGAGTGCATTACCATGCCTAGTTATTTCTGGTTTTTTCTTTATCAATCTTGCTTGAGCTACCAATTTTATTAAGCTTTCCAAAGCTAGCTTTTAGCTTTGTTGATTATTTCTGCTGTTGGTTTTGTTATCTATGGGGGATTGGTACCAGGACCTTCACGAATACCAAAAATCTATTGACACTTAAATTCCTTCTATAAAATTGTTCAATATTTGCATATAACTTTACATCTTTAATTGACTTATAGACCCTACCACAATGTAAGATTTATACATAGTTGTTATACTGTATTGTTTAGGGACTGATCAGAAAAAATAAGCATCTGTATGCTAAGTACAGATGCAATTTTTTTCTCTCAAATATTTTTTATTTCAGGTTGATTGAATCTGAATTTACAGACCCTGAGATACACAGGGCCAACTACACAATTTTGCCACTCACTGACCACCACACTCCTTTTTCTGTCACATTGAGCTTTCGAAAATACAAGTTTTATCAAACTGCTTCCCCTTCCCCTTATAAAAATTCTCCATCAACTCGCTGTTATATCTAGGAGAAAGTCAGATTTCTGTAGCTTGGCACACTAAGCCCACTGTGAGGTGGCTCCTGCCTTTGGACATTTTATCTTCTAATGTGCCCCGAATTCCAGAAGCCCCAGGACTTCTCCAAGCAGAGCTGTTTTCCGGCTGCTGTCTCAGTTCCGACCCTATCCCCATTCTACCGTGTGTGCCTGGCTGTGACCCCTCCTTGGTCTCCAGGGTATCTCTGACATCACCTTCTCTGGGGAGGCCTTGTTCAAGGAAGATTCTTCCCCCTTTTGTTTTCTTAGCTCCATCCCGTCTCTGCTGTCACTCTCAGAGACTCCATTGTTATTTTCTGTGACATTTGGGTAAGTGGCAGGGAAGAGGAGAGATGTGGAGGAGGTGGGCTGTGAAAAGTGCGGAGACACCTTGCACATACCGCACTGATGTGACGACCTGCAATGGAGTCTGTTTTATTCAAATGACCTTTTAGGACTCAAGATTCACTGGGACATATAGAGGAAGTACTGTAAAGGATCAAGTTCCCTTTCACATTCTTTCTAACTATACAAACCCAGTCTGAGACAGCAGCCACTGCAGGCCATACAGGTATTTTAGGAGCTGCTTATCCATCCTCAGGAGGAATCATTTTATGCAGAACAAGCAGATATAAGAAATATGTCTCTTAGCTTTTTATTCCTATTTATTTTTGCTTTCACTCCTCTGATGATTTCATTCTAGCAGTGGCTAAAATGCAACAAATGCACCTGGTCTCAGAGCATTGCATTGGAGGGTTTTTTGGGCCCTCACCTAGATAAGGCATAATACCTAGTCCTATGTAGGACAGTTTTCTAAATTATGAAGATGAGCCAACAAGTAGCTTCCTGATGAAGTCCACCATTACTCATAGGAATTATCTTTGTGGATCAAAAAGACTTTCTTCTTTCTTCTACTCCAGCTGCCTTTTGAATTCCAAAGTACACCATTCAGGCCTCTCCTCGCTTGTTTTCCCTCCTTCAGCACCTTTATTCATCTTTATTCAGATTTCCATGGGTGCAAGAGAAGCCATAATGTAGGGCTTGCTCTGGACTTGAAGGCACAGATAACTGAAGTGATGCAACATTTCCTCCTATGCTTTGCAGCAAAGAAGCACCAGAGAGAAAGGTGAAGAAATGGGAGACTCCTGCGAAGATGCAGGGGTTTATTCACAATGACATTATACACTCCCTAACAAGGGCATCTTGCCAAAGTTTGGAGGCATAAGCTCTTCCTAAAATGGTGCTGCAGTTTTATACTGGAACTATTATCTGGCAGCTACTTAATAGAAATGGATGGAAACTATGAACATTCACTCAGAAGGAAATCTTTATTTTAATGATTTTTATTATTATATGTTGTCTTCCCTCCCTCCTCCTTTCCATCCTTCCCTTTTCTCTTCCCTTTTTCCCTCTTCTTTGTGATTTTGTTTTAAATGCTCCTGAAATGAACTCTATTAGAAGCCCATGCCAAAAATCCTTTTGAGTGGTATTTACAAACTAGATAGATATCCATCATTTTCAAAATACAGGTACCACTTGCAATGGATCCTGACCCTTGGCCTTATAAGTGGATGAAATTCACATGGAGAAACATCCAGACACACTTCACTAGGAAAAGAGGAAGGCAGTGCACCTTCCTCTTGCAGCTTCTGTTCTCCAAATTAACAAAAATAGTTTAAGATGAGGGTTTGAAAGATCCTGGTTACCTTTTAGGCAATCCATTTTTGTTTCAAGATGGACTGAGATGTAGGGAAAACCTACACTATGATGGAAAATGAGGAAAGGACCTTGTAATCTCAGTGATTTTAGGAACTTTTGACTTTGGTGGGTACTAAATTGTTCATTTCTGAAGAAAGCTAATTGGAGACTACGGAGTGCCAATTAGATCCTCTTTTTTCCTGGTTGGGGGAGGGGGTATGGTGAGGGATAAAGAAAGACAAAGACAAATCTGCAGGTACAGGGGGACAGGGAGCTCAGTGCCTCAGATTGGGCAAAAGACAAAGACCTCCTTAGCTTGGCTCAGTTTTATTAGCCAGTGAGAAGCACAGCGGGAGGGCTAGTGTACTTTTCCTGGAATTTAAGAATGAAGTAGTAAAATGAGGAACAAATTTAACATCACAAAAGAAACAAGATCCTTCTCCATATCTGGGTAGATGTTATCTTGCCTCAGGAGCACTGGGGTTACATCCCACCCAGCCAGGAAGCCTGCAGACTTCCCCCAAAACTTCCCTATTCTTGAAGCAAGTCAATGTCTGCATCATGACTATGGGGCCTACAGTTTGGCCTCCGCCAGTCTATGCATATCATGGCTGGTCCACAGCTGGAGACTATTCTGCCTAAGAAATAGCAGCTTCACAGGCGAAGTCTTTGTAAATAGGGAGGGATGGAGGAGTTGAAGGGAGAGCAGTGGAATGGGGAAAAAAATAAGAGCCAAGAGAGATTATGTACACGTGCAAATTTCCAATAAAAAAAAGTTAAAAAAAAATAGCAGCTTCACCAAGAGGCAGTGATAGGTGGGGGAAGGCAGGGCAGAGTGCTGCAGACAGGAAAGATAAAGAGCTAGAGGGGAAGGGGGGCACCTGTGCAGTACGCTAAAGTTCAATGGCTTTGAAGAGAAGGACCACCAGGAACTTCTAAAGTTCGGAGTGGCAGCTACATAAAGCAGATAGTTGACAGCTCAGCTGTACCTTATATCTGACATGGTGTTGTATCTAACAGAAACTGGGTATTTAGCAAGTTGGTTAACACATCTTTTTAAAATTTCTTATTGTTCTTCTATTATCAGGTTTTGTTTCTTTTAAATTGCTTCTTCTGTCTCAGTATGATCACTTTATCAGATCGATTCTGGGTTCCACAGATCTATGCTTTCTCGAATTTTATTGAACCTATAGCAGATCCTTCCTAAAATTCATCTCTGTCTCCACTAGTGAATTTTCTTTGTTTCGAAAATGAGTCCTTTCTCTGCATTTTGAGTGCTATGTTCTGTCTTCATTGTTGAATCTTTTCATAGATTTTTTTTTCTGTTTAGTCATTCTTGAGTCAAGAGACGTAAATATCAACTGTGGTTTCCCCCAAACAGAAACTGAATTGTCCCAGATTCCCTCCTCTGCCTGCCAGGATGTTAGTGGAATCTTCTGCTTATCTCAGAAGCTAGAAAGTGAGGTAGACACAAAATTTTGGTGCCTCTTGTGCAGCCTAAAGATACTTTATTTCTGTGTCATTTGAAAGTATTTGTGTCAGTTGACGCTCCTTGGTGAGTCTTGCTTTTGTTTACAGTTTTCTGTTGGGTCAGACGATCCTGATAAATAGAAAAAACTGCCCAGAGATACCACTGGTGATCTACATCAAGAAGTCACTTCTGATTTCCTGTTAACAATGGCAGAAGACTGATTTTTAGGGCTGCTTATCTCAGCTACTAGTGGGTTTCTAGTGATGCTTTCTCTGAGGCTTCTACTCTGTCTCTGGCCTGGGGGCCAAGTTTCCTAATAAAAAAATAACATGAGACTCTTACAACTTGATTCCCTCCGTACTGTGTCTAAGTCACTTTCTTCATCACTAGGACAAAGTATTTGACATTCATAAATTAAACGAGAAGAGGCTTATTTTGGTTCAGACTTACAGTCCAAGAACAGCTGCTCCAGAGCATAATGTCATGGGAGAGGGACCTGACAGAGAAAAAGCTGCTCACTTCCCGATGTCCAGGAAGCAATGAGAAAAGGGAGGAGCTGGGGAGGGAGATAAATCCTTCCAAGCCACACACCCCAAGGCCCATCTCTTCTGACCAGACCCCACATCCTAACCACAAGCCAGCTATAAACCCTCATCGTCTAATCATCTTCCCAAAGCCCTGACTATGAGTGCATGAAGCTTTGAGGGGACATCCAAGCGGAGACCATAGTACTGTGATTTCCTGAGAGTGGGAATTACTTAAAACAATTGATAGAAACCCATAATCTATATAATGTTCTTAATCATTTTAATTGCTTTTTGTTTTGTTTTTTGGTACTGGGGATTGAACTCGGGACCTTGCGCTTGCGAGGCAGGTGCCGGAACCACTGAGCTAAATCCCCGGCCCTTTTAATTGCTTTTTGAATATTAGATTTTGGTTCATAAGAATAGGACTTTATTTTAGGAAAAGAAGTGTCAATTCATTTTCATGTTTAGTTGTCTTTGTATTATTAGCATGGGGGAGTTATTAATTATATCATTAAGAGATCATAATGTTGACATGATTTTATTGAGGTGAAAAGCTACACTCTATCAAGGGAAACAGGTTACAAAGCAGCATGTAGTCATTGCTAATTTTTTTATTTTCAAAATTGCATTAATGTATAGAGTTATATTTTATTGGCTACTTCTTTCAGGAATTTTTTGAAACCACTTTCTGGTACTTTCAAAGATTAAAGATTGGCTTAGTTAATGCTAGGCCTTGAACCCACAGTCCATGTAACTGGAGAGTCCTGAAAGTACAACCTTGGAAGATTACTGTCCTAGAGTATGCCTTAAAGTTTGTTTCTATTTTGTGGAAAGCATTTGAATAATAACATTTTGCACTTATCCACACCTGAAAATACCTTTGTTGGTGTCACACATACATGACAAATCTATTAGATGTAGCCATAAATATCTTCAATTATACCATATTATTCTCAAAACCTGGTTGAATTGCTTTCTGGTGTTTGACATTGCAGATGTCTATGGCCTGCTTAAATTTTTGTTACTTTGAGACCAACATGTTTTATTTTCTCAAAGCTTTTCAAGTTTTTTCTTTTTCTTTTTTTGGAATAAAAACTTACAACACTGTATGTCAGGTGTTTCATTTATTTTTTTCTGCTTTTATTTGGTCTCTTTTCACCTGTTTATCTGGGTCTGATTTTAATCTTGGAAATTTTACTTTAGTTAAAGCCACTTCTTTTTGCTTATTTCCTGTGGAAACCCTGTTATAGGTAGATAAGAACCTCTTGTTCTTATTTCTGTTAGTTATATTTTCTCTCATTTTTTTCTATTTTGCCCTTTGCTCTAAGATTTGCAGAATGGAGATGGCTCATTTCAGAGATTCGTGTTAAATTCCTTGTAGAATCTTTCAGCTCCAAAGAAGAACTTTTTTTTTTTTTGTACTGGGGATGGAACTCAGGACCTTGCGCTTACGAGGCAGGCGGCAACATCACTGAGCTAAATCCCCGGCCCAGAAGGACATTTTTGAAAAGTTTCCATTGCTCTCCTTTTACTCTGCCATTTCAGAGTCCAAACAACCTAAGGGTAGCCAGGTCTCTTGAGGTGAAAATCAGAATTGGAGGCAGACTTAGCCAGGAATGTATTTGCTGAAGGGCTTCCAGTTCTTATTTGGAATTTCTTTAGCAGGTGGGCTGTCCACTGTATGTGATTGTCAGGCCCTTCCTTGCTAAATCTGGGTGCTGGTGCAACTTCTAAAATCCAGAATACTTCCTAATGTGGCTAAGATAGTCCACAAGACTGATCCTTACCTCCAAACCTGCAGAGGCGTCTGCTGATTTTCCTTGTGTATTTCCCTTTTGCGTATTGGGGATCCACGAGTCAAGTTAGAGATTCTCCTCAGTCTAATCTCATCTGTATTTTATATCATAGAGATTGTTTTTCATATAATCAACCCTCATGCCTACTTGCTAACATTGATCCAGAATTTTTCTCATTCTTTATTTTTGGTCATTTTAATAAACATTGGGAGATGAGTAGTGTATGCTTTGCCAAAAGTCAACCTATTGTGCCCTATGAATCAAATCTCAGGATATTTTAGAAGATGAGAACAAATTATGTAAACCAGTGGAACTGGAGCCTTGATTTGACACCAAATGACTTAAATATCCAGTGAGAATTATTTTCATTTGGTTACCTGTGATGATCAAGGTCAGTGAATAACAACAGTGATAATAATTAAAACATTTACCTCTTTTAAAAAACATGAATTAATAGATTTTATATTAATTTCGTTGGATCTTTATATCAACTGGGAAATTTTGTAGTTGGCTTTCCATTTTATAGATAGCACTCAGAGAAGTTAAATAACTAGTGTTGAATAGCTATTATGTTATAAACTGGAATTCAAGCCCAGGTTTGCTTTCAGAGTCTCTACTCATCTTTGCTGGTTATCAAACAGCCTGAAGAGGTGTCCAGATCTCTGTGGTCTTTACAATGTTCCTAGTTATTGCACTTTGATCATTTGCAGGCATTTTATTGCCCTCATATATACTGAGTCCTCTGTGCACATAATGTTCATATAAAAAGAGAACATGTTTTATTATTTCTCTAGAACTATCTACAATGCCTCTGCATATCATCCATTTCCATTTTATTTTTTATTTTTTATTTTTATTTTTTGGTACCGGGGATCCAGCTCAGGACCTTGCGCTTGTGAGGTAGGCATCAGTACCACTGAGTTAAATCCCCGGCCCCATCCCCATTTTTAAAAAATAGAATATGTTTCTACTTTCACAGGGATTCTTCCTATGTAGTAAAATGGTTTATCTATTTCTTTGGTAGTCTTCTCTGACTATAGTGGTGGTTTAAATCTTCTCATCCGACCTCAAACATCCCTGGACTGTGGTCTGCTGTTCTCTAACGCCAATGCTGAACAAAGTGCCAGAACAGAGCAAAATTTCAAGAGGTGTTTGGTGAAAGTGCTGCTGACCATATTTCACTATATCTAGTTAAAACCACAAAGATAAAATTCTAAGAAAAAACAAAATCATTGATAATTTAGGAACTTAAAGATAATAGGTGGCTGAAAAGTGTTGGGAATCATCATGCCTGGCTGCTGAGAAAATTTTTGTTCTTGTCTAACAATGAGAAAGATGTATTATTTATTTTATGGCTTATTCCTTTGGCCCATGGTTATTTTCCTTTCAGATGTATTGAAACTAATAAGAATATCTAATGATTATAAAATTTGTGTCCCCCTAATTGTAGACTTATTCTTTATTTCCTCAATTCTAATGAAATCATACCTTTTCTTCTCCCTAGGTTACGGTCTTTGGTCAAACAGTTAGAGAGAGGGGAGGCTTCAGTAGTAGATCTTAAGAAGAATCTGGAATATGCAGCCACAGTGCTTGAATCTGTATACATTGATGAAACCAGGTAAGCGAAACAATGACAAGAACAATAAGTAAATAATGCTAAATTTTCTGTTAAGTAGGTTATTTTTATTGTACATGTTTGTAGTACATAATGTTTACATTTGTTGTGTGGAGTTGGTATATGTTCATAACACATCTTAATTCCTTCTTTCAATCTCTTTCCCTCCCCCCTCAACCCTTTTCCCATCCTTGGTCCCTTTCCCAATTGAGAAGGATCTGTCTCTCTACTTCCTATTACCTATGTTTTACTTTGCTCTTCATTTATAATTTGGGTTTCTCACATAAGAAAAACCAGGAGATATTTAAAATAGCTTTTGAAATTGTTCTCCAAGACAGTTAGGAGGTACAGATCAAATTAGTGGTTTGAAATATTGGTTTCCATAAACAAATGGGATAGACTTGGACAAGTCACATTTTCTGTATACATCTTCATCTATAAAAAAGCTAATAAAACTTATCTCACATGACCACTGGGACCATGAACTAAGGTAATATAAAAGAAGAAATAATCCTAACAGTTTTAGTAAGATTTTCTCATATATAGAGTTCCATTGTAATTGCTGCATATTGTTAATGTCAGTCTAAAAATGTGTGTTAATTCACAATTCCTGTAAGTAACTTGAGGCTCCAGACATGTTCAGAAACATTTGTTCTCTTCAGGCCCAATATTCCTTTATTACTTATGTATATGTTAGTGATTTTCTTATCCATTTGAATTATCTGAAACTAAGAATGTATTTGAAAGTAACAAAATTGCTTTTTCTTTTGAAAAATGTTGAAATGTTGAATATGAAAGTTTTTTTCTAGTTCAAAAAGGTTTCAGCCCGGGATTTAGCTCAGTGGTTTTGCCACCTGCTGCACAAGCGGAAGGACCGGAAATGAATCCCCAGTACCAAAAAAAAAAAAAAGGCGTCTCTGTCAGGTTTTTTTTTTTCCAGTATTGGGGATTGAACTGAGGACCTTGTGTTTGCCAGGCAGACACAGTGCTGCTGGGCTACATTCCTGGCCCCTTTTGTCAATATTTGTGATGTTTTATTTTCTTTGCCAGATTTCAGTCTGAAAGTATTTCACTGTAATCTAAAGATGATATGGTTTATTTTTGTAGTGATGTGATTTGTTTCTAATTTAAAGAAATCTGATATCACAGTTTGTATTAGTTTCTTGTTGCTGGTAGAAAAACATCAACACCCACAATTTAAAGAAAGAAAAGTGTTTTAGACTCACAGTTTCCATGAGTTCAGTCAAATGTAGCCCAGTTCCAGTGCAGAAAATGCATGGTAGAAAAGCCACACAGAAGAAAGTTGCTCACATCATGGCAGCCTGAAAGAACTGGGGAAGAGAGGATGAGCTGGGGAAGGAGCTATATTCTTCCAGGTTATGCCCCAGTGATGTGCCTCTTCTATGCAGATCCGACCTCTGAATATGAGACTTTGGGGGGTTATCTTAGATATAAACCATAACATTCTGCACCTAGCTGTAAGAGGCTCATATTTATCTCACTATATAAAATACATTTAGTCCATCTCTTAAGAGTTGCCAAACTCTCAATAGTACCAGCGTTGCAAAAAGCTTCAAGTCTAAAGTCTCTCTGAGACTCAAGGCAAACTCTTTGACAGCTGTGAGCTTCTGTAAAAATCAAAAAAGAAAATCAAATACTTCCAACATACAGTGGCACAAGGTAAACATTTCATTTGGAAAAGGGAGGAATAGGAGAAGAGACAGAAATCGGACCAAAGCAAGACTGAAACAAGCAGGGCAAAATTAAATCCTGTAATTCCATATCCAGCACCCGGGACAGATTATGTGAGATGTGAGCTCCAAAGGGTTTAGCAAGCCCCAACCTTGTGACATTGCCAGTTGCAGCCCACATGGCTTCTCTCTTGAGGTGGCTCCACTCACTGCCTACAGCTTTCCTAGGTAGATGATCCATTTTCCTGACATCTCCAATTTCATGGGATCTCCAGTGGACCTTTGGCCTCATTCTCACTGTGACCTTGTCATACATTTTTGCGTGGCTTCCCAAGTCATCTTTGGAAGGCTTGGTGGAATCCTCTGTGACCCCATAACTCTTGCATTCTACATGCAAGAAAAACCAGCACTAACCACATGTATGATGTGAAGGTCTCCTGGCTTGAGCAATGACCTGGTTCCCTTGGACCACAGCTGCAGCAGCCTCTAAGTGCTTGGATGGCTGAGATTAGGAGTATACTTTCCCAGTGACCCTGAATGAACTGGGCTCCCTGGTCTGTCTTCTCAAAGCAAAGTCTTCCTCTTTTATACCCTTAAGCCTGTGAAGGGTGAGCTCTGGCAAAATCCAGAGATGCATTTAAGCTTGTTTTTAATACTAATTTTTTCAGCAACCAAGTTCTCCTCACTTCCAAGTGCACCGCATAGGTGCTTCCTTTCTGGCCACCAGCAACATTTTTCAAATTATTCAGCTTTGATTTTTTGGCCCTCATCTGGCTAAAAGCAGCCAGCAATATCCATGCCTTAGGTTCCACATTAGACTGCATTGAAATTTCCTCCACTAGATTAATTAGTCAACTGCCTGTAATCTCAGTGTCCTACAAAATCTCTGGATATGTTGACAATTGTTCTGCCAGAGTGTAACACAGCTGGCCTGTAGTTCAACTGCCAGTGGAGTCCTTGTTCCCATCTAAAACCTCCTGACCCTGGCCTTTACTGCCTACATTCCTATTATCATTCTGGTATTTTGAACTCTGACCAGTATCACCCATCATGCATTGCTCAAAACATTCTATAGCTTCTCTAGCCCATATCTCCAGACATTTCCAAACTCCTCCAGTTTCTAAAGTTCCAAAGGTTTCTAAACCGTATATTCAGGTATAGTCACAGCAATGACCCCACTTAAATTCCTGTCATAGTCACTTTTCAGTCACTGAGACAAAATACCCAATATCTGAAACTTAAAGGAGAGGTTTATTTTGGCTCAGAATTTTAGTCCATGGAGGATGATTCCAAGGCCATTGTGGCATGGTAGAAGGGCATAGTGGAGGAAAACTGCTCACTAGTCAGCAAGCAGAGAGGGGGGGGGGGAGAGACACCAAGATGAGAACACACTCTTCTAAATCACACTTCCAGTGAAGTGAAGCTTCTAATCATGCTGTACCTCTGAACATGAGACCTTTGGGTTACATTTTTGATCTAAATTATAGTGGGAGGAAAAAGGGAAAGGAAAGAAGGGACAGGAATAAATAGGAGAAAAGGAAAAAATAGAAACAAAGTCTTTGTATATAGGGAGGGGTGGAGGTGTGGAATGGAGGGCAAGGGAATGGGGAAAAAAATAAGAACCAAGATACATCATGTAAAGGTACAAAATCCCAATGATGAATGTCACCATATTGTATACCTAAAATGTACCAATAAACTTAATGAAAAATATTATAGCATAGTTCTTTCCAAATGTTGTTTACTCCTCTTCCCCTTAATTTATAAATCTAAAGAAACACACACATACACACATAACTTTGCTTATTTTTAGTAGTGCTTAATGTAAATATAAAAATACAACTTTAGATTTTATTATAATATAACTCTTTATGTTCTTTTCTAGTGGTCTGACCAATAACACATTTGATAAATAACTCACACAGATGGGTTAAATCATTGTTATAAAAAACTGCATTATTTTGGAAGTTTTGTTTGAATTTCAAAACTTAAGTTTCTTTTATATCTTATTAAACCAGAATATGAGTTGACCATTATTTAAGATCATTATGTCAGATGAGTGGTTTGCTGTGAGTTGGATTATACTTTGTCTGATCTTTAAGTGTTCATTATCTCTGAACAAAATAATGCCACATGATATGTATATAAAATTATTTAAGACTCCTTTGAAAGTATTTTTAAAGAAAGGTTTTAAATTTCACTCAAATTCTATTAGCCTTCAAGGAATAAAGATACTGGGTGCTCTTGTTGCCAGTGAACACTGAAGTGGATTGTGTTTGACTCCTCCCTTTGTTTCTTTGCTCGGTATGTTAGTCAGATTTCTATCATGTAACAAATACCTGAGATAATCGACTTAAGAGGAAAGGTTTATTTTGGCTCCTGGTTCTTGAGAAACTAGTCTATTGGCCCCATTGCTTTTGAACCTGTGGCAAGGCAGCACATCATGGTGGGAGTGTGTGGTGGAGCAAAGCTGCTCACCCCATGGCTGGGAAACAAAGGAGAGAGAGAAGATGGGTTAAAGCCCTTAGTTCTTAGTAAGGGCATGTCCCCAGTAACCCGAAAACCTCCTAGTATCCCCCACCCCTTTTCAGAGCCACCTTCCAACAATGCCACTGACTGAGGACAAAGAGGACTTTGGGAGACATTCCAGATCCAAGCTGTGACATTCAGTTGTAGTCAAGGAAGCCATCCTGAAATGGCTGAGATTTCACCAGCCTTATTAAAATGATGCAGTGTGTACAGAAGGAGCAGCTGTTGTGAAGAGAGGGCTCTCACTTCAGATTTGTTCTCAGTGCCCTAATAATGTTTCTTCTGCTCAGGCGACTTCTGGATACGGAGGATGAGCTCAGTGACATTCAGTCAGATGCTGTGCCTTCAGAGGTCCGAGACTGGCTGGCCTCCACCTTCACAAGGCAGATGGGTATGATGCTCAGGAGGAGCGAAGAAAAGCCCAGGTTCAAGAGTATCGTCCATGCAGTTCAAGCCGGGATATTTGTGGAGAGGTAAAGATGTCATTCAATGACTGAAGCAGTGAAAGGATTGCCAGTTTCCAATAACTGGAAAATATGTGTTAGTGTAGTTTTGAGATCTTTAAAAGCCCTGAAAATTCTGGATGGAAACACTCTTGACTGGGAAAAATGAAACTATACCTATTTAAACCTCTGTAGAATTATTAGAAATTTTTTCCTTTGCTCAAATTCTTTTTGTTGACCAGAGAAGATTTAATTTCAGTTTACTCCTCAGTTTTTAAAGAAGGAAAATCATCTATTCCATCAACCTTTGAAATATGTGAGTGTCCACCTTCAAAACAGATCAAGGCTATATTGGACTGACTCAGGGAGGATAGTTAGTTTAAGGGGTCTGACTTCCCAACCACACTTCAATTTTGTTATCCTTTTGAAGTTGAATTAACCTCTATCCTAGAAATAGATTTATTTTATTTTCCTACAATTCCCATTGTGCCCATTTTAGAAATGCCATAGTGAGTTCGAAGTTCACTTGGGACATTTTTCTTGCTTCTTTTTGATAGTTCTAAAATGGTTTACTCACAAGAGTTCTTCATTCAGGTTCGTGTATGCTGTGTCTACTGTACTATAATTGTTTGGGGCAAAACAAGTGACCCATTTAAAAATTTTAATTTTCAATCTGGGGCACACAGACTTTAATTTTTTCCCCAGTGGTTCATGTGTTTGAGGTTGCCTTAATTTGTTTTGAATTTAACACAGAGACCACATGAACAACTTTGAAAATATCACAAAAGGAATTTAAGTAACTTGGGTCCCCAAACATCTTGATTTCTCATTATCTGTCAATGCTTTGTGTAAGTCTGTGGATTGGTAATTGTTTTTTGTAAGATATCACATTGCATTTTTCTCTCGGACTTCACCAGAATGTATAGACGGACATCAAACATGGTTGGACTGAGCTACCCACCAGCTGTTATTGAAGCATTGAAGGTAATACTGGTAACAGATTTTACAATGTACATGTTACCTCTTAAAATTATAGTTAAATTTGTTGTTAGAAAATAAGAGGCTTCCTTTACAGTTCTTTTCCAGTTATTCCTCTCTTTGCCTCCCTATTTTAAGAATCAAACTCTAAATGGATTTTCTTTTTGTTCCCTACCATTGTTTGGTTTTGTACAATGATGAAGCATTATAAGGTTTGCCTGACTTTGGCCATCAGAAATCAAACATGTTATGACAAAAATATTCACCACTAGGAGGATCGGTATTGATTATAATTCTATCATTATTTAATTACTCATGCCAAGTTTGTCATATGGGTAAGAAACTAAGATTCAACATTTTTTAAAATTGATGAGAGATAGAGCTAACATTTGATAGCAGAATTTCCAGCACATAGTGAGCTTTCAGTAATATTTTGTCAATGAACGTGTGTTCCCTAAACCCTTCTCCCTTCCCTATATCTATATATTCTCCCTTCCATATGTATTTTCTGAAGACTCACGGAGAGTTAGTCATTTCATAGGAAGTCCTAAAAATATTTGCATTTAAATGTCCTAAATACTGTAGAATTATCCCCAATTAGTGAATTCTTAAAATTATGTAGAATAGTTCTGAGAGCCCCAAAGCAGAAGTATTTCTCTAGGCAGCAGTTAATTCATATCCACTTGTCTGAGACTGATACACATATTTTGTACATGCTTTGGCTCTGGATTCCAAGATGGGGCTTCCTGGGGCCCAGGGTTATTGGGTTGGTTGACGTTTCATCTTTCTCCCATGGAGTTGGCCCATTTTTTTCAGGAACATCATAGAATTTTGACTTCTGCTGAAGCCATTTTCTTTCTCTGAAACCTGAGAAAATATGACCTGATGATATTTTCAGAAAACAAATTAGCTATTCAAGGAATTGGGGGTGAGAGTGCTTCTTAATTAATTTAATGTCAAGAAAAAGCCCCATAGGGCTATCTTGATTATAAATTCATAGTTCTTCCTCTTATCTCAGAGACATTCCGTAGGTGAATTTACCATACACGTGTATGTGTGTGGTGTATGCACATTTCTCATTTTTCTGTGTCTGTATTTCCTGTCTCTTCGTAACTCCTTTAAGAATAGGAAGGACACAGCATTGGCCACCTGTTTTTTTCTCACCCCTCCCTAACCCCCCTCTAGCATTGAACACATCCGTCTAACTTACAATATTTCTCATTTAATCACTTCATGAGAACTGTTGTTTAATAACACTCACCCTGAAATTGCACTAATTTTCATAATTAAACCCAAAATGTTCAGTGAAAGCCTTAAGAACATTACAAGAATATTTTAATTTGTAATTTCTTCCTTTCTCACAAACACAAACACAGGTGGGGATAGGGACACTGAGACATTTCTGAGAATGTTGTTTCCAAATTGAAGCCTCTTTTCTATGCAGAATAACTGGTGAGGTGAGGGGGGTGACCAGAAGCTTGGAACAACCTGTGATCTGCATGAATTGTTACTTTATACTTAAGGAAAAGAAACTCTTAGACACATACAGGTCTTTCTCAGAGACAAGGCACTTAAACTCTTCAGATTAAGAATAAGAACTAACCGGTTGCCCTTCGCCACGTGTATTCCTGATGTGTTCAGTAAAGTGAAAGCTGCCGTTTCTCTTGACCCTGTGCCCTGTCTGTCGACTGGGGAAGTTCAAAGGCTCTTTACCAAGTTATATTTTTCCATTTCCCCAAACTCCTGTTTTCTTTGCAGTGGTTTGGAGGTGAGTTGGAGGGATACAGTGATAAATTCCCTTTTTTCTCTTTTGTAGAGTGCCTGTTGGAAAAAAGGTTATTTCCACTTTACTGCCAGGGGTTTATATGGAATCGTTAAAGTTTTTTTCTACTAGAGAACATTTCTCCCAAATCTGAGAGACTGTAATTCACTAAAATAACCATTATGTTACTGTCATGTTAACTTTTGCAGTTAATGTAAGCAAATGCATAAAATGACATTTAGTAAGAGAATAATTAAGCACCACTTGGCTCCAAATTTGAATTAAGTTGAATTTGTCCTTTTTATTTTGCCCACTCAATACATATTAGCTTCTAATTTGAGGTATTTTATCTCAGATCTTCTGGGGTGTGGTCACTGGAAATGCAAAAGGATCCTCTTCTTGAGAAGGGCAGCTGCCCTGTGACTTAGGAAGTGACACCTTGGACAAGCTCCAGGCTTAAATGGGAGGAAGAGGGGGAGATTTGGCTTCCCTCACGTTGTACTAACAGAGGCTCACACAGCTTCTCCTCAGAAATGGTCTTTGGACAAACTGGGTAAAGAAGAAGCACGGTTCAGGGCAGTTATATGGGTGCTTGTTAAAATGCAGTCCAAGCCCAGGATTCCTCATAGTGTTGTGTCTCCACCCCTCTACAGAATGTTTTTAGTGAGTCTCCTCTGTGGTTTAGAAGAACATTGAAATTTGAGAACCATAGTCAAGACTTCCATAAAATAGGGGTCCAAAGAGAATATCTGCCTCACTGTATTCACTCATCCTTTCCTTTCTTTGAGTACTGATATCCGGAACAGATTTCGGCTTTTTATATGATAATCTCTTTATTTCCAGTGGCAGAGGGCTTTTCTTTTCTACATTCTGGAGACTAAGGCTAAAAATTAGCAGATATTACAAAGTTGTCATTTAGTTGTCAGTGGTCTTTTCTTCAGTACAAAGGATCAGACACTGGCTGTGACTCATTGCAGTGCCAGTAATAGTAGCTAAGGTAAAGCTTCAGATCGTTGCTGCCTATTTCCTAGGCCTAGCTGGGAATTTACTAAATGAGGCCTGGGTTGCAGCACCGGTTCCTTGAGTTTACAGTGTCATCTGTC
The DNA here is from genome assembly GCF_000247695.1 of Heterocephalus glaber. The sequence goes on along the minus strand of NW_004624783.1, from coordinate 1,128,708 downwards.
AGCATGAGGTTTCTATGGCTTTTCATGGGATTATTGGCACTGGCTAAAAAGGATCTTTAGCCATGTGTAAAACAGCAATCATTTACCAACTAGCTATAATAAAATTACTTACTTTTTAGCAGCAAATGCTGTGTAGGACTGTAAGATTAAAAAAAAATTTTGAAGACAGTGTGTTGCAGTCTTATGCTGTGAAATCCCAGATGAGGGCTGTAGGCCCATGAAAGGTGAGGTGATCGGTAGCTGTGTGACTGCAAACTAATACATTCCTTCTTCCGGTCCTGTCCTGCAGGATGTGGACAATTGGTCCTTTGATGTCTTTTCCCTCAATGATGCCAGTGGGGATCATGCACTGAAATTCATTTTCTATGAATTACTCACACGCTATGATCTGATCAGCCGTTTTAAGGTCAGTACCTCATTAAAAAGGTAAGTAAACAATATGTACTTGTCTGTCTTTAAATAATTTGGGGGTAAGGCTATGAGAATCAATCAATCTATCTATCTATCATCTATCTACCTACCTATCATTTATCTATTTATTTATTTTGTGGGACTAGAGGTTGAGTCCAGGATGAGCTATATCCCCAGCCCTTTTTTGTTTTCATTTTAACAGTGTTGTGCTCAGTTGGCCAGGCTGGGTTCAAACTTGCAGCCCTCCTACCTCATCCTCCCAGAGTGCAGGGATTACTAGTGTGCACTACCAGCCCTGGTTTGAGAATCTTAGTGCAAAGGCCCCCGTCCAATCCTTTTACATAGATAGAAGAGTGCTCTGGGTAACTCAGGAAACATCTTTATGGCTCTGTCGCTGCTGTGCATCTTTCCTTGGTGCTTTCAGTCACACCGTGGCTGGGGCGTCTCATTGGCAGAGAGACTGGAAAGAAGCCCATTTGGACCTCAGTGTTTCCTGGAATTACAGCCCAAAGCCTGCAGTGACCATGCTTCCCTATAGGTGCTGCCCACAGACCTCGGTTCAGCATCACAATGTGTACTATCAACTACTGCAGTCAGAGAGGTGGTAATGGAGACAGAGTGAGCCTCTGAGCCTCTGTAAACTTCTTTTCCAGCCTTTGGCTCATTCAGACAAATACTCCCACTTATCATCAGTGACAGACCATTGATATTTCCCAGCCACTCGTGCCTTAAATTAATTCTTCACTTTAAATACACAGCGTGAAGTGTCTCCGGTGCTCAGCTGTTGCATACCCTGGGCTCCCAAGGTCAGGCCAGGTCCTCAAGGGAACCTGTGTATTCATGGGCCAGCATCTCACTGATCAGGCTTTCTGCATCAGATGGATGAGCCTCTGGAAAATGCGGTCATTTTCTGCACAACACATTGATTTCTCTGGACAGTGTGTTTCTTCATCACTATCCTAAGGACTGCATATTGGAGGATGTGTTTCTTTCACATCCATAAATACTTTATAGCAGTGGCCCTTAGGTCCTTTGTTTGTTTCCTGTCAGAAACCTACATGCAAATCTGGAAGGTTCTGGAGACCCTCTCTGCAGGGAGGAAAAGGTGCCATGCACACACATATGCTTTTGTTTAGCTTTGCACTGGCTCACCTACTTCCAAAGGACGACTCAGCAGCCTCAGGTTCCTCTTTGTTTTATTTCATGGTTTTTGTTTTTTTGAGTGCTGACCATTGAACCCGGGACCTTTGCATTAAACTATATCCCTATCCCTTTTTATACTTACTATTTTGAGACAGGGTCTCCTTAAGTTGCCCAGGCTAAGCTCAAAATTGCAATCTTCCTGCCTCAGCCTCCCAGAGTTTTGAGATTATGAGGTGTGTCTTCATTTTTAAAATTGATAATGAGTTCATCTCTTAAGAGCCATATTTAAATTTTTTAAATTCCACAATGGTAAGCATGGAAGAATGCATGAAGGAAGATTAGATTATAAAATCTCAGATGCGCTGCAATAGAATTTTCCTTGGTTTTTCTTTCTAATGCAGTAGCTAGTCTCCAGAATGCACAGCCTCTCTTTTCAAAAGTCCCATACTTTAGCATAGACCACGGCATTGATCCCCAAAACTAGTACAGTGACGGTGGATTTTCTAGGCTTATTTTGCACACACATCTCACAATAATTCTTAACTTTTTGCCACATAGAAAGGGAAGTGCAGTATATTACACATATCAGAGGTGAAATAACAAGTAAGACAGTTGGAAGTACTATGCTGAGTTATTGGTTGTTCTAAGCAAAGGCTCTAGCCTTTTATGTTTTGAGAGATCAGTGAATATATACTATGCCACACATATCATTTATTTATGGGAAAACAAAGTATACAAGTTCTTGAATTGTAAAATTATTACAAAACAGACACAAGCTGCCACCAGTATCAAAGGAAATATTAGCCTTTTGCAAACCAGATCTTGTCTGTATGTATGGGACATGGGGCCAGGATAGGGTGGGAGGGAGAGCAGAGAACAACCATCAAAAACTAAAAACAAAACCCAAGCCAAAGCATGATAGTCTGTTATATAAGGGAACAGAAATAGGCCATGTTCTTATGTTTATTATTTGGCAGTGTATAATTGCTAACTTGCAGTCTGGAAGGTCTCATTGCACTGATACTTGTGTTACAAATAGTGATTTCACTAACTGGAACTAATTATTAGTGTTCTTTCTATGTCGATCAGTACTGTTTCCAACATTATATGGTATCCTGTGCAGCATCCTTTTCCCCTTAGGATTACGGAGGAAGACTAAGGATAGATGAGGACTAGCGTAGACACCAATAACTTAGTTTTCTACATGTGCTTCAAAATCCTTGTTTTATATGTAAATAAAAACTATGAAAAGTTGTAATTTCCTTTCTTAATATTTTGTGCCTCCAGAAAGGAGCAGTCAGGGTGCCTTAGACTTTTACTTCTTCTTTGAAAGCAACAGTTAAGTTTGCTGCTCTCTTTCAGATCCCCATTTCTGCACTTGTCTCATTCGTGGAGGCGCTGGAAGTGGGATACAGCAAGCATAAAAATCCTTACCATAATTTAATGCATGCTGCCGATGTCACACAGACTGTGCATTACCTCCTCTATAAGACAGGTGTAGCGGTAAGTAAAGACAGGAACTCTCATATCACCCCAAAAATGTGATGATCATTTTCAGCTCTGTGAGGTTGAGCCATGCGGAGTATACTGTTCCTTGGGTTCCTTGTTCCTGAGTTATCTAACCACCTAATGCCTCTAACATGTTCTCCATCCTGGACTTGATGAAATAGATATCTCCCTGTGACTGGCATTTCACTAGGTTATGACCAGTTAAAATGCAACTGCTAGAAATAAGTATTTTCCCACATATGGAGAGGTGGTTTTATTGACCCCTTGCTATGGTCAATAACAGTGATATTCATACATATTGAAATTATATTACACCAAGTCAGCCTTTGACTTAAACTGCTTGGGTCTTTTTTCACAGGGATTGTGGTTATTCACATCCTATTTGTACACATTTGATTTTTTTGAACCCGAGGGTTAATCTTTATTTCTAATCATTTGAAATTTTTCTTGATTGTTATGTCTCCACTCTTTAGACATTTTGGGATCTCTCTTCTGTAAACCATTGGGATAACTGACCTGCTCAACTTGGTTATCTGTGCCTTTGCCTTCTTTGCCTGAATGTAACCATCAACTTTAAAAGGTGTATCTGTCAGTGACAGAAACAGATCTCCATGGCTTTTTACTTTGAAATCCCTTTCAGAATTGACATCAAGATAGACATTTTTTGGTTATGGTCATCAATTAGCCGTAAACCTTGTGCACATTTGTTATCTTTTCTGCTAGGAAAAGACTGTTGAAAGACTCATTTTAATTTTAATATCTCACTGAATTAAAAATATAGGGCAGTGAGAGGAGTATGGATTTGGAGCTAGATATAGTGGGTATAAATCTCTGTTTAATTACTTATTAGATTTTGTGATCTGTGATAAATTACTTGAGCCTTTGAGCCAAGATTTTCTTTGTAAAATGGTGAAAAATACTCCACCTTACACAAGGGCTTTGACAGGAATAAAGATTTCAAAACATTAAGTTCCCTGTCTGCCTCATAAAAGAAGCACAATAATCAGGAGCTATTATTAAAACATTGGAGGATTTACCCAAAAGCAATGACCATTTTTTTAGTTCTTATTATGAAACTGATTTCTTAAAATATTAATGAAAAATTTATTTTTTAATTATACAAATACTAGAGAAAAAACTTGTTTAACTTGATAAAATTAGATTGGACAGCACATTTAATGGTAGTTCTGTGAAAGCCTGGAGTAAAACAGAAGGGCCCACATGAACATTGCTCTTGAGCATTTTTCTGGAGCTCTCAGCTAATGCAGTATCATACTTTAAAAAGTTGAATGTGCACTCTGAAAATATTGAGAATATCTTCATTAGAAAATCATGAAAACTAACTACAGATTATTTGATCAAATAAGGTCTGAATAAAAGATCTTTCCTATACACTGGAAGTTAATAAGTGTAATAGAAAAATATACATTCCCAACATTTTATTACAAATTTTTTATTAGTGCTATGCATGTTTCAGTACATGATGATTACATTCCTCATTGGTAGTACATCTACATAACACATCTTAATTTTTTTTCATCTTCCCCACTCTTCTTTCTGCTTCCCTCCATTTCTTGGTCCTCTTTTGCAAATGGTCTGTTTCCTTACTTCCTATTATCTATCTTTAATTTTGCTCTTTCTTTACATTTTGTGTTTCTCATATAAGAGAAATCACAATATTTAAATTCATGTGTCTGATTTATTTTACTTAACATTATGGTCTCAATGTGCATGTATTTTCCTACAAATGATTGAAGTTTATTCTTTTTAATGAAAAGTAGTACTCCATTGTGTATAAATGCCACACCTGCATCATCCATTCATCTGTTAATGGACATATAGGTGGTGTCTAAGATTAGCTCTGATGAGTTGTGCTTCTATAAACATAGGTATGGATGTATCACTGTAATATGTTGTCTTTAAGTCCTTTGGGAAGATACCTAGAAGGAGAATAGAGTCAAATGAAATTTCTGTTTTTAATTTTTTGAGGAATCTTCCTACTGTTTTCCATGATGGTTGTACTAGTTTACATTTCGATTAACAAGGAAGAAGGGTTCCATTTTCCCTGCAACCTCTCCAGTATTTGTTATTATTTGATTTATGATAGCAGTTCCTTCTGGAATAAGATGGAATCTCAGTGTTATACTTTGTATTTCTCTAATGGTCAAACATGTTGAACATTAGACATTTGTACTTCTTCTGAGAAATGTCTATCCTTTTTAGTTGTCAATTTTTTTAACTTGGTCATTTATTTTGGTGAGCATCTATTTTTTTGACTTCTTTATGTATTATAGATATTAGTCATTTGTCTGAGGAATAGCTGGCAAAATTCTTTTCCCATTCTATAGTTTGTCTCTTCACTCTTGGTTATTTCCTTTGCTGTGTAGAAACCTTTTAACTTGATATGATCCCATTTGTTGGTTCTTGATATTACTTCTTGTACAATTGGGTTTCTGTTCAGGGTCCTTGCTATACCTCTGTCTTCAAGAGTTTTACCTATTTTATCTTCCAGCAGATTACATGTTTCTGTTTTAACATTTTCATATTTGGTCCACTTTGGTTTTAGTTTAGTACATGGTGAGAGATATGAATCAAGAGTAAAACATCTGCCTATGGATAGCCAGTTTTTCCAGCACTATTTGTCAAAGAGCCTATCTTTTCTTCCGTGTATGTGTTTGGTCCCTTTTTCAAATATCAGATAGTTAAATGTACATGGGGTTGTTTCTGTATGTTGTCTTCTATTCCTCTGATGCACATGTCTGTTTTTGTGGCAGTGCTGTGCTGTATTTGTTACTGTAGTTTTGAAAGTCCAGGGTTGTGATGCCTCCTGGTTGATCTCATTGCTCAGGATTGCTTTTGCTATAACTCTGGTTCCATGTGAGTTTTAGGAATGTTTTCTCTAGGTCTGTGAGGAATGCTAAATGTATTTTAAGTGGGATTGCATTAAATCTGTATATCAGTTTTGGAATTATGGCCCTTTTAACAATATTGGTTCTGCCTGTTCAGAGCAGGGAACATTTTTCCATTTTCTGACATCCTCTTCAATCTTTTTCAGACTACTGTAGTTTTCATTTAGAAGCCTTTCACTTCCTTGTTTAGATTAATTCCTAAGTATTTAATTTTTCTTAATGCTATTGTAAATGGTATCTTTTTCCTAATTTCTTTATTGATGAGTTCATTATTGGTGTACGGGAATCATATTGATTTTTGTGTGTTCATTTTGTATCCTAGTACACTACTGGGTCTTCAATATGGAGGATCACGTCATCTGCAAATAATGATAATTTTACTTCTTCCTTTCCTATACATATCTTTTATATTTCTTTCTCTTGCCTGATTGCTCTGGCTAATATATTGAGTACTATATTGAACAGGAGTGGTGATAATGGACATTCCTGTCTTGTTCCTGATTGTAGAGGGAAAGCATTCAGCTTCTCCCCATTTAATATGATGTTAGCCATTGGTTTGTAGCTTTTATCAGAGTGAGATAAGGTCCATCTACACCTTTTTTTTTCAGAGTTTTTTTTTATCATGAATGGATGTTGGATTTTTGTCAGTCTTTTTCTGATCTATTAAGATGATCATCTGATTTTTGTTCTTGCTCCTATTTATGTGATATATTACATTTATTGATTTACACATTTGAACCATCCTTGCATCCATGGGATGAAGTTTGAAGTTTACTTGGTCATGATTTATGACTTTTTTGGTGATTTATTGCATCCTGCCAGCCAATATCTTATTGAGGAGTTTTGTGTCTATGTTCACTAAAGAGATTAGTCTGTAGTTCTCTTTTTTGGTTGGATCTTTGTCTGGTTTTGGAATCAGAGTAATGCTAGCTTCCAGGAATGACTTAGAGGGTACTCCTTCCCTTTGAATTTCAATAAAGAGTTTTAGGAACATTGGCCTTAGATCTTCCCTGAAGTTCTCGTAAAATTAAACAGAATCCATCAGGACCTGGGCTTTTCTGAGTTGGTAAGTTTTTCATTACTACTTCAATTTCATTGTCTGTTATTGGTTTATTCAGGGTATTATATTTTTAACTCAGTTTTGGTAATTCATATGTATCTAAGAATCTAACCATTTTCTGGATTCTCCAATGTACTGGGGGAAGGATTCTCAAAGTAGTTACTAATAATCTAGATTCTGTCAATGTCCATTGTGATTTTGCCTTTTTCATTTCTAATTGCATTGATTGGGGTTTTTGTTTTTTTTGTTTTTGTTTTTGTACAAGGGATTGAACTCCAGACCTTGCGCTTGCAAGGCAGGCGGCGGCACCACTGAGCTAAATCCCCAGCCCTTCTAATTGCACTGATTTAGGTCTTTTCTTTCCTTTTTTGGGTAATATTTGGTAAGGGTTTGTCTGTTATGTTTATTCTTTCAAAGAACCAGCTCTTAGAATCATTAATTAATTTCATTTTTTAGTCTCAATTTCATTAATTTTTACTCTGATCTTTATGACCTTGGGATTGTTAGATGCCCATCCTGCTCCAGAGGCCCCTCTGTCAATACACCCAAGGCTCTTGCAGCCCTCCAAGCTGAGGCATGTTGGTTAGATAGGCAGGGAAAGAGTCAGGCTGCTGGTCTCTGTGATGGGTTTAGGCAGTGGGATGGGTGTTTAAGCAAACCACTGGACTTAACACAAATTTCAGATCCAGCTGTCTCTGAATGTCACACATGCTGGATCTAGCTTCTTACCACAGATGGCAGGACCCCCATGTCCTTCCCTACCTGAGCTTAAACTTCTCAGGGATCTATCTCTAGCCCCCACCCTCTGAATGAATATCTCTTGTGGCTATCTCTTCCCTAATAGTTTGGTAAGGTAATACTGGAAACCCTGAAGTGAAGTTATTCCATAGTTTTTCTATAGCTCAGCCTTAAGCAGTGAATCTATAATTAACAATAAAGAACTTTAAAACTGATAAAGAGGAAAAAATAAGATTAAATCAAAGGAAAACATAAAATTAAATCAACAGGGGCTAACATAATGTTTAAATAAGTGGAGAAATACATAATGTTTTAAATGTGAAACCATAGTACTAATAGATGTCAATTTTCCTCAACCTAATCAGTAAATTCAAAACAATACTAGTCCAAATTCCAAAAGAATTTAACATGAAATATGACAACCTGAGTCTGAAGTTCATGTATACTAAGTGTTTTACAAACTTACAAAAGACAGCTTTGAGCTGGATATATTGTGTAGAAAGAGACAAATATATCAATGAAATTTATCTGTCTCAAAAAATATACCCAAATAGTTACTGAGCATGTATGGGTACCTTTTTTATAGAATGCCACAAATTAAACTGTGCTCCTCCAAAATGATGGTGTTAGAAGTGAGACTTTAGGGAAGCACTGAAATCGTGAGAGTGGAGCTCGTACGAATGGGATTAAATGCTCTTGTATAAAGAGACTCCAGAGAGCTCTCTTCTCCTTTTTGCTGTGAGGATACAGTTGGAAAGTGCCTTTTAAGAAATGGATTTTTACTGGACACCAATTCAACCAGCACCTTGATCTATGACTCCAGAGCTGTGAGAAATAAATTTCTTTTTTTTATAAGCTTCTCAATCTACGACACTGAGTTCTAGTAACCCAAATGGACTAAGACACAGGATGAGGACAGATGAGTGCCATTATTAAACTTACATTCTAGTGGGAAGTTAGAAGAGACCAGTGAAAAGTAAACAAGAAAATACCACTAATACTCTGCAGAGGATTAAAATAGGGCACTAAGTAAGGAAAGCAGGATGTTGATTAGAGAGTCAGGAAAGGCCTCCCTCCAGAGGTAATATTTAAACTGAGAGAGTCATGACTTTCAGCTGTACCCATACTGAGAGCTGAAGAGGAAGATGCCAGCAGAGTCAGTCCAAGGCTGGTACAAAAGCCCTCATGAGAGAACAGCATTCATAGAACAAGAATAAGTAAGGCACATGTGGCGAGAACAGCACATGTAGGGGACAGATGTGTGAGAGGAGGTTGGAGAAGGAGTCAGAATAGGCCAGGAAATGAGTTCCCATTTTATTCTGAGGGCAGTGGGAAGCCACTCAAGACAGGAATGATGCGATCCAGTAAGGATTACTGTGGAGAATGGATTCTGGGGTGACCTGTTGGTAAAGAACTGTGGAAAGCTAATAAAGAGATTGTGTTAGTTTGTGCTAGGAAGTGCATTGCTGGGATGGAGAGAAAAAGTTGTTTCTTAAGTAGAGTTAAAAGGACTGAGTGGTGATTAGAATTTGAAACATTAAAGTAATCAATCAAGAGTACAGTTTAGATTTTTGGGTTTGATAAACAGGGTTGATGAGTGAACTTGATGGTAAAGCAGGTTTTAAGGGGAAAGAATCAAGAGTTTGAATTTGGATAATATAGAGTTTAAGATCCCTATTAGACATTGCTATGCAGATGCCAAGCAGAAAGAAAACTAAATGAATCTAGGGCTCTGGGAGAGGTCAGGCATAGGCTTGTAGTTTAAGTAGTCACAGATATATCTACACTATACACAGACATGGAAGGCGATGAGATTATTTAAAGAAAAACTGTGACTAGGGAAATAGAAGTGGCTATGAAGCAGGTCCTAGAGCACTCCACAGTTTATAATGAGCCAAAGAATCAAAGCTAACAATAGTTACTAAAAAGGGGTGACTGGTGATGTTGGGACAAAGGAAAGACAGTGATCCACCGTGTGGCCCATGACAGGGTCCTCAGCAACATGGAAGTCATTATTGACCTTGACATGGACAGTCAAAGCAATTTGTTAAGAATGGGAGATACGCTAGAGTGTAATAAAGAAAGAAGCACAGATAAGAACATGAAAATATGTCTATAGACAACAACATTATAGGGAAAATTAGTTCAAAAAATGTCTTGGAACACTTTGAAACAGTTGTTCATTTAGAAAAAAATAGAACAATTTTGTTCCTTAAATCATTCACCAAAATATATCTGAAAAATGCTGTAAATATGTAAATATAAAAATAATTATGTTTATACCCTTGAGAAAGGAAAATTTCAAAACAAAGTTATTACAACAAAATATTGATTAATCTGAGTACATTAAAATTTAAAATTTGTATAGAATATTCTTTTATTAGTCAACTAATTGAAAAGTATTTTTAGTTGGGAATTCTTTTTGTTCTTTGGTAGCTCTATTTTCTTAACAACCTTAGATCTTTATGAATACCCTTACATATTTTAAGATTCTTTTTAAAAATAGAATTATGTCTGTTAACTCATATGAAAATTTTCGTTTGTTCATGAGAATTTTTTTATTATGTATTTTTTCCCTAAAATATCTACTGATCTTTGTTGGAAAGCATTTGTCAATAAATGTCCAGGCAGGTTAGATGGTCAGTGTACGGGTTGTCTCCACTTTTGTGTGATCTGTCCAAAGAGTACTCCAGGGATGTCATTCGCCTTCCTGCAGTTTCCTCCCCACCTCCTTTAACATGTGCCTTTTGTCCTTGTGCTTGTAAAATGGCTAAAATGAACCTCTGCATATTATAGTAGGAAGATAAAGGAAAGACAAAGCACAAGAGATGCAGAACAAATAGAAATCTTCCCACATTTAAAGAACTATCCTGAAATCTAATCCAGTAACTTCCATTTACATGTAATTGGCCAAAACCATGTCAGCGGCCACTGCAAAGTATAGAGAATGCTGCACACATTGCCACCCTAAGAAAAATCAAAATACTGTAGGTAAAAAAAGGGGAAAAATTAGCATATAGCAGTGATTTCCTCTGCAAGTAGAAATGTACTTATTTGAAGGAAAAAATGCTCATTCACATAGTATAAGATTGCCCTGTTGTAAAGTAGCTGTTAGGGCTGAATTGTGTTCTACCTAGATTCCTGTATTAAAATTATAACCCTCTAGTACAGTTGTAGTGATCCTATGTCATGCATGTTATTGTGTTTTTCTTTTAAGACAAAAGATGTTAATGTATGTGTTGTTTTTTTCTAAACTAAAACTTCAGTATTCGGGTTTAATTGCAGTGTTGGAACCCTGGGATAAATAAGTCGGATTTGGGTTGCAGTTTGGCACTCAGTCTCTAAAAGGTTTGCCATCAGGATCCTAGTACCTCAGAATGTGACTATACTTGGAATGATGGCCTTTAAAGAGGTTATATGTAAACTGAGGTCATATAGGGGGCCCTAATATGACATGGCTGTTTTCCTCCATATATCATGTGCAAGGTGAAAAGACCGTGTAAAGACACAGCCCAAAGACAGCCATCTGTAAGGCAAGCAGAAAGACTTCAGAAGAAACCAGCCCTTCTGGCATCTTTTTCTTGGATTTATGGAATCCAAAACTGTGAGAAAATATACTTCTTGGGGTTAAGCTACATAGTCTGTAGTATTTTGTTGTAGCAGACCCACTAAATGAACACAGTATCAGAGCCAGGATTTGTCCGCAGGTCCAGCTTTTAAAACCATGAACTTAAATATTTAGCCATGATTCTACAATGTCTTTGGCGAATAAAGAGCCCCTCAGTATCTTCAGATGTACTTACTTGAAAGTATTGTGGTGAAGATTAAAATGAAGGCAAAAATGTACTCTGAGCTCATGTTCTCAAACATATATTTAGTACCAATTGTGTACAGTATATACTGGGGATATAAAGGTGAATCATCCACAGCTTGTTCAGCTGTCAAGAAAAACTCTCAAGCATTTATGCTAATGCAAGTTATTATTAACATAAATGTTATACCAGCCAGTAATTACAATGTACTATGTACTGTTCTTTAAGGAACTCATTTGCCATTTCCCTTTGAATTTTCATTATGAATCCAGGCTATCTTCAGAATAATTCTTAAATATGGAAACTTCTTTCCATCTATTCTGTCTTGGAAGTGAAGCTCAAAGCAAACGTCTTTCATAGGGAGCTTGCAGAAACAGTGGGAAGCATTCTGATAAATGGAGAACATATTGTTCCTGTAACCTCCCATTACAAATCAAGAAGGGGAAAACACTTCAGATCATTTCAGTGTTAGAATCTGTAAGACACAAGGGGATTCAGAACACCCCATTGACAACATGATGATTCCTCATTATAATTTGTGTTACCTATTCTTGTTTAACACAAGTATCTAGAAGATGCTTGAATACTTTCATACTTCTTTTTCCCATTTCTAAAAGAAAATCCTTGAATAGAATTAAGATTGAAGAGGTATTATTGATTGAATAGATACTAATCTGATTGCAGGCTCCAGTCTACTTTTGATTTAGGTCTAAAAATTCAAAACTCAAGAGCTATCCCTTAGCCATGTTCACTGATTTTGTCAGGCAAAGTGCCATTAATATTCTTCATCCTTTTTTGTTTTTTTCAGAAACGAGAAGCTGTGTATCTTGTTCTTTTAATTATGTATGTTATCACAATATTTATGATGGAAACACCGAGTATAATACAAAGATGTCTTGGTTAAAGAGTGCTAAATAATTTCATCGGGGGTTGTGACTGGCAGAAATTTGGCCCTATTAACTTATTCCTCTGGAAGTCACACTCACTACTGTGTTTCATTAGATGGCAAAAGGCATTATACATAGGACCTTACAATTAATCTAGCCAATCAGTAGTCCTGAATAGAGAGATTATTGTGGATCCTCCACATGGGCCCTAGGAAATGACAAAGTCCGTCAAAAAGATAGAGTACAAGTCAGAGGTTTGAGGTGTGAGAAGAACTCATATTGCCAGCTCAGAGATAGGAGGGAGGGGCCAAATGGAAAGCATGAGAAGGAACTGCATTCTGCCCATTCCCTGAATACTTCTGGAAGACAGTCCTCTACTGCCACCACACCACTATCAAAAGATCCCAGAAAGAAATGCAACCCTTTCACACTTTGATATCAGCTGTGTGAGACCTTGATCAAAGGACCCAGTCGTGCTGTGCTGGGCTTTTGCCCTACAGAACTGTGTGCCAATAAATAAGAGAGGTTCTTTAATCACCTTTAATTTGTGGTGATTTGTGAATGTAGCAATAGACAACCAATGCAGGAGTGGAAACAGATTGCTAAAGAAGCTCTACCATTCACATGTCAAAGTCCCAACTTACTAGTAATGTCTCTTCTAGCAAAGAGACATTGCCCATATCCTTTGCCTTTGGATTTCCCCATGCCTATCATCATCTCTTTCCATCTGACCTGTACACACATACACACACACACACACACACACACACACACACACACACAGAGCCTTTCTTGAGTCACCTACTACACAGTTCAAAGTCTTCCATCACCAGCTGTCAAGGCATGCCTGTCAACAAATTAGTTGTGGCACTCACATTTTGTAGACAGGGAAACATTGATAGGATCTAAGACATATCTTGTCATAGTTTGACAGTTCTGGAATAAAATACCAGTGGGACTTAAATTTCTGGCGTTTTATATGTTGGCATAAAACCTTCTTCATTTACAGTAATTAATTTGGAAAAGGCAAGGAAATCTGTATTAAAATATAAAGCTCAATTTTCCTCAGAATAACTTCTCCCACTTTCTGTATGCTCATTAGTGATACTACCTAACATAGTACCACTCTGGGTAGTTTCAGCTGCTTAGGCTAATGGACGAAGTCATATTTAATACATTGTTCTGCAACTCCTATCTGTCCACTCACTCCATTCTGAATTCAGTTATTTACTAAATTACATGTATTCTACCTCCACATTACTTATTCTTTAATAACTTTTTAGTCCCAAAATACTAATCTTACAGCTCCCACTTCTCCTCCTGCCAGATATCCTTCCTATAGTGTTGTGTGGCAGTGTCACTTTTCTGCCTGTAAACCTCACTTTCTATTGAATCCAGTTTACATTTCTCACTCCCTCCTGTTTTCAAAAGCAGAAGTCACCTAGTCTTAATCAGGCCTGACGCTACTTCAGTCTGCAGTGTCATTTTCTTCCTCAAGATTAATGAGCTCTTACAAAAATGTCCATCTCCATCTCTTACTCCATAGAGTCTTCAAGGCTCATTTTAAATGCCTCTTTTCTGTGAAACCATGTCATTCTGCTCCCCTAACCTTCCCCGGTAATTTTTTCTTTCTTCTTTAGCATGATTGATTCTAAGCCTCCACATGATGGGTGAAAAGCTTGGGTTTTAAAATAAGTTTTGAAGGCTATGGTTTTGTGTGCATGCTTAGAGTTTTGTTGCTATATTTTTAGGTATGATCGGTATTTATACTGTGGAAACTGTAAATATACATAGTCAGTTCAGAGGCTTTCCTGCTGGCTCGGCTACTATTCTGTGACTCAGATACTACATTGTCTCCCATTCATAGTCTTATTTTGAAATGTGAAATTAACTTTCCATGAGCTTAGAATAAGAGACATATGTGCAGTGGTGGGTAGAGGGATTCAGAAGCAGGTGGGTAGAGACAGAGTGTTGGGGTTAAGAAAAGAAAGACTGACAGTACCACCATCCCAGAGCACTGAGGAGGTGAGCCATGTGGGCGGCAGCACCCCCACCCCTGCCGCGGCTGTGCCAAGCCATTACCGGGATCCACACCGAAGAGTTGCAGGGGTCATAAAGGATATTATTCTGAGCTTGAGAAGATAGAGTAGAAGTGAACAACAGAAAGAGGGCCTCTCTGCGGCCCCTTGATGAAAATTAAAGCCCACTGGAAAAGTGAAGAAAATCTCTGCAATAAAGACACACTAGACCACCTTAGCTGGGGGAGCAGTGGTGTGGATCAGAGCAGCTCGGGTGCAAGCAGATCCCAGCCAGGGCTCCGCCCCAACCCCAGAGGCTGGGGCTCACTGGCCCAAGCCAAGGGTCTGCCTTTAAAAGAGCTACACAGGCACACAAGCAACAGCTAGAGGTTCACCTCAATACCATCATTAAGTGTGTGAGACCCTAGCCAGAAGCTTGCTCACAACAGGAACTGGGGTGCACAGCCCCCAGCCAAAGGCCCTCCCAGACAACAGCTACATAGGGGCTCTAGCCAGTGGCACACCTAGATATTATCCCAAGTGTGCACAGGCCCCACCCAGACAACAGGTCAGCTCAGGGATCCAGAAGGCTACCTTTCTGAACCCAGGAATTAGTGTACTGGTGAGCAGCAGAGAAAAGGCACCTCTGTGGTTTGCTGAGAATTGAAGACCACCAAGTGAGCAAAAAGTTGTCTCAACAAAGGCACAGCAGGCTGCATCTGCTGAAATGAGAAGACACGTAAATAAGTCTCAAAACCAGATTTCCAGATCACCTAAGGCAACCCCAAAGGGAAATGAGATGGAACAGTCTGATACTTAACCACCTGGACTCCCTGAACTGGCAGCAAAAGAGGATCTGGAAGAAATGAAATCAGAAATAATTTCTCAGATAACAGCAGAGATTGTGCCCATAGTGCAAAACATGATTAATAAATCTAGAGAGGACACAGATAAAAAAAATAGAGGATCTGAGGAACATGA